>LPNX010082975.1:0-249429 GCA_001517045.1 Pseudotsuga menziesii
CCCAAAAAATGTCTGAAAATGAAAATGTGTGATACTAGCATCAACCATTTTTGAAACGGGGGTAAAAATAGCTACTAAAATTAGGAGAGAGAAAAACGAGAACTATGCCGAGTTCTCGTTTCATAGTATAAGTGGTTCATAGATTGTATCTCTTTTTTCCCTAGAAACACATACATATTGGCTATATCCAAGACCCATCGAACATACAGGTACCTGCAAATCACCAAATCTAACTTTTAGTAATACAGATCTCGCTCAACAAGAATTTATTGCATGGGATCCATTTGAGCCAGAAGTGCTTAACATGCACTCGCCAAATACCAAATCCATCCAATTAAATTTAGAGGCAAAGAACTATCTAGAATTTTATCACCTTAAAGCTTGAAGCATGAAGAGGCAGCACACACAGTCAGGAACAATTTTGAGAGTAAAGCACATGGCATCTTAAACCTCTCATTCTCAATTTCCGTCTCAGCTCATGTGCTTTGGGTTCCTGGAAAAACACTACCCAAGTAAAATCTTTAAAATATGGCCAAAAGTGCTTAACATGCACTCGCCAAAGACCAAATCCATCCAATTAAATTCAGAGGCAAAGAACTATCTAGAATTTTATCACCTTAAAGCTTGAGATCTTGAAGCATGAAGAGGTAGCACACACAGCTGGAAACAATTTTGAGAGTAAAGCACATGGCATCTTAAACCTCTCATTCTCAATTGCCGTCTCAGCTCATGTGCTTTGGGTGCCTGGAAAAACAGTACCCAAGCAAAATCTTAAAAAGATGATAGGACTAATCAATATTCAATGATAGTCCTGAATCCTAATTCTATTATACTAATAGAGAGTTGTCATGGCTCCCTAGTATTTGGAATAAATAAAGTTAGCTCTTGTACTCCTTTCTAAAAAATTGTTAGCAACGACATTTTAATGTCATGCAATTGGAGCTAGTAAACAGGTGCCTTAATCAACAAACAATACTTTTCTAGATTTTCAGGAGGCTGAATACCACTTCTATAGTGACATAGAACATATACCAATTACTGAAAATGACATCTAGAATTGAAACTTACAGTGGATATATTATTGATTGTATAGGCCAAGCAATGGGGGTTAGATCCTTCGGCATCCTCCATTAGGAACCGAGAATTCTGTGGACCTCTCAATTTTCTCATGCTTTTTTCTCAGGCCCTCTGCACCCCAGCGATAATTGATATGAGAATCATAATATGGATCTGGTTATATGGGTGAATCTAGACTATCACCAGTTGTATATAGAAGTTGGCTCCCACCGCTCCAAATTAGAGCATCAAATGCAGACAATTTTACTCCAATAGACTAAAGCACAGAAATAGTTTCTAAAACTATCAATGCAATTGATAAGATGAATCCAGGAGATGGGAAGTTGCCAGCAGAGAGAAATGCATTCATAATATCTTGGATAATAATATCTAGTTTACTAACAAGGGGTTCTCCACTAGCACCATAGTAATCCATTGCAATATCAAATAGACGCTTTCTTCTCTTGAAAGGTAGTTTCCCCATAGAATTAAAGCTATTATTTCAATCAATATTTGTTTTTCCTGTATCATTTGCTTCTCGCAGTTTAGATTAATTGTTCTTAGTCTTCTCTATGATCATCCTAATGTGATCAGAAATACCCTCCCCATTATCTTCATTTTGAAGAAGCTTATAAAGTTCAATAGTGTTATTAAGTGAATTTGAGCAAGAAGGTTTCTATGCATATAATGAGAGTCTAATGGATGTATCTGGGTCATCCTTAAATGAACCAGTGTTTGATTCAGAATCCATATTTTCATTGAAGTCATTTTCACTCTGCCATTGTGGGTGTCTCATTCTGCATTCCGAAATCCTTGACAAAAATATTTTACAATGTTGTGGCCAAGAATAGAGATGAATGTTATTTAGACCATTTTTCCTGCATTCAGCCTAGAGGTTCTTATCAGCTACTATTTTGTACAAAGAAGCTGCAATTTCCTTGTCATTATGTGGATCTACCAACAAACCATTCTTCAACGTCTGCACAAGAATGAACCAATTTGTAAGAAAAAATCAGAGAGCGATTGATGACGTTAGATCCAATCAGACTTTTAGTTTTGAAGGTAGAATTTTTAATATACCTGTTTAATGTCTACATGTCCTCCATTCTGTGGCAACCATAGGCAATCCATGTGCAGCTGCCTACACTTAAACAAAGTGGGAGAATGACATGCTTTATTCTTTTTACACAACCAAAAATGCTTTTAGATCAAATTGTTAGGTCAAAGACCTTAATATAAAAATCTTAAAATCTTAAAATTTCATCTTAAAGATCAAATTTTCTGTCAATAAGAAGAGCAATAATGGATAATTTCTTTTTATAATTTGACAGGAAGTTTTAGAAACCTTGGTTTTTGCAGCAATCCTATATATATTAGCAACTTATGATTGCTTGTGATGTTTGGGATTTGCCACTTCTCCAAAGAGATCATCTCCAAGAGCATCTCCTCCAAAGACAGTTGTGAGACTTGCAGCAAGGTCTCTCTTAGCTCCCTCATTACAAGTGAGGTTGAAGGCACCTGCAAAAATATTAATAAATTAATAACATTTTGAATCTTGTCAAATCGCATGACCACTCAACAAAAGTGACCAGAATGGGCAGAAAGATAAATTACAGTACCAAACACTCACAAGGAAAGCAAAATTATTGGATATAAGGGAATAAAGCAATTTAGGCTAAAAATATGGAATGTACAAGTATTACTATTTATGGTCATCCCAATGAAGGACCCAAAAAGTAATTATGTCTAATCCAAACATACATGAATTCTCTCAGGTGCAATACAAAAAATGATTTAGAGAGAATTATTAATTTTTATAACACCAACTAAACTAAGGAAACCAGCAGTATAAGAGATACAATAAATATATATTACCAGTGTATACTTCAACTTGCACAAAACTGTACTAGTAGAAGGATCATTTATGCAAAAATTGCAAGTTTTTCTCCATACAACAATGAACACCAGGCCAATTAAGTGTACATGTGGGTTCTGGAAACAAAAATCACAAACATTTCACCAATTTAACCATGTTGGAAAATTTACAGAATGAAAATATATTTCCAGATGCCAAAATACAAGATTCCAAAAAATATTTCCTGGAGCGTGAATCAGGAGCATTTTAAATATTCCCAGTCACCAACATGACATTTCAAAGAGGAATAAATATCATTGTAGAATTAAAACTGCAGGACACTGGCCATTATAGTTCAGTTCAATAAGGTCCTTAGGATGCTACACACTATTTGTATTAATTTGGATGTCTGTTGAATTGGATGTTTTGAATATGCTTTAACATCCACAATGTCTAACATTTGGTGGTAGACAACTTTTGTAAAACTGATGATTTGAGGCAAGACTTGAATTATCAGATGCAGTTCCCAGTCACCAACATGACATTTCAGAGAGGAAGAAATATCATTGTAGAATGAAAACTGCAGGACACTGGCCATTATAGTTCAGTTCAATATTGTCCTTAGGATGCTACACGCTATTTGTATTAATTTGGATGTCTGTTGAATTGGATGTTTTGAATATGCTTTAACATCCACAATGTCTAACATTTGGTGGTAGACAACATTTGTAAAACTGATGATTTGAGGCAAGACCTGAATTATCAGATGCAGTTCCCCTTTGAATACATAGAGAATCATTCACTACAAAATACAGTTAGAAGGTTCTACTGCTCAGTGGTCATGATATGTAATCAATTTATTTCTTTATCTGATAAGTCCACAACATGAATGACAAGGAGTCTCTACTTAAACTCCATAAAGGAATAATGATAGTAAATTCAAAATCCAAAATTGAGTTCATGAATACTAGCATCAAGGGATGTTGTGCTTTCTAATACTTTTGATGCAAAAGATTATGCTGTAAAGGATTTTCTTAATATTCATTATTCTATCCTCTTTCCATATTTGCTTGATGCTCATCACCTTTGAGGAGATGCTATGGTATGGCATATCTCAACCAAACTTATATTCAGAACAAACATATCATAGGTGCTTACTGGAAAGACTATTTCAACACTACAGTTAAGTCAATTTACAAGCAAAGTTCTTTAATGCATTTTCAAGTTGTTTCTTTATGGCTAGTTATTCACTAACTTGCAATCCATGGTTAAACTTTAAAGCAATAGCAGTATTGAAATCATTGCATACACCCAAAACTTACATATATTAGGTTTCACTGTTTCACTATTTGTGATAAATGAAAATTATTACAAGCTAATATTTCAGCACCAACCACATCCGTGTTTATTTACTCAGAAAGCATAAATTATAATAGTTCAAAACTCAATTGTCAAACTCACTCAAATCTCTTAAACAAAACTGAATGAATAACACTCACCCACACTGCCTTCTTTTATGAATGAAGAAGGTAAATATTTTACAAAATAGAGCTCCTAAGTTTAGAAGTGAAAATTATAAACCCTAAATTTAACCTAGAAAAGTGCATCCTCCCTGCATGAGCAATTTTCTTGGAATAGAGTGCCCTGTTCTAATTTTGGAAAATCCCTTAGCCCATGCACCTTAGATAAATCTAGAAAATTACCTAAGGTTGGTACCTTTTCCTTAATCTGCAAAATTCCCCAAGCCAAACACCTTTTCCTAAATCTGGAAAAGATAAAATAAGTACAACAATCTTCTAATTAAAACAAAGGCTGTGTCTGGAACAATTTAATAAAAACAAACCACTGAAACTTTAAATAACTAAGGTTGAAATATGCATGTTGTAGGCATGTACACGCACTATTACTATCTACATAACTACAGTGTTGCGCCACCTTAACACTGACACACCCTCAACCAGTGTGCATCTTTCTGCTGCATATCCAAGGTATGGCTGCTGTAGAATCTGCAGTTGATGAATTTGTTGC
Source organism: Pseudotsuga menziesii (assembly GCA_001517045.1). Lineage (NCBI taxonomy): Eukaryota > Viridiplantae > Streptophyta > Pinopsida > Pinales > Pinaceae > Pseudotsuga > Pseudotsuga menziesii. The sequence continues at coordinate 4,940 of LPNX010082975.1, forward strand.
CAAAGATCATGCTACTATAGAACTTACTTCTGTCGAGCCTGTTGTTGAGGAATATGTGGTTATATAATCTGTTGCACCTCTGTTGAAGGGGAAAATATCTACAACAACAACAAAAACTAACACTTCCTTTTTGCAGGGAAAGTGTTCTCCACAAAGCCAAGTCTCTCCCATAGCATCTTGAACTTTAAAAACTCTCAAGGTGTACTTCCATTGCTTGTCATTGCCTGAATGCTCAGAATCAATTGATTAAATGGGGGTTTTTGGAACACTCTCCCAGATATCAGACTCCCCTGTCATGGCTGTTAGTTTACTTGTTGCTCTGAAGTATTCTATCTCTCCAGCCATAGTGCACTTAGCAATACATGTTCCAGCATGTGATCAGAGCTGATGTGGTTATTGTTGTGAGTGAGATGGTGCATATGAAGTGTTATAGGTGAGGGTGCATCAATGTCAATGTTCCAACAGCAAAGGAGCATGCATGCATGCACCAGCCATAAATATATGTGTTATTTTTGTCTTTAGTTCAGTTCTAAAATTAGATCTTCTCTGTAGTTCTAAATTAGATCACATGCATATTAGATTCAGATAGCCACAGTTCACTAGGGAAGGACGGAGTGTGTATGAGGATTGTTCTTTCCAGGAAGGGTGTTCTTACCAAAGAGATGTGGGCTCCTATTTCACTTCAATTTAGCATGATTTATTGGTAGTTCTATTCATGAAGTTGTTCTATCGTAGGCATCTTGACGTCGTCAAATTTGATGCATGTAGCCCATATTTATTGTTAGCCCCTCTTCTTGTGTTATAAAGACACAAGGGCATTCAATTCTGTTGATTTTTAGTTTTATTTCAACTAGTGATTACAGAGATGTAATAGTTTCTTCGTTTGAGTTAATTAAAAGTGATGTGATTGGTTACTACAATTTACTAGCTTCTTGTTCATATATTTAGAGTTTTTTGTTTGTAGATTTAGAATTCTTCATCTGTTGTTTTGATAGGTTACACAATTTAGTTTCCTAGATTAGTTTATTATAGATTATAGGTGCAAATCTGCTTTAAACTTGTAGGAATCAGTGTACAGATAGATGGATTCTATCTAGGATAGGGAGTTGTCCTGAGGTTTTAGGGGTTGTATACATGAGTTCATGTTTGAAAAAATCACTTCAGACTTGTGATTTTTTATCTATTTTTTCTAGCAGTTTGTTCCAATAACAATGGTATGACTACCTTCAATCCATGGGGACTTCACTTAGTGAACCTCTCACATAGCACGTGCGATCATGGGATATTAAAGAATACCCTTAATTTCGAGAGATATTGACCCAAACTCTTTTTGTTGAAACCCCCTCCCAATACTTAAAACCTCCTCCCCACCCCTTTTTTTACCTCAATCCTTATAAACCACCCTACCCACCCCCCCCTTAAACCCCTAATCCCCCCAATACCTGCAATATATTGGTTTGATTTTTGATAATTTTAAAACCCACAATATGAACTAACGTGATAGGATATTGGTCAACAAGTGAATCCCTTGTGCTTCAATCCAGGATAAAAAGATAAATTGGAGGGCCCTTCCAACTTCGTTTCATGGAAGGTTTCAGTTACATATGCTTTTGGAGGAACATGAGCTTTGGTATTGTGTGGAGAAGACGGTTACACTTCCTGCAGAGGCTGGTGGGTTTGTAGATTATAACAAGAAGATGTCCAAGAGAAAGCAAGTCATCCTCAACTAGACAAAGGATCCTTTGATTCCTCATATAATCAGAAATATTGGAAAGGAGATGTTTGATGTTCTAGTCACTCTATATCAGAGTGAAAACATCAATCAGAAGACATTGATGAGGAATAAGCTTGGACCACACAAATGAGAAAGAGAAATATCATAGCCAGTTATTTGATGAAGATAATTGAACTCCATGATCAACTTGAAGCAGTTGGAGAAGAGGTTGAGGGTGAAGAGTTTGTACCCACAACCCTGAATGGGTTTTCATCCTATTGGTAACCTTTTGTTCGGGGTGTGTATTCCTAAGATAAGTTTCCAACCTGTGAGAAGCTTATATGGGATGATTTCAGAAGGGAACAATAGTCCCTGAGTATTTTAATTCAGATTTGTAGGCTGCAGACATTTTGACAGAGCCTCTATCAACCAGATGACCTATCAAGAACATTTGTAAGATGTTCTTTTGAAAAAATTGATTGTCTATGAGGTGGATCTTTAAAAAGTAGCCAATAGAAATATTTTGAAAGATCCCAATTGCTTTTCCATCAAAGATATCATTCAAAAAGGGGAATATCCTTTGAATAAGGCCAATAGAATTTGCTTGTCCATTAGGTTCATATAAAAGAGTGGCTAGTTCAAAATGAATTCGGATGAGCCAAGATAAAAGATAATTTGGATTGGCCCTACAAGAGTTCCACTTTTATTTACCAGGAAAGGTGTGACTTTAGTTTTCCTGGAATAGAGTGACCTGTTCTAATTCTGGAAAATCCCTTAGCCCATGCACCTTAGATAAATCTGGAAAATTCCCTAAGGTTGGCACCTTTTCCTTAATCTACAAAATTCCCCAAGCCAAGCACCTTTTCCTAAATCTGGAAAAGATAAAATAAGTACAACAATCTTCTAATTAAAACAAAGGCTATGTCTGGAACAATTTAATAAAAACAAACCACTGAAACTATAAATAACTAAGGTTGAAATATACATGTTGTAGGCATGTACGCACACTATTACTATCTACATAACTACAGTGTTGCGCCACCTTAACACTGACACACCCTCAACCAGTGTGCATCTTTATGTTGCATATCCAAGGTATGGATCCTGTAGAATCTGCAGTTGATGAATTTGTTACCAAAGATCATGCTACTGTAGAACTTACTTTGGTCAAACCTATTGTTGAGGAATATGTGATTATAGAATCTGCTGCACCTCTGTTGAAGGGGAAAATATCTACAACAACAACCAAAACTAACACTTCCTTTTTGCAGGGAAAGTGTTCTCCACAAAGCCAAGTCTCTCCCATAGCATCTTGAACTTTAAAAACTCTCAAGGTGTACTTCCATTGCTTGTCATTTCCTGAATGCTCAGAATCAATTGATTAAATGGGGGTTTTTGGAACACTCTCCCAGACATCAGACTCCCCTGTCATGGCTGTTAGTTTACTTGTTTCTCTAAAGTATTCTATCTCTCCAGCCATAGTGCACTCAGCAATACCTGTTCCAGCATGTGATCAGAGATGATGTGCTTATTTCTATGAGTGAGATGGTGCATATGAAGTGTTATAGGTGAGGGTGCATCAATGTTCAATGTTCCAACAGCAAAGGAGCATGCATGCATGCACCATTCATAAATAGATGTGTTATTTTTTTCTTTAGTTCAGTTCTAAAATTAGATATTCTCTATAGTTCTAAATTAGATCACATGTAGATTAGATTCAGATAGCCACAGTTCACTAGGGAAGGAGGGAGTGTATATGAGGATTGTTCTTTCCAGGAAGGGCGTTCATACCAAAGATATGTGGGCTCCTATTTCACTTCAATTTAGCATGATTTATTGGTAGTTCTATTCATGAAGGTGTTCTATCCTAGGCATCTTGACGCCGTCAAATTTGATGCATGTAGCCCATATTTATTGTTAGCCCCTCCCCTCTGCTTGTGTTATAAAGACACGACGGCATTCAATTCTGTTGATTTTCAATTTTATTTCAACTAGTGATTACAGAGATGTAATAGTTTCTTCGTTTGAGTTAATTAAAAGTGATGTGATTGGTTACTGCAAATTACTAGATTCTTGTTCATATCTTTAGAGTTTTTTGTTTGTATATTTATCATTCTTCATCTGTTGTTTTGATAGGTTACACAATTTAGTTTCCTAGATTAGTTTATTAAGGATTATAGGTGCAAATATGCTTTAAACTTCTAGGAATAAGTGTACAGATAGAGGGATTCTATCTAGGATAGGGAGTTGTCCTGAGGTTTCAGGGGTTGGATACATGAGTTCGTGTTTGAAAAAATCACTTTAGACTTGTGATTTTTTATCTATTTTTTATAGCATTTTGTTTCATGAACAATGGTATGACTACCTTCCATCCCAGATACAAAGATAAATTGGAGGGCCCTTCCAACTTTGTTCTGTGGAAGGTTTCAGTTACATATGACTTTGGAGGAACATGAGCTTTGGTATCTTGTGGAGAAGACGGTTACACTTCCTACAGAGGCTGGTGGGTTTGCAGATTATAACAAGAATATTTCTAGGAGAAATCAAGTCATCCTCAACTAGACAAAGGATCCTTTGATTCCTCATATAATCAGAAATATTGGAAAGGAGATGTTTGATGTTCTAGTCACTCTATATTAGAGTGAAAACATCAATCAGAAGATGTTGATGAGGAATAATCTTGGAGCCACACAAATGAGCAATAGAAATATCATAGCCAGTTATTTGATGAAGATCACTGAACTCCATGATCAACTTGAAGCAGTTGGAGAAGAGGTTGAGGGTGAAGAGTACGTACCCACAACCCTGAATGGGTTTTCATCCTATTGGTAACCTTTTGTTCGGGGTGTGTATTCCTAATATAAGTTTCCCACCTGTGAGAAGCTTATATGGGATGATTTCAGAAGGGAACAATAGTCCCTGAGTATTTTAATTCAGATTTGTAGGCTGTAGACATTTTGACGGAGCCTCTATCAACCAGATGACCTATCGAGAACATTTGTAAGATGTTCTTTTGAAAAAATTGATTGTCTATGAGGTGGATCTTTAAAAAGTAGCCAATAGAAATCTTTTGAAATATCCCAATTGCTTTGCCATCAAAGATATCATTCAAAAAGTGGAATATCCTTTGAATAAGGCCAATGGCATTTGCTTGTCCATTAGGCTCATATATAAGAGTGGCTGGTTCAAAATGAATTCGGATGAGCCAACATAAAAGATAATTTGGATTGGCCCTACAAGAGTTCCACTTTTATTTACCAAGAAAGGTGTGACTTTAGTTTTCCAGTCTTATTTATTTTTCTTTATTGAAGATGGTTTCCCTTTTTCTTGTCATAGCTAAGAGTTAACAGTGCTAGTGTGTTCTGAATGAAGTTTACTATTGTGATTGCATCCTACCTCCTAGAACTCGTATTGCTCGATGAGAATACAATAAAGAACTTATGTTAAAATTTAGATGATAAATGCCACATAGTTTGAAAACAAACATTGTTTAGCATACTTAAAAGTTAATGAGAAGTGTATTTTTTGCATCGAATACAGAAAAATACATTTGTTCTTCATTATAGAAAATACAACAACCTGATTTACCAATCAAATGACAAAACTAATAAGATAAGAATATGCAAATATACTTAAAGAGTAGGAATTGACCATGCTTTTATTAACTGGGTTTCAATTTCTGGAGCCATATATATGGAGTACAATCCCCACCAGGATACCTCATATCATCAGCTAGTGTTGGGCCTTCTAGCCCATCTCCTAAGTCCACCAGGAAATTGGGATTTATTTCTAGTCCACCTTTGTCAGTGTCGCAGTCAATTTGAAGCATATGGTATCCTTTCTCTATCAATTCAGGGTAGAACTATTGATCCTAAGGACTAAATAACGATTTGGTAACATAAAGGCACTTTCCATCCAAACCTAATTGGATCATTTGTGGCCCTTCCCTCAATCGTTTAGCCTGCAAATATATATTCAAACAATCTTTTACGTATTTGCAAGTGTATGAGCAATGTTTCTTTGATTGAAATAAATTTTTTTCCCAACATATAAGTACAAAATCCCTAGCTAAATCCACCATTTATTCTAGAGAATCACATTGCCACAATTTGATTTTTTATGATTTTTATGGTCAACTCTATAAAAAGACCTAATTTGTATCAATAACCCTATATTTTGAATGTGTATCACAATTTTGTGTTGGTTTTGCAATGTTGATTGGTGGTTTCACAACTTTGTTTGTGAAAATTAGGGTTTCTCTTGGGCATTAGGTTTTATTAGATCCTACAGCATGAGTTTTATTAGTTGTGATGCATATGGACACGTCATGGAACATAAGATCAAAAATTAAAACTTGAGGTATGAAAATGCTTAAAAAATTCCTTACCAAAAAGAATTGCAACTATCTCCAATTCTCTCTTTGGATACCTTGGGAAAAAACGGTATTCATCAAATAGGTTGTGTATCATGCAAGAAAAGATTTATTTTTCCCTACAAAATTAACCAATCCAGAAGGAATATTAGTCTTCAAGTAGAATCACATGTCCAAATAGATTATAAATCAAACAAATCCATGTGAATTCTAGTAGATAATACTTAAAAGTAGGAAGCAAACTGAGAAACAAATTTAGTAACTAGTAAACTAATCAAAGCAGAAATGTTCTTGTTTTCAAAATAGTTAATAGTAAATAGCTCAAAAAAGCAGGGAAAAGCCTGCATGTTTACCAAATTATAGCTTAAGTACATCCTACATGTTTACCACATTGTAGGGCATGTGGCAATCACTGTTAGAAGAGGATCAAAAGAGGATAAAATAGAAACATATCACACTAGAAAACCTCCAATGTCCAGAGACAATTTAATCAGCAAAAGCTTTATAGCTGAGAACACTATTAGATTTATTTACAGGTCAGGAAGCAAGATACCTCTTCTCAGATGACTCCTTGAAATGTTCAAGCCTTTGTATTACATCATCCATTGTTAATTGTCCAATATATGTATGTTGAAAATAAGATTTTTCCTGTTCCTCAATATCAGCTGCAAAGACCTCAGATGATGACTGTTCCGAAGCCCCAACACTCAATAAGCGTGGATTAACATGGACAGTTGCAGAATGCAATCGTTTCATTTCCTCAGCAAGATCTCGAGATGCTAATTGGCCCATGTTGGCTTGAAGCACCTGAATAACCCAATACTTAGAGTGAAACAAGATACCATAATTCATGTTGAAAGTTGAAACATGTCCATAAATCACAAAAAAATAACTCACTTTGAAGAGTATTGCAATTATCTCCAAATAAATACCGATAATTGGTCGAGAACGTTGGACAGGATTTCCTAACAAGTCATTCGATGCTTCAAATAAAGTTCTTTCGCTCAGAAATTTCATAAGGATATCAACAATATCAACCATTTATTTACCATGAGAAGGAATAACCTGTTAAATGCATAAATTTGGAACAATGGCATCTTAGGATATGTTGTCTCGACTCTCACCAAGCAAATTAACTCTGAAAAAAATAGAGTAAACCACTTCACTAACTATAAATTACTTTCATAAGGAATCATTTCAGTGCTACCTTTTGCATCATTTCCATACCATCTACTTGTTTTTTGAAGTCCAGACTTAAGAGTCTTGTATGCAAATATTCTCTAAAATACCTCATAATATCGTTCTTCAATAAAAAACACCATCAGATGCCACAAAACATAAAAATAAGAGACCATATCAACTACTAGACCAACGTTTAATCATTACAAACCTCAATTTCTTGAATTTGCTTCGGACGTGGCTCTTCAAATTTGTGTTTACGTGGAACTAATATTTCTTGGCCTTCCTATACGTATTACACATTCGCATGGAACATTAATATGGTCATTTCCTTGACATATTTACAAAATCAGAGGACTAAAACATCATATTTTCTGAAAGCTAACCTTGTTTGAATCCTTCAGATTAAACAAAGCTTGTCCTTGAACTGCAAGATCCTGGGCAGCTATAGCAGCTGCCTATTTTGTAACTTTCGGTTGACTACCTCTCTGTATAAAAAGTAACCACTAAAAACCACATCAAAGAGAGTATACTTTATGCTCCATAAGTACTTAAACTTTGCAACATTAACATACATGGCCTATAGTTCTTGTGCCAACAACTAATCTGTTCAAGTGTAACACTCATCACTTGTTACAATAATATGTTTTCATCATTAGGTTATAGCTGCATCAAGATCACACAATATATGAAAACTACAACTTCAGGCAGGAATTTGTGGTTCTCTTTGATGTTGGGGTATATGATTCTGCTAAGGAGGTGGCAATAGTGCTTGCTGTTAGGGGGGGTTGTTGCCACTTCTGTTGAGGTTTTACCAGGGCTAGTGATGAGTGGACCACTGGGTTTGTTGAGTTTTTTATCTGGAAAGAAAGGTGGCTGCTGGCCTTAAGGGTTTGGATATTGTCACAGCTGTGGAGTTGGGAATTTCTTTCTATAAGGTGGAGGAGTGAAATAACACCAATTTGTAGGACTTAATTGATTACCCCAAGTATAATATATATATTTAGGGTGTTCGTAAGGCATACCTTGAGGTAATTGGCGAGGTGGTCCTTGCCTTATTTGGTTTATGAAGAAAACAACTAGTTTTGTATTCTATGTTAGCTCTGTATTCTCTGTAGTCCCTTCATATAAGGATTTTAACCTAGCTCTCAGCATTGATTTGTGCCATGACTATCCTTGCAATTGCTACATATCTACACACTATTTAGTTGGCACTCATGGTGAGCATGATTTTTATTTCACCTTGGACAAAAGACTACTAGAGCTTTCTCTACCTCATCTTGCTTACTTTTTATCTGGAGGGTGTCGAATTGTACTGTTAATGAGGGGACCACAGCAGTTTACACTACACTTGTGGGCACTACATTAGTTGAGGGGACCATATCATTTGGTGTTAATGAAGCAAGAGGTATCGCAACTGCAGTGATTGATGGCACAACAACAGGTGCGGGAGAAGTTGTGGGAACAGATGTGGTCATGGAAGAAGAGAAAACTCCAACAGATGTAGAGATAGTTGGTGTCAAAGAAGCCATAACACTAACTGGGTTTGTTGGCAAAAGAGGCATAACTGGTGTAGCAATTGTTGGTGTCCCTGTTGATGCTAAGACTATAGCAACTACATATATGCTAGGAGAAGATAGATTTGGAGATGTTTTTGATTGAGATGATGTGACAACCACTAGAACTAGTGATGTAGCTGTGTACAATGATCCTTCAAAGTTTCTAACTGAATCCACTGCTTTCTCTGCCTGCTCTTGATCTATCTGAGGAAATCCCACAAAAGAGTTTACTTAAACATATTGCTAAAAGTTGTCGTATCAAAAATTAATAAGCCTTCTCAAGAAATAATATGAAATAGTACAAACCTTCAGTTCATCTGGAATATTCCATTTGGACTGTTTTGTGATTTTGTTGTAGCAATACCTGTGTAAACAAAAGAAATGGGAATTTGAGATAAATTCTGCAAAGGCTTCAATTCAACCTAAACATCAAATCAACAATGGTCTAATAACATAAAAAGAATTACTCACTTTCAGTCCTCTGGAGTTGTAAATTCTTTGCAAATAGTGGATGCATCTGCCCTCTGTATAAAAAATGTAGGAAACAATAAAAGTATTAAAAATAAAAACGTTAGTAGATTAGAGTAATTATTAATGTGGAACAAAATCCCACCGCTTCTTGTAATAAATATATTCTAATAGATCAAAATTTGTGACAAAATATATTCTATACTATAGTGACAAAATTTGTGTTCAGAATCAAGCCAGCATAGTTGGATTTGCACCCATCCCATGCTGCATAATATCCTTTCTGACTTATCTACACAATCCACCTGGTACTTGCAAGTTATTGGCATAGTTCTTTACCTTCTTCAATGTTTTGTGAATTTGAACAGTAAAAGTGCTAGGCATAAAAAGGGCATCAAAGGACCCTTTTGTCTACATGACATTATCAACTGTGCAATATATTTGACATATAAGGTACATATAAAGAGTACATATAAGGTACTCCCGTGTTGAAGAAGATATGGAAAAGTTGGCAAAGGGCTTCCTTAAACTAGGAAGAGATTTAATGGTTTTCAGAAGGGGACTCAATGCTCACCTTTGGTCATGAAAAAAAATGGAACTTTGCAAATAGCAAAGGATCTTTGGGGATATGAATAGGTATTGGGTGAAGTGGTTGAGAAACATGGGGATTAATCGGTGGAAGGAACTTTGACACTTCCAAAACCAAGAGTGGTCCAAATATAGCTAGAAGCAAAGTGTTAACTAGAGTGCAGAGCCAACCTTTTAAATATTTTTCAAACCTTTCCCAGATAAATAAAGACCAATTAGACTATTTGGCCCTCAGTCGGAATTGAAGGATTAAAGCTAGAGTTATGGTACAACTTCTTCAGTATACAGGTCAGAAGAATCATATCAAAATATTCTCTCTAAACCTTCTATTGAAACCAAACTTAATAGAAGGTGGAATCTCAAAGAATAAGAATAAATGCAAATGGATCAAAAGGGTGAAATCTAGTTGGAATGTGAATATTTCCTTTGAACAAAAGTTACATATATTGTTCATCCTGTATATGGCACATTTTATTAAAGGAAAACTTCATATGAAAGGCTTCATAGAGGGGGATCACAGTTAGTATGGGAAACCAAAGGATGTTGGACATATTTACTAGAGGTGCCCATTTGCTAAGGAGGTCTGGAACCTGATTCAAGGCCTTTTTGCAAATGTATTCACTTCTTAACTATACTAGTGGGATATTCTTCCTGGGTTCATCAGTATCATGCTTTTGAAAATAATAATAATATCTATTTCGTAAGAGTCCAATTTATATGCAAATAAGTAGGTTAAATTTTTTGACAAGCTTATATAATTTAATCCAAAACTACCAACTATACCATGGACCCATTCTAGGTTCTTATTTTCCCTTCACATTAAAATTTATGACGATAAATCAGAAAACAATGAAATACACAAAGACCTACTGCCTTAATTGAGATATGATTTCAAACATTTATTTCAGGCTCTTGAGTAGAGGGACCATATAATACATTTTCAAGAATCTTTTGTATCATTATATTGATTTGAAAAGTGTAGTTTCATGATTAGAGAATAAGCATTATATGGAGTGCTTCAAGTATCAAGACTATTTGTAGCATCCAATAAAAGGTTGCAAATCTTAAGGTATCCATTGCATTGGAGTAATCACCCATATTTAATTTCCTTTATCACCGTCCAATCTATTATCTGCAGAAAGCAATGGGTTAGAAAGGATTACAAACAAGACAATATGCAATATTAATCATATGCTCTTCATGTCCAGTATTTTGCAATTTCTCTTGAATTTTAAGCAAAAAATATAACAAAATACTATTCTTACTTATAATGCGGTAGTCTGGCCTATGTGTTTTAAATGGACACAGTTGACATCGGTGATCTTTTCTTTTGATCGCTTCTTGTACCTTAAATATGACCTTCATCATTTGTACATCAGACAAACAGAACAATGTATTGCTATTTTAATTTTTAAATATTAGGTAGGTGTACGCTTCCAAAAAATAATATATGACAGTAAGTATCATACCCTTGGCTATTGCAGCACAATAACCATCACATAATGTGTCAGCTGCTTTAGGATGACCATTTTCACCAAGAATAATATCATAATTATCCCACAGTTTAGGCACTAGGGGATGCAACTTACTGGTTTCCATTATTGTACAAGAATAGTGCATTTTGTTTTCTTTGGGTTGTTAATGGATAAACACCCACTAAGAAATGAGTTGAATGAAAAGAATCCAAACATTCCAAATAGAATCCCTCTATAGACATCAATATCTGCATGAAGGATTCCAAAGTCTAAGGTCACATATCCCATGTCCAGTTATGGTTATTGGAAACTAATGTAAGTTCTTGAGCAACTTTCTAGCCTTGAAAGTATTTAAAAATCCAGATACTAAAATGGTTCCAACTGTGATGGGATTGTCCAAACTGCAACCCTGTTTATCATTTCATAAACAGAATTATATGAATTTTCTTCAATTCCCAATTTGAGTTTTCTCCATGTCCATGGTCCAAACCAAATCTAGCCCTATTTAAATAATCTTCCCCCTCCATCTTTCCCACATACATTCTACTGAGCCAAATTCTACAAGAAATCTCCAACCAAATTTACCTTCCCTTTTGTGAATTTTTGTCTGGCTTGGTTTATGCCTTTAAGGTTATTTCATAAGCAATCTTGCAGTGACACAAAAGATCCCCATCCAAACATCCTTTGTACATACCCTACAAACCAACTTCAGGGTCAGATGGTGATAAAAAATTCACAAGTGTCCGGTGCAGACCTCCCAAGCCATGGTTGAGAACATGAGTGCCTTACATCCACACGGTCAGCTCTTACATCCTTGCATAATATTTTCAATCTTAAATCATCTTTAATTTGGCTCGGATAAGAGCTGGAATTTTCTACTTAGCACATTGTCTTTTTGGTGTTTTTTTTATATATCCATACACTCATTTTATGTGGTGGTCCATTTTCTATAGTATTCAAGTTTTAGGACAGCCACCTCTAAACCCAAGTCTAGCCCTTACTTGCATACCAAAGAGTCTATTTTCCCTTCCGATTTGCTCAATCAGGAATGGCACCCAACCCGAGACCTTAAATGGTCAAAATCGATTTCATACTGGTAGCGAAGGGCACCGGTCCGGTTGAAAAATATATTATCGTGTAGGTTGTCTGTGTGTTGAATTTCTACTAACTCTAACATCTATTGGGTCTTCATTGTTTTCTCATTCAAGGATAAACTGATCCTTCAACTACTGTGAGAAGGCTGGTTCCATCGGCAAGTATTTGGGAAAGTTGGACTGGGGTCACCTTCCTTGGTTAGTCTAGATCTATTCTCAGTGGAACCAGGAAACCTGAAGAGAGGGCACCCAGCCTGGTATGACAATTTAGGGCAGATTCCCAAGGTTCCACTAGTTTGGAAATCATCAATCTCTATGGATATATAAATCACCATATTATGTGATAACGAGTCCAATAAATAGAAAAAAATAGGCCATAGTTGCTTGCGATATATCACTTGATGAAGCAAAAATAATCTCAAAAATATGCCAACTAAATCTGGCATAACAGGTTCGATATTAAAAGATAGATGACATGATTTATTCACCAACAAGTTATGATCCTTTTGAAACAAAGAAAATTGTTAAGAGTTAGATAAGGAAACAGGTCGGGTTTTAGAACCATTTCTATCCTTACCAAGTTGTCTAAAGATCAAGTATTAAGAATATCCTTGCAGGCTTGCACATTTTACAATGACACTTGCAAGAAGTTCAACAGCCAGCTACATTCTTCCTTCTGCAACCTGCTTCTCTAGTCTCACCATTTACAACCACCAATGTCTTTTGCAACATCATATTTTTATCCTATTTGCGGCTTCAATGCTTGCATCCTAAAGTTCTTCCAACAAAATCAAGTTCTTTCTAGTGTTTTTTTATTTTATTTTTGTGGACATTCATAAGCTCTATGACCTTTAACATTGCAATTTAGCAAATCATATAACTTCGAGAAATTGTTGACTCTCTTCCACATCCAATCTCTCAACATCTTCTTCTCTCATCTTTCTAGTCTCCTTATAGTCTTCAATAGGAGCAAATGTAGGTGTGTTTTAAGTTCATCTGATTAGACATCTATTAGGAGTTTCTTCTCTACATCCTCCAATGATAGAGAGATTGCATGAAATTTGAAGGGAGGTTGATCACCCCCTAGGCGAGCCTTCCCATTTGATAGTGGTTGGTGTTTCTCTTGGGTTCTCCACATATTTTTCACATACCTACACTATTTATTTGATTATTTTCCCTGCTCCATGCTCTGAGGCTGTAGACTTTAGGTCTTTTACGGCATAGGCTAGTTTCGTTTATATCATGTTTTTCTAGGAAAAACCTTAGTGCTCCCACTATGTATATCACACTATTGTACCTAGAAGTTCCATTGACCTATTTATGGTCATTTTTTGGACATTCATAAAATTATCTTATATTTTCTTATCTCTAGATCAGGTGGAAACCCCTCTTAGTTGATGCTCTGCCTCTATTTCTATTGTTACTTCTCTTCTACCTTCAATGCATACTGGAGTTGTTCATCAATTGAATACAACTTCCCCATGGCCAAATCATCTTATATATGAAAAGGAAATCCATTAAGGCATTTGGATGCTAATTTTCCATCATATTCCTGCAGATTTGTTTAAATATGCAACTTCAAAAAATGCTCAATATACTCATGTATAGATAGATCCTTTTTTTCTGAAATTCTGAAACTACCTAAATTATGTCTGATAATAGTTTGTAGGTTAAAAAGTTGCTTGCAAATTCTTTAATGTCTTTGACCAAACTTTGATTTTTCTCTTACATTGGCTTTCTCGATTTCTCTGCAACTGATTCTACCATGAAGCTACATGGTATTGTGTATTATCCCAACCTCGTGTGCACAATATATATATATATATATATATATATATATATTCGTTTAAACTGCCTGTAGATGACTAATATCCATTCTCATTCTATTTTTCGATGACTGTTGTAGCGTGGGATTGACAAGAAATAAACTGGAGGACTAGGAGATAAGTTTGGATATGTGCTTGATGTATTCTTAGACTTGGTACTTTATTGCTACACCTTATGGACTGATTTTGGATTTTTGTTAAACACTTAGTGTGCACCTCCCTATAGGTTTCTATCTACCCTTGGTTTGTGGTTTATGATATTTGAAGTTTAAAAGAACTGACTAATTGAATCCTTATGCATATATGACCTTTCATGCCATGTAATATCTCAGGAAACACAAAAAAATTGCAATTTAAATTGACATTAATATTTCAGACTGTAAATGTAAATCAAATGTAACCGTAATACCTCCACTCATATGAATAACAGCAACAATACAAGGAGAAATCAGATCTGGAATATATGGTCTTTTTTGTGAAGTATCGGCAGCCTCATAAGAACCAAATCTTGAGAGAGAAATCGCTACAACCAGCATACAATATATTACACCCACTGATAATCTTAGACATTTCCAGTAAGAGAACCTTCTTGTAGCTTCCAATGATGTAATAAATAAGAGAAATGTGCCCAATTTCCAAAACTAAGCACCTATCTATGATATAATCACTGCTTCCCTTCAAAATTAACCCAAACTAAGCGCCACGACCCCTTCTCTTTAGAATATATGGCAATTCTGGAAACAATGGGTAAGATTCTTCCTTAACACTAAATCCTTCTTCAAATGGCCAAAGACTAATAAATATATATTTGTACTGGGTATACTAGCCACTTCTTGACAAGAAATTCAACCCCATCTCCAGCATATGCAAAACCCTTTTCAGACTGCGACTTTACACAGAGAACTTTGCACTTTCAGTCAATGAGTATTTCAACTTTTCCTCTAGTAAGTGGTAGCACCATTTAATGGTCCAAGGGTGGATTCCTTCTTAGAATATGCCTTCATTCACACTATTTTCCCTCTCTTCAATTTCCCTTCACATGCCATGGACATAAATGTTATTTATTAGACCAATCTCCAACTATGCCTACGAACCCATCTCATACTGACAGAATCATAGAAACCTATGTTACCAGAATGGGGACAAACCGATAAATGGTCCTAGAGGGTTTGGGGAGACAAAAAATGTGAACCCACTCACTTCCTAGCATATATTATGCATATAAACCTAAGTAGCAATGTAATGACCCAATCTCAAAACATGAATGAGAACAGAATGTTATAGTCTAACATCTAGCAGATGTTAATTAGGTGGTCACCGTATCGATTCCCATAAATCCATCGGGGCCATGCAATTAAATATCATTCAACACTTTATTTAGCCAGCAATGCACATTTTCAAAGTTTTTTTCCCATTAATCAATCTATGTTAACATATTCTTTCAATATTTTCCACTGACAAATTTAAAATAAAAAGGTATTCAATCATGCCCAGTATGCCTAGTAGAAGAAAAACTAAGTATTAAGATACCTTGGCAACAAAGTCCTTTTCTACAAATTTGAAGGCGATCCCCAGGTAACCAAAGAGCATTGAAACCTAGGAACAAGCATGACAGAAAGGGACCAATTGAATATCAGCATTTCTCGAGTTGAGAAACAAGACCAATTCCTAAAACTCTTATGCAATCTGTCTCAGGGTCTCTTCGTCCTGGTGCTTGCCTCCATTATGTTCTATTTATCCTTCCAAAATGTAAATTCTTTAGTTTTGCAATTTTATATCTATCAAAACGATGCAGCAAGATTGAGATCCAAGAGGGAAGGAATGCATCTGCAATTGATATAGTTAAGAAATCCATATGACATATCCTTTAAAGACGAGCTAATATCACAACCAGGGATCAAGATTGAAGGGTTGGTCTTAATTTCATATAGAAGGTTATATATTCATGCAGCCCTTCATTGATGAAGGGATTTCAAAAAGCTTGCATTTCAAATAACAGTAATAAATTAATTGTACATTTCATTTACTTGATGACAAAAATTAAAAACAAAAAATTAAATTGCAAAATGGGATTTGTCATTTTAATGGGATTTGTAAAATTGCAAAAGTGAATGTATATCCCTTCCTACATTGTGTTCAATCTATTTGATTGGGGAATAAGTCTACAATTGCTCAGACGCTTTAAGGTTTATAATAAAAAAGGAACTCAGACAGATGGTCAAGCCGGATAGTACAATCTATGGCTATAAATTTGGAAGTATAGATTGAGGACGAAAAAACATGTTCACTTAAGAGACCATTCTTGATGGCATTGAAGGAATTCAAAACAAGAGGCAGCCTATGCTAGAACTTTGAAGCTTCAGTCATAAAATAAAATATATAGGGGAAGCAGAAGCAACCAAAGATGAATGTTTTGAGATTACTAGGAAATTGATAAAGTATCGAAAAGATGCAGACCTGAAGAATAAACAATGGAGGTTTTTGCACAATCATCATCTGAAAGTTTCGCAGGGCCAATTCAGAGAATTATCCTCTGACAAATATGAAACTGAAGTCTTCAAAAAGTAATAGGTTGTCAACTAATGAACTTGTGCTTGAATGCATGCACATATCCACCTTACAGTAATAGGAAAGGCAAATTTATATAAAATTACCTCGGCTGTCGGAGTTAGCCAATGAATCTAACGAGTTCTTCCTCCACCGTTCATTGTGTCCCGCCAACCTTCTCATGCAACTTCTCTCTGCGTTGTCAAATTCTGCTATGCCATGGAATCTAGACAACACCCAATTATTCATGTGTATTATCAAATTATATACTTAGTATGTATGGATCCATGTTGACCTACTCAGAAGAAGAAAAAAACAGTGAGGTGCAACTGTCTCCTAGTCAGTTACCTGCTACACTGCTGATAGAAGCATTGCTCGGTACCAAGAACAATGACTTTGGGGGATTTGGAATGCATTTCATAGACTTTATGTCTCTTGTGATATTCTTTTGCATTTGCCAACACTACATTGCATCCTTCCACTTGACAACTGGGAGGTTGCGCGGTCGAAGTCGGCAAATCCCTCGGCTTCTTATAAACGCAATCGCCAGCGCTATTACCAGTGACTGGATTAATTACCTTAGTCGGATTCACAGAATATTCAAAATGCTGCCGCTTTCCTAGCTTAAGGCACGTTAAGGAATCCCCTTGAACATCCTTGATGACATTAATGTTATCTCTCATGGGACTCTCATTAGCACTCTGATAATTGTCATTCCTCCTGAGTCCCACCCAAGCCAACTACCACCATATTTCTCTGACTAGAATGGCTATACTCAGAACCCCCAAGAAAATTACCACCATTTGCAACCCCTTCTATAAGCCAACCCTTCAATAATCCATTGCCTTTGCTTTTCGCAACCCTCAGCCAAAGGATTCTGATGAATCTTGACATCCAGAGGAGACTATACCTTACGATTGCCTGAAAAAATCCCGTCGTTGATGACTTCAATAAAATTACCAGCAGCCATGAGAGGCTTAGATAGGGGCGAGGACTCATGAACCATGTTCATCCCACGGAATAACTCCTTCCCAATATTATAACCCTCTTCTGAACAAACCCATTCAGCCATGGGTAATCTCTCATACCTATCCCCGGTTGTACTGTAAAGCCCTGTGCAACCTTCCCAGTCCCAAGGACTCTTTAAATGCCAATCCTGCATCTTAGAGGGCCAACAATGATCATGGTTGCTACTGCTGTTGTTACCACCATGATTTTCCATGGAATTTGAGTCCATATTCTTAAAAATGACTTCTTCTTCACAAGACCAAAACTAATCCAAGGAAAAATACAGATACACTTTCAGGCTCTTTTCACATGATGAATATTACCAAATCCAACGATCCCATATTTGCTTCGATTTCCAAATCTGGGATGATTAAAATACTAACCTTGTTGTCTGAACAAAACTTCCATAAGAGCAACACTCCCCAGAGCCTCGTCCAACAGACCCGCATCAGAGAGCCCCTGAATCAAACTAATGTAGGTAAAAACATCTGGGGCCATCCCCTTTTCAACCATGAGAATCTGCATTTCTATGGAAAAATCGAGCTCGCCCATTTTACAAAGCCCATCAATCAAAGAAATGTAGATGACAACATCGAGCTCGCAAACTATGGCCACCGTCTCATTCTCGTTCACAAGAACAACAACTTCAGTAAATCTACCCTGCTGATAGAGCCCATGTAAGTGGCATTATTGGGAAGGCAGCCACTGAAAATCATCTCGTCCAGATATTCAATTGACAATGCCCTGCCTGATCGCATTGGATCTTCTCATTTAATATGATATGAAATATCTTGGAGGCTGGTACAGGTCGAAATCACAAAAATTGTTGATGGGCAATTTTTATCTTAGCCCTTCTAGTGTAATTTTAATTTAAAAGCTCCATTTTTTATTAAAATGATAAAAATTAAAAACCCCATTTTAAATGACATGCAAATTTTAAATTCCCCTTCACTGACGGCCTAGGATCTCTTTTACGGGCACTAATGGCTTGAATTTTGATCCCTGATCACAACCACATTATTTAGCAGTAGCTTAAAAATTGTTTAGATTCTCTAGGGAGAATCAGTAACATCTTTATGTATATGGCATGAATTAAGGCGGACAATAAGCATTAAGTGGACAACATTTATGACCTTTAAATGCTCTCAATCCTATCGCTTACATTTCAACAACAAGGTTATGAATCGTTGGGATGCATTTGAAGCATATTTCAAAGCCATGATAATGGGTTAAGGTTATGAAGGTGGAAGATAGATATTATTAGCAATGGTTAGTTAGGCTGTACACATGAAGAGAAGAAGAAGAATGGTGTTTTTAACATTTAGATGGGATAACTTAAGAAATGTAAGTGGAGATTTATTTTGGTGTACATGAAGTTTTAAACTGGAGTTTGATAGTGATGATGGATAAGATTGTTGTATTTTTCATTTTCTTTTCATTTATATAGGAGGTTTTACTATTTATGCATATTGGTCTTTACAGGGAAGTGGAAATAGGTTAAGGTCACTATATTCACCAATCTCACAACAAGTATTGTCAATCACCATAAAACAACTAGGAGAGTGTGAGCTAGACTCGAACTATATCATGTCACTCTAGGTTTGAAGGATAAACAATGAGCATTATAATATCTTCAACCTTCTTAGGCCTGTGTCCAATATCTATATCCACGTCTCCCTATGCTAGTACTGACCTTTGGGGACACTTATGGATAAATTGAGGTCTCATTAGTTAATGTCATTAATATTAAGTTTCACCAACTGTATATGAACCCTCCCATATTCTCCCCCACGCCACTCTTCATCATGTCGGGGACTGGTAATGCACAATGTCGATACATTATGGCTCTCATTCTATGCATAGTACATCTCCCTAATGTGTGTTAATTATAACTTGCTTATTATGACACTCTTTATATCACCCATATGTTTTATTTCTTTGGTTTTTTCCACGTCTAGTGGTCTTGTCAAGCCTTATAAAAACTTATATAATTATATGCCAAGGTCATGTAAAAATCCTATAAAAACTATAATTGTATGCCAAGGTGCCAAGGTCGTGTCCAAATTATTCTATAAGAACTATAATTATATGCCAAGGTGCCAAGTTCGTGTCCAAATTAGACTATAAAAACTATAATTATATGTCAAGGTCATGCAAATTAGCCTTATAATTAACATTATATGCCAATGTTTAGTGGGTTTTTTTATATGCCAAGGTCATGTCCAAATTAACATATAGGTGGGTTGCATTAATTCTATTTGGTTAATATAGGGACGTGTAAATATATATTATATATATGTTATAATTTAGTAAAATGTACAAATTCATTGTCAAATTTGTAATTTTTTTCATTGCCGGAGTGACAACTAAAAATGACCAAATAAATGACCAATTGATATGTGGTCATTTTTAGTCTAGATATCCCGTGACCAAAAGTGGTCATTTATCTTGGTATTTTTTAGTTAGTTCACTTAAATTTATCAATTTTGGTCATTTATCCCTTGAAAAGAACTGTGGTGACCAAAATTTTTGGTCTCCTAGTCACTAATATCTCATTTTCCACTAGTGAATCATTTCCCTCGCCATTGAATTTTAGAAAAAAATCTACTGCATTTCTTGGAAGTTCATAAAAAGGCCCTTGCAGGCTCAATGCAAAAGTAGACTCCCATGCAGGGATTTGAGCATAAGCCATAAACGATAAACATTAAAAACATTGACTCCTAAGAGGTTAGTTTGCAATCTAACCAGCCCTATAGTACATATATGATAACTAAAATAATAAGAAATAAAAATAATTAAAAACCAAGAGGTAAAATGTGTTATGAAACAAAAAAACTATTTGTTTACCTCATGGCCCTTCTTCTAGCGTCTTTTGTTGGCCAAATTTTATGTCATAGGCCAACAATGGAGATAAATCCCACACAAGGCACTTAACGCAACCCTCAGTGTGTTTAAAATAGCTAACTCTCACAGGGTATAGGTCTTGCTACCTTTATGATGTGCTCTCAACAAGAGAGTCTCACATTTGAAATGACTAATTTAAAGAAAATAAAAACTACTCATGCGTAACTAACCTATAATGCAAATTTCAATAGTTGAAAATAAATAGTTTTAACAGCTATTAAAATTGAAAATGATTTTAGCAGCTGCTAACCTGTAGCTTTCCATTCTGAAACAAAACTATTCTAAAATACATATTAAAAAAAACTAATTATGTGTACTTATTTATCCTATCTTGGCCAAGAGAAAATTAAAACTAGCATTGACTCAATTTGCACTCATAAATTAAACATGTAATAATTTAAATTGAGAAGGAATTCTACAATAAAAAATATGACTTATTGAAATAGCTTCAAAGATTCTAACAATTAACAGAGTAAGATCATGAAAAATTGTTAGAAGCTTTAAGTTATGCAAATCTAAATCAATTTTCCTGTTAAAAAATCGAATTACAAAGAAATCATCATATCTCAAAACAAAATTCAAAAGATTCTAATGATAGGAAAATCAAGCTTCACTAAAAACTAAGTGCAAGAATCTCCTTAATTTTACTGGAACAATAAATCTATTTATATCAATCCACAAAGAAAACTTATGCAGATCTTACAAGAAAAGGTTTGCAAGTCCATTCATTATATTATTGTTGAAAATAATATTGATCTAATAACAAAAGGAGCACCTCCAACACTATTTCTTCCAAAGAAACAAAGTTTACAAAGAGAAATCAGTGTAGGAGAAGATAGAATTATTCGACTTGTTTGGAGAGCTCTCCCCCAATTCTAGACCTCTAAGGTCTAATTTATACCAATAAAAGAGAGTGGGAAAGATAGAATCTAATCCCCAAAACTCTGGTCGTATTGAGCTCGAGATAGACCAAGGTTCGATCATGGCATTTTCTTTCTTCTATTCATGTTGATGAGTAGTGTTCTTTTTGTAATGTTGCATTAATGAATACAAGTTTACCATATAACAACTTCCAATCTCTATCTTTCAATACTTGGTTGAATGAAACAATGATGTGATGAGATGGATTCTCTACATGTGTTTTGATATAAATATAATGTATTGCCCATTCGTAGAATATTTCTTCCAACATTGAAATTGCCACATGACCAAAATAATAAAAATTAAGTCATTAAAATAAAATATAATACTTTAATAGAAGATCATGCCCAACTCAAAGCGTGTCAAAAGTATAGAATACCAAGGTAAAATAAATCTCAAAACTCTTAAGGGATGAAAAAATATTTTTTATATTTATCAAATCGACAATAATGAGGAAAATAAGACCTTGGAGAAGTTAAATCTTAAATAAAGAAATGAAATGATGTGTATCTTCACTAAGACTTGAGTCTCGAAATCAAATAAGTTATCATATCACAAATTAGCTGTATTGGATTAACCAATTTTCATCGTTTGTTTTATATACCCAAATCCCTTTTGACTCACTTAAGCCTCAAAATTGATAAGAATATCTAAAGTCTAATCCAATATTATTTTAACTTTTCAAGGATCAAAAATTTTAGATGGGCATAAAACGTTACAGCTCATAGAAATAGATAGTTTACCCAAAAAATAAAAATGACCAAATTAGCTCAATATTTTAAAATGAATTCCTTTTAGATGTGAATTGAATCACCCATAAATAAATTAAAATCGATTTGTCAATTTCATCCAAAAAGAACAAAAATTCCAAAGGGAAAAATATTTTGAACAAAATTTAAAGGTAATTAAAATTCACATTTTGTCCAAAAATGGAACTCAGTAATTCCTTTCCATAATTTTAATTACGTTCCATTTAGATGCTATTAAACCAAATACTATCAGACTTCAATCAAATTATTACAATTTTCTCAAGATCATGAAAAGGCCAAAATTTTAATCAAATGTTAAAGGCTCGCAAAAGTCAATGTATCATTCAAATTCAGAAGTAAAAGCATGGTTACATTATTTGATATAAACTCTTTCAAGACGTGAATTGGAATTATTAAAATTGAGCTTTTAGTTAATTAATTACGATCTACCAAAATGGTTATTAATTTTCAAAATGCACCGACAAACCACAATTTGGTAAAACTGTTGAAGCATCATATCAATCCAACCGAGCAAAATTGAAGGATATCATTATCTCAAACAAGCTCAAGTAATACTAAACAAGTGTTCTTCATCAACTAGAGGGCCAAAACATGCCAATGATAAAGATATCTAAATCACCAAATCTTTATATAATGAAATCCAAGCCAAAGAACAATCACCGCAGAAAGCGAAGGAAGATAAGATGAAAGAAAACTAAAAGCAAGTATTTACAAAATTTACATGGGGGTCCATTTATTTTCAAAATAATCAAGGGGAATTTGTTGGGGTGCCAACATGTCCATAATCGAATCCTTCTCTAGTAGCCACTCATAAGTGACCAAGGCCTTTCTGGCATTCATTTTACTATGTCTGTACATCCCTTTCACCTCCTTAAAGCCATCTTTTGTTTTCCATTTTTTCATAATCACCCTTGCCTCATTTTTCATTTTCCATTTACCCTAGATTCTTTTTTGTTTAGTTTCTTCCATCGGCCTCTCTTAACCAACGGTTATCCCTCTCTACTTTTCCTCTACATCTCCCATGCACTCATCACATATGTTATCCCTCTCTACTTTTCCTCTACCCTAGTCGCCACTCTTTTTCGCAGCTCCCTTTTTCAACTCGATTTTTTTTTACATTTCCATATCTTCTATACACACCATACCCTCGTGCTATTCTTCCTGCTACCACTAATCCCAAATCCAGCATCCACTTTTCTTTTTGCAAGTCACCAAACCTATGATCTTCCCACTTGGAATAAATTGACCACATGTATATTGGAAACTCTATAATCCTGCATCCTCAATCATTTGTATGGCCACTTGTGTCTCCTTCTTGCTTCACAGTCATTAATACTCCAACCTAGGTACATCCATCTTCTAAGTCTGCAACTATTTGTATTTAGGGTTTGTGCCCTACATTGAGAACTCCCTTACTTCAATTTTTATTTTTATTTTTTTTTACTATCTCTTCCCATCTCCTAAACTAGCATCTTCATGTAGCTACCATTTTAATCTTTCACCTAACAATATTTCTTCTCCAATCCTCTCTCTATCTCAAGCTACCCAGACCTTCAAGTCTTATCCCTATTTTATATATCCATCATTTCTCCTTATTATTGTTTACCACTACTATCTCTCGCACACTCCAATTGTGTTGTGCATTACCCTAAAATATGTTTCCTTTGCCTCATGCCATTTCATTTTAACCATAGCTTCACACTTTGGCTTCCTTTCAGCAATCTGCTATGCAAGAAGTATCTTAGTTTGATTTTTAACAATGATATCAATATTCTACTTCTCTTTATCAAGGTGGATCTCACGATCTCAACAGCCTCACCTCTCACGATATGAGTAGCCTTCTCTTCCACCATTTTTTCATCTCACCCCCTCTTCATGTCTCCCATCTCTTTCTGTATCACTTCACCACACCATTCTCCACCATTATGCATCTAACTCCACCATATTTGTTGTCATCTCATTAGCATTACAATATGCACAGGCCATATCCCTCAACGGCATTTTCATGGGTCACTTCAGTTCAGTATATATCATTTCATGAGTTGTTCAAGATTTAGGCATTTGTCCTTAATAGGACCTCCCCAACAAATGCAGTTTAGAGACACAGAAATCCTTTCCCTAGTTCTTATGAACATTTTATGGATCATTTTCAGCCAAATCAATTTATTTCTCAGTTTCATATGTGCACTTGGGTGGCTCCATCTCTCCCTATCAGTTAATGTGCTTGGGTCTAGTTCAGTGCTCTGCTACCCAATAAAACTTGTGATTTGTCTCTTCATCTTTAAATATGCTCCAGGAGTGGCTCCACCCTCCATCTCTTCATGGGATTTTTTCATAACTCAGTTTGCATCCTTCAAGTTAAGCAGCATTCGGATCAGGTTATTTTTGTAGACGTTCCCTCCCAACTTGATCTACATTCAGGCACCTTCTCATCTCAGTAATCATCGTAGCAACATCCTGATCGAGTTTGTTTGTAGATGTGCCCTCCAACCATGATCTATGTAGGAACCTACTCATTTTATCCACTATTCTCAGCTCACTTAAACAACTTATCATAGTAGCATCTGGATGATCGGGTTCCTTTGGAAATGTACCCTCCAACCTCGGTCTATGTAGCCACCTGCTTCAACTACACCAACTTGAAAGCATTTGAATCGGATTTATTTGGGGACATTCCGTCCTACCCCAATCTATGTAGGCACCTACTTCAATCATCACCGGCACAATCTTCAATGTATTCAACATTTTGGATCATTGTTCAACATCAGTATTTCCACACTTTGTTTTAGTGTTTCGCACTTCAACTTGAAGGAGGAAAGCAGGAACGCTTACCACTTCAACCGGGAGGATTTAAATGACTAAGGGATTAGTCATCCCACTTATTGTATGGGGATCTTGTTCACACTTAAACCTATGGTTATTTATCTAGTGTTAGGTATATATATTATTAAATAATGAAGCCTCATTAATGAGGTCTCCTAGATGTAATGCTATATAAAGTCCTAGAAATCCTTCTTCTAATACAAGTTTTTTTTTTTCTCTTATGCTATTATTCATTGTGTTATTGTGCTTGTTAAAGTTTAGCTTAGAGGTGAGGCTCTTTGAGAGTCAACTATTATGCTCATGAAGATAACCCATTGTGGAACTCTACCTTGGTTTTAAGGAATCGTGTATGATATAGAAGAATCAACCCCACAATGCCATTTCATTTCTTATTAGGGCCACTTTTTTTAATAGATATGTGGAGAAACCCAACATAAAGTTAAGTCAGACCAACCCTTGGTGTCTTTTTTATGTTTTATGTTCATTAATGGTAGAATACGTATGTAAATTAGTTATTTACCTTGCTTCACTAATGAAATAAATTTCATTTATTGTGTTTATTTTCTTCATCAATATTCATTTAAACTTGTTTGATCCTTTTTAAAGACCCTAAAAGTATATTATGTGGAGTTTGTAACCATAAGAAAGGATTTGTAGACAATATTCCTTTAACTACAAATCCATTTTTGTTTGAGTTATTTGTCATGTAGAATCGAATTAATGTTTATGTAGTTCAAAATATCATGCATATGGCTCAAATCAATTGAATCGCTTTGTTGTTTGGTTTTTTGGTCACTCATAAAACTACAACTTGAATTTTATTTTATTTTTTTAAGGATACAACTATGTTCTCTTCTTGAAACATGGACTATGCATTCCAAAAGGATATATAATTCATTGAGGGTACCCATCCTCTAATATGGGAGCAACCTTTGAGGTTTAATGCAACATAGGAGGTATTCCTACACATGATGCCCTATTGTTTGTCCCTATGAGAACAAGCATGAAATAGGGACAATATAAGTAATGGTGCCATTGCCAAGGAGATATGTATCCCTAGGAATATAAACACAAATATTATCAACTTCATTGTTCATTTGTTTGCTAGGTTTTAACCTAGTGAAATATGGCAGCCATAATCTTCCGTTGATGAGGAATTTTTTAGGTTAACAAAAATAAAATATGATTGCGCTAGGAATGAAGCCATATTTCCATCACAACTAATTATCCATTGATTGTGATGAGAAATTAGTGATTCTTGAGGAAAAATATCTCACATGACAACTCCACATTGGTTCAGTTTTTGAAATGGTGCATGTTGCAAACCTCGATTAGCATATTTCTATTGTGTCCATCTTCTTGGTGACAATGTTTATCTAGGTTGGGAATCTAAACTTATGTTGCATATTTTATTGAATCCCATTTTGAAAATATTCATTGTCATTTTATTATAAATTCTTATAGATTTCTTTCTTATCGCTACATTTATTTTTAAACTTATAATATTTCAATCTTGCTTAAGATAAGATGTTGCATCTCCTTTTTCTAGCCCTAATCCCCTATGGTCGAAGACTTTTATTGTTAAAATTCATGATTCATATATTCCACTAGTTTTCATCATGTATAAAATTTACTTGGCCATGTCAGACTTTCGGTGGAAGTGAGGTACCAATGCTCAGCCTTGCCCAAATCCCTTCACCATTTACATGATTTGTATTTTGTATCTAAAAATCCTTCCAAAATCCACTGATAATGTCCCAATGACCATTTAAACGTCTCACATCCCCATAATATTTCACTAACAATGTTCTTGGTGGGTATGAGAATGTTTTATGTGCCTTTTTGTTCATTGATTGGAAGGAGATGCTAGATCTTGGTTCAAAATTTTGTCAGCAAACACCATCTCCACTTGGGAGCAGTTGCCTGATTTTTTCGTACATCGGTGGGGAGAGAGAAAGGATCATCTTCCACGATTAATAGATTTTATTTCTTTAAAAATGTATGAATATAAAACCGTTACAACATTTAATGGATGATTTAATAAGTCTTATCTTGAAATTCTAGAGAATATAATACCTTCCAAAGTCGTTTCCATGTTGATTTATGTTGTCATCCATTATTCTTATTTTTCACTATTTCTTAGAGAGAGAGGAATTGTTCAAATTTGGTTACATTGTTTGATGTTGCATGAGATATTGAAAGAAATATTGTGGCTTCCGACATGTCTATTCTCACTCCCAATCTCTCAAGAACGCTAGAGGTGGGAAAGAGTCCAATGCTGCAATTTCTAATTTGGTGGATTCTCTTATACAAGAGAACCTTCTAATGTCATCAACATTTTAAAAGGATGAAAGAGAAACATTCAATTTTCCCTTAGAAGTGAAAAATCCATTGTTAGAGGGATATTTTTCAACCATTTGGTATAAAAGGAAATGATTTCATTATAATGGGTTGTTAGTTCTTGATAAATGGGGGTTTTCAAGAATTTTGGAGTTCATATTCAGCATGAAAGTCTTGTTGGTTAAGCAATTGTCATGCGCATGGTGTTAATCAAAGTTCTATGAGAAATAGTAATATCATTTGTGTTTCACTAAACATCAATTAGAAGCTACTATAAATACTTTTTTATGGATGATGTGCATGAGAATTATGATGAAAATTCCAAGCAACATATGAAATCAACTTTTTCAATACCTAACAGCATCAAGCATATGTTGCATGAGTTTGGAAATGATATGGTTCCTCGTGAATTACAAATGCAACATGAGAAATAATATATAAAAACTTATTGTCCTCCTATATTTTTATATGTAGTTGGTAACAAGAGGATGCAAACCAGGAAGATGTTGCTTTCCAACAAATGAGGAAGATGGTACTTTATAGCACATAAGGTATGAAACCCGTGAGTTATTCAATGGACCTCTTTTTCTTTGGAATGATAGTGTTGTTAATAATTATGTTTTTTTTATTTTTTATTAGATTCTAATTTTGTTTTAAAGTATTAAATAATGAATCCTAGTACAAACAATATGAGATCACTAGGTGAATCTATTTCTTATTTGATCAATGTAAATGTTAGTACAAGTTATTTTTAACGTTTATTGAATCATGTTGTTGACATGGACATGGAAGATAATTAACCATCCATTGAAAATGGAAAGGCATTGATAGTTAACCCTACTTATGATGATAAAAATATTGTTGTTATTTTTGCTAAGAATGATCACCAAGGAGAAGAAACCTTCATTTTAGGCTTTTGTGTTTCCAAACAACATTGGCAGGGAGGAAAAAGAGTGTTTGTGTGAGATCAAATATTGGCAAGATATTATGGTTTCATATTTCCTAGAGTATAGAGTTTTAATTTTCATGATAATAATGACCATGAAGGAGTATCCTTATATATATTTAAGTTTCATGAAAAATCACTTCTTCAAGAAGACCCAATTCCTACAATGATGGAGAAGATTTTCTAAAAAACACTGCAACAAATAAATGTTAGTACAAGTTATTTTCAACCTTTATTGAATCATGTTGTTGACATGGACATGGAAGATAATTAACCATCCATTGAAAATGGAAATGCATTGATAGTTAACCGTACTTATGATTATAAAAATATTGTTGTTATTTTTGCTAAGAATGATCACCAAGGAGAAGAAACCTTCATTTTAGGATTTTGTGTTTCCAAACAACATTGGCAGGGAGGAAAAACAGTGTTTGTGTGAGATCAAAGATTGGCAAGATATTATGGTTTCATATTTTCTAGAGTAGAGAGTTTTAAGTTTCATGATAATAATGACCATGAAGGAGTATCCTTATATATATTTAAGTTTCATGAAAAAACACTTCTTCAAGAAGACCCAATTCCTACAATGATGGAGAAGATTTTCTAAAAAATACAGTAGCAAATAAATTTTGGAAAAAGGTAATGTATACATTATTTTGATATTTGTGAAATCCTTTCCATTATGTTTTTTTATGTTTCCCAATTATTTTCAAACG
Organism: Pseudotsuga menziesii; assembly: GCA_001517045.1. NCBI lineage: Eukaryota > Viridiplantae > Streptophyta > Pinopsida > Pinales > Pinaceae > Pseudotsuga > Pseudotsuga menziesii. The sequence continues at coordinate 34,190 of LPNX010082975.1, forward strand.
TATTTTTGCTTCAAGTAGTCTTTTCCTTTTAAAGTTGTGTTGCATAGGCATCGAGCATGGGTTGTCCTATCATTTTACCTATCAAAATTTATGTGTGCTTCAATTAGTCTTTTCCTTTTAAAGGTGTGTTGCATAGGCATCAAGGACGGGTTTTCCTATAATTTTACCTATCAAGCCTTGATGAATTGTCCTCCTTGTTATCCATGTCCATGTATAAGTCGTGTATTGTTATCAAATTGTGTGCATGGTTACATTGATGGTTCCATGTCAACTAGTGGACCTACTTTGTTATCAAGGTTAGGTAGGTAGGATTTCTAACTTTCTTAGTTAATTCCCTATATTTTTCCTTTTTTATTTTTTCACATATACTCTTGTTTCCAACCAAAATTTGAGAAGAGAAGTTTGACTCCATAGACAATTTTTTCTTGCATAACCTTTTTTTTTTTTTTTACTTCATAGCTTAATTTTTTACGCCATAGCCTAATGTTATTTTGACTCCATGGCCCCATTAACTAAGGTACAATTCTACTTACCCTATAATATTATTCTTGGAATCTCACCAAGAGGATCAATCCCACAATAGGTGTCGATGTTGTCACCAAAAAAGGCTCACTACCCAAAACTAGGTTTTCCCATGGAGCCCACTTTGGGTCAAATTTTGCATATCAGTAGGCTGACCTATGTAAAGGAAGAAAATAACTTGGGCATGTTTATTGGGGTTACTAATCATCATGTAGCTAACAAAATCCAATTTCAAGCTCTAAAAGTGTGAACGTTGATTTTTGGTCATGGGGCCTACCTTAACTGAAATTATGCTTAGTATCCCAATGGTTAACTTGGGTGCAAATAGAGACTAAGTTGGACAAGGTTTATACAATAATTAATCATCTTGGATTTGATAGATTTAAATTTCAATCTTTAAAAGTACAAGAATGCAACTATAAAAAATATCACCAAAATACCTAGTTATTCATGTTATTTAAAAATACATCACAAAGGCATTAAAGGTAATCATGCCGATGATTGTTGGAAAGCATTGTGTGGTATGAATTACCTCTAACAACACATCATATTGCTTTCCTTTCTAAGAGATAAATCAGCATGAATGTCGAAAGCCAAGGAGGCAAACAATTCTAGTGGTTTTGGGGGATTTTCTATGCAAATTCCACTAAACGGTTCTTTCTTAGTGGTCTACCAATCAAGAAACTTTGTTTGTTTGACCACATGCAGAGCACATGAACAGAAAAAAAAATTATAAACATGCACCACACTTACATGCTCATCTATTAAGTTTCAATGCTTAGAGTCCAAAATTACACTAAGTTTAGGTTTGAGGATCATGTATCTTAATTTTCATGCACTAAATACATCATGACAAGAGAAAATTACATAAATATTTATTGTAAGAAAACGTTATATTGATTTTCAACAACAAAATCTAAAAAACACGGTACTTAATTGATAAACCCTTACAAGAAATTGTTTGACATCTATGAGGCTAAGTTATGCCGAAAAGTTCAGCACTCAAGGTAGATAGATTGATTATAGACTTCAAAATTGTACTTCAAAATTGTAGAGGACCTATATGAGTCCTTCGTAATTTCTATTAATACCTAATTATTTAATGCATCTGAACCTTGTTTTACTGTCATTTTCTAGGCTATAATCTTGTTGTCCCAATTCGGTTTGGTTTCTGTTCATTTTTCGCTTAGTTTCCATTTAATTTAAGACACTAATAAATCTAAAATTTCAAGTATAATTATATTCATACCAATTTGCAGTATAAATTTGAATATCAACAAGATTCACTGCTAATAATGCAGTGCCGGTATGAAATAAAATGCAGCATATTCAACTATCAATTTTTCATTATAATTATAAAACAGAATACAACAATAGCAGCAAATTCCTGTAAGATAGGAATTTGTCCCTTCAAGCTCTTTGTCCTTGCAATATGAATCCCCATTCTACCAGAAAACTTAACAATCCAAACCAATATGTCACCCTACCAACTAGGAAATTCTCACCAACTTCCTAGATCCAAGAATTGTGTTCTTGGGCCCTCGAGCCCAAAACCTGAGTACAATCCAACCAGCCAATAAAATTCCCTTTCCCTTTCCCTTTCAAAAATCCAATCCCCTCTTGCTCAATTTTTCCTCCTCTTTCGATCCCCCAAAACATGAACATTCGCCCCCTATATCCTAACTTCACTGACTCTTACTCCTTTCATTACTACCTCGTCCCCTAATAAATGTCCCCCAACCTCCTTATCTTCTATGGAAGTCATTAAGTCACTATCAACTCCTACTCAAAACAGGGGTCACATCCAAAACAAATAACCGTGAATTACCATTTATTAATCACTTGTTTATTGATTAACCATTAATTTATTACTAGTTTAATATCTTGGTTATACGATCATATGTAGAAATTCAATTATATTTAATGGATGAGGTTCCACCGCCTCATTTGTTAAATTATTGTGCCATTGATCTTCAGGAAATGGGTGCAATTGAATTTTATTATTATGCAGTGTAATGGAATGAAAAATACACATTGAACGAGACAAATTTACAAAAAAATTGATAATTATTTCTAAGCATAATTACAGTATTGTCTTCCATAATCCCAGCAGTATACAACAGTGTTACATAAAGGAGAATTCAAATCATGTGGATATGATTCGAATCTACCAACTCAATCTTACTGCATGGCTAACTAGAAGTGTATGAATCACTATAGGAGCTCACTGGTGTAGCTCCATATGTCTAATTTAGTCCCTCAATCAATTAAACCAGTTAAAATGATGAGGTAGGTGATATTAGATTCCTACCCACATGCAGCCATGCAAGACTAGTGCTAACTAAACTAGAGGACATCTAAGTGAATGTAACTGGAGCATAACTTAGCTTAAATTAGTTACCAACTACCAACAACTGAAGTAGGTTGGTGGTGGCACTCCCAATGGCTCCTAAATCATATGGAATGGTCTCATAGGCACATAAACTTATGCATGAACATGCAATCAGTTGTAGTTAACCTCTATATGTGTTCCCCACACTCTAGTGACTGGTACTAGTGGCACCAATAGCCCAAGTGGACCCAATGGTACTAGTGGACCAAATATTAATTAATGACTCCTAAGTTAGGGAAATATAATATAATAGACTAAGTATGGACAAGGGAGGATTATAAATTCTAAGACCCCCCTTTAATCCTAACTTGGACAACTATGGGCCCTAGAAACAAGGCCAAACGTCACCCATTACAACCAAAAATAATTAAAAAATATTTTTAATAAACCGAGGAAATAGGGGAAAACCTCATGTGAAAACCCCCCCCTCAAGATAAGCAGGAATAGGAAATACAAGCTATTCTTAGGAAAAAAATATTCATCTTTGGGAAATAACTTGCAAAAATTCTGTTGCAATTTGCAGCATTGTGCAGCAGCATCTTGAAGTTGTACATGTGAACCTCTCCAAACTAATGACTATGTCTGGAGGAATTTTCCTCTTTGGAATAAGAAGAAAATGCTCCACTGAATCAGGAACATAGACATCTGCAAGATGAAAAATGGACCCATGTAGAGCAATTGAGATCAACTGATGAGAGAGAAAAAGTTCTTGAGAATTCAAACCATGTGATGAAAACCCAAGAAACTGATATATTTCAACCTTGAACATCAAACCATGTGATGAAAACCCAATAAATTGATATATTTCAACCTTGAACATCAAACCATGAGATGAAAACCCAAGAAACTAATATATTTAAACCTCGAACATCAAACCATCTGAAGTAAAAGCATCTCCAAGTGTTAGGAGCAAGTGTCCAGGCGAATGCAAAATGTCTCCATCTTTACTAGTTATGTGAGGAGATGAGCATGTGATCAATTAGAAAGGTAGAGAAGCCCTGGGACTGTGGAGGCTTGAGATCCATAATATTATATAGCTTCAAAAATAACCAATGATCAACAAAATATAATATCAGTAAACTCATGAGAGAAAACAGACATCAAATCCCCAGCAACAATTTTGAAAGAGACTTGCGGTACTTGATTTTTCACACCAAAATTGATGAGAATAGCTACAAGCATGACTGGAGGCTCTTGAAACTTAAAACTTGAACCAAATCAGATAATATCAGATCCAATTAATTTCATATCAGATCCAAGAATGTGGAATGAATCCAAGTGCTCCACCACGATGGTAGATGCACAATTTTCTCCTTCTTCAAAACTCTCAGTATTGGTGCATTCAATCATGTAAGAATTTCTTGGAAGCGCAATATCAATGAGAGTGAATGGATCACTCCTAAAATCTGATATTATTTCAAAAATATCCAAATATTCACAAAATATAATATCAGCAAACTCATGAGAGAAAACTGACATCAAATCCCTAGCAGCAATTTTGAAATAGACTTTTGGTACTTGATTTTTCACACCAAAATTGTTGGGAACATCTTCAAGTATTACTGGAGGCTCTTGAAACTTAACACTTGAACCAAGTAAGATCATATCAGATCCAAATAATTTCATATCAGATCCAAGAGTGTGGAAAAATGGTTCCAAGTTCTCCACCGAGATGGTAGATGCACAATTTTCTCCTTCTTCAACAAAACTCTGAGTATTGGTGCATGCAATCATGTACGGATTTGTTGGAAGATATAGGTCAATGAGAGTGAATGGATCACTCATACAATATGATATTATTTCCAAAAAATCCAAATTATTACTTTTTTTCATACCAGTAGCAACATTAGAGAGAGAGAAATCGGATTCCTCTTCATTTTCTGAAGCAATCACTAGTAAACTATGCACAGAATATAAAATAGAAGAATCGCCGAAGAATGTTTGCATAGAATGGAAGGAGATTTTTTATTCAATAACAGATATTCAAATCTCTTCTTCTAGATCAGCCATATGAGAATATGAGATATCATATATCTCATAAAATTCCGGAGCAGCAGGAGAAGGAGTCACTCCAAGGAGACTTTCTTCACTTCGAATTGAGTGTGTGGAAGATTCTGCTTCTTATTCATCTTGAAAAAATTCATCATAAATAATAGAGATACTTTTGAATAAATAACTCTTGTGGTGTTGTGTGTGCTCTCCAAATTGCTATAAGTATCATGATTGTGCTTTCCAAAGGTTCTATCCAATTCTGTCCAGAGATCCTTAATTTGGGTATTCAGCAGAATCAATAAGGTAGCGCAAGCTTGGAGTAAATGCCAGACATATTGTTCCAAAAGCTCTATCACCTTCATTTATCCATTCATTCTCATATTCATAAGACTCTTTACCAAGTCCAATAGATACCTCATAGAGACCTTGTCTCTTTAGAGATGAAATCATCTTCAATTTCCATTTTGGATATCTTGTGAATGGATTAAGAAGAGGAACTAATAATCTCGAATCCATATGAAGTTGTACCTACAAAATATCACTGCAAAACCAAAAACAATTCGCAATCTGTCAAAATAAAGCCTTCCATCTCGACATGTACACTTTCTCAGGGTCAATAACACTCGCAGATACTTCTCTGAACGAATCCAGAGTTAGCATTGCACACTTTGTGGGACTTATGTGGAAACCCAGTTGCTTCTGGTGTACAATGGAGATTGTACAGACTTGTTGTAATCCTGAGTAGGCTCTGATACCATGTTAAATTACTGTTCCATTGATCTTCATTCAATGAGTGCAATTGAATTGTATTATTAGGCAATGTAATGGAATGAAAAATACACACTGAACAAGACAAATTTTACAGAAAACAGATAAGTATTGCTCAGTATAATTACAGTAGTATCTTCAATAATCTCAGCAGTATACAACAGTGTTACTTAAAGGAGAATTCGAATCATGTGGATATGATTCGAATCTAACAACTCAATCTGACTACATGGCTAACTAGAAGTGTATAAATCACTATCAAACCTCACTATTCTAACTCCAAATGTCTAATTCAATCTCTCAATCAATTAAACCAATTAAAGTGATGGCGTAGGAGAGAATAGGTTCCTATCCACATGCATCCATGCAATACTGGTGCTAACTGAACTGGAGGACATCTAACCGAATGTAACTAGAGCATAACTTAGCTTAAAGTTACCAGCTACCAACAATTGAAGGAAGTTGGTGGTGGCACTCCCAGTGGCTCCTAAATTGTAGGGATTGGTCTCATAGGAACATAAATTGATGCATGAACATGCAGTCAGTTGCATTTAACCTCTATATGTGTTCCACACACTCTAGTGATCGGTACTGGTGGCACCAATATCCCAAGTGGACCCAATGGTACTAGTGGACCCAATATTAATTAATGACTCCTAAGTTAGGAAAATATAATCTAATAGAATAAGTATAGACAAGGGAGGATTATAAATACTAACATCATTATAATATCAATTCAGTCATAATTATTATTAAATAATATACAACTTTCAACTTTTAACTCCACCAAGTACTTCGGAAAGGGACATGCCATAAAATTACATTTCAATAATAATTGTGATATGATAAATTATTATTTTTATTAATTAATAAGTTTTAACATTGAATATTCAATTGCAATTAATATGTAGTTAATTATTAATTATTAATTAACAAAATCTCTTCCAGGCACTAATGTCATTTAACTTATATGGTGCTATTTTCATAATCAACCTTAATTACAATTAGTATTTAATTAATATACATTAATTAAGTTAAAAATAATCTCATTAGCACTAATCAACATTATTAACACTAATTAACATTCTTAATACATAGTTAATAAAACTATTTAATGCATATGGAGAAATAAAACTATCTGTAGCATTGGAATCAAACAGGATTATAAGTTTAACACTATTGATTATACTTGTTGACTCCACCACAGTTGATTGGTGTTCATCCTGATGGTTATGCACTATTGTCAAGATTTGATGCTTACTGCCTCCACTCCCGATCGGGGCCTTTCCCTCTCGATGTATTATACCAGATCGTCACTCAGGACATTCTTGCTGATAGTGTGGACCCCTACACCCATAGGAAGAAACCTGTAACAATGTAGGTGATATTAATTGTTGAGACCTTTGAGAGGGGTTCCTTCCCCTGGAACCCCTTACCCTGCCAACTGCTCCTCGATAATTCCTTGTATTCTGGTGACTTCCTGTTGTAGATTGGGACATTGTACTAGTTTCTATCGATCTATCTATTGCTGCAACTCTGAGTGTAGACTGTTTCCATAGGGAGGTGGCCTCACATAGCATCCCTAGGGTAGCTTCGAAAGGCCTTCCCTATGAACCTTAATTGTTGATTATTTAATGACCTAAAGGGTTTCCCACCCAACATTTATTTGGTACAGCGAGAGCATTCGACTGCCTCAACAACTGAAGTGGGTTTTCACATTCATACTTGGGCCCGAATCTTAGGATTGAGCCTGTACACTAAGATATCGTCCTGTCATTGATCGGTGTCAAAGTAGGGGACATGCTTAACCAGTTCCATGAATATTGCCTCATATTCATCCACCTATAAACTCCCTTGTACCAGGGCATGAAAGGTTCCTTCATGTTGTTCCTGGTAGATGGTTGGCAAGTACCTCCCTCTGAACTTATCCACATATAGCTCCCATGGAACCATGTTTGGGGTAAGGCGCAATTACTTTTCTTAGTTTCCCCACCAGTTTAAGGCAACGTCCTTCAACTTAAATATGGCTATTTTGGATTTTGATGTGTAAGTGTATTCATACAATGCTAAACACCTGGCGATCCCTTCCAACCATGTCTTTTCCCATACCCCTTCGCGACCGGAAGAAAAATTTGGAAGCCTTATTTTCTGAAGTTCCCTCATGATGTCTTGATGAGGGGGTCTTTGCAATAGGTTCAATGGTATTTCAAGGTCACCCTCCCTCAATGGCAGGGCCTCGACTCCTACCTCTAGTGTAGCACTTCCCCTTTGAATTCCCCTAAGCATCTCAGTTATTTCCTCAAGGAAGTTCAAAATGAGAACCATCTTTGGAGATGGTGTCGACACATTCTGCTTAGGCAGTGTCACTCGGCCTCGTTCTCGACCTGCTCGCGTCCTTGCCATAATTATCCTGTATCATGGCATAAGTCATCATTAGTACATGGTTCATGTTTTATCTAGGTCACAATTAAACACATACTCATACCTACAAATTGAGTGAAATTTTTTTCTTTCTTTTCCCATAAATGAGCTTTACATGATACCGAGGAAAATTCCTGAAAGGGTAGGGTACGAAGGCACTACTACATTCTTATGTCAAAGTCGTCGTCGTGAATCACATGTAAGAGAATATATCTTGGGTTATGTTCAAGGCATTGTGTCTTCCTCATGGCTCAGGCAGTCACCAATGACTACAACTACCTTCGGGTGTCATAGTCGTTGTGTTTTCCCACATGGAACCTTACATGTCACTTAGTTGACCTAAAATCAATCAAGTTCATTTGTCTTAATCTTGTAACCAAATTCTAATTAACTCGTAATCTAAATAATTAGTTAATTAATTAACTAACTAATTCAAATTTTATCAATCTTAACATAAGATTTGACCCATCATTTATATAACGAATAAAATTAATAAATTATAATTATAATAACAACATTTTATTAATTACAAAATTCTATTAAATATATAGCAAATTTTATTTATTTTTTTAAATTATTTAATGTCAAATCTAACATTTAAACATATCCCTAAAACTTAACCCTACACTTAAACTAATCTAGGAATTCATGGTGTGCATGGAGGCCACATGGCTTTCCCGCCTCCTCCATGATCGACTTGGAAAAAGAATAATAATAAAAACTTTAAGAGCAAGCAAGGTAAAACCCACTTTTGCCTTTACTTGCTTCATTGTTCATGCCCAAAATGGCCTGGAGAGGAGATATGCAACTCATATCGAGTGAGCTCGACCTCACTGCAGCCAGATCTGCCTAATCTTCATCTCCAGAAATTAGCTAGGAGGTTCGCGATACTTATCCCTTGGTTAGTTTTTTTGCTTTAAACTCATTAGGTTGTTCTTGTTTATGTTTGTGCAGATTCTAGAGGTTTTAAAGGACAACCTTCCTTCCTCGTTTATCTGCTTCTAACTCCTATTTTATTTTATTTTTTCTTCATTTTTTTTGTGGGGGGGGTCATAATCCTTGTTGGTGTCTTCTTTTGGTGCTTTATTGTTTGTCATATCATTTCGAATTCTATTTATTTTTGTCTTTTTAAGTTCATTACTAGGAAGAATTAAACCCATAAAACTTGGAAACTGATGTGATTTTTTTCATTTTGGCGCTCTTGTCTGTTGTTAAAACTGAAATCCCATATCAAAAGCACGGGGAAGTTCTATGCATATTAAATTTCTTATACGGTTGTAGAACTCCTCTTTTTGAGACTCTATCCACTTTTAATTATTTTAAATAGAATTACACTTTATTGCCTTATTTTGTGCATTCCATTGCCTGGGAATGAAGGGGTACAAAGAGGGATACAAATAGGGATAAGTCATTTCCACAAAGATAACAAAAGATATCATAAGCGGAGGATCCTCTAGTCAACATCGCTGCAACATCATTGGTTAGCTCTCAGATATGTTTCTTAAATATTGGTATGAATTTCCTTTGGACATTAGAATTCCAAAACGCATTTGAGGTGTTAAATAAAAATTAGTTTATGCCTCGTCGTTAGAGTACAATGTATGGTATTTGCAAGGTTTGAGAATATGTAAGAGGAATGAACGTGGCAGTACCATAAAGGATACAACACATGGTAAGCTGTGACTGCGAAGCCTCTCCTGTTAATTTATAAAATTACTTTTATGATCTCAATGCATTAATCAATTAACACTAATTAACATTATATTTAATTAATATGCATTAATCTTTATATTTAATTAATATGCATTAATAAAGTTAATAATAATCTCATTAGCACTAAACAACATTATTAACACTAAATAACATTCTTAATACATGGTGAATAATAATCTAATTAACATTATTACACCCTCATTAATATTATTTTACCTTTATTAACCATGACTAATAATTAATCTTAGTTAAGATTAATTAACCTTTCATTTCATAACTAATATATGCAATATTATTTATAATGTAACCACTCACAACCGTATGTGTCCAAGCCATGTTTTGATAGTGTATTAGATAATTCATAGAACATATGTAGGCGATCTATGTAAGCGTAGATAATGCTTGCATATATTGTGTAGGTATACCACTAGCAGTCAACAACACATCACATATAATTACACAAGTTACTATTTGGAAACGCATACTTCAACATGAATTTGCCTATGTATAGTCACTAACTCATATCATAATAAGCTATGACTTCAACATAATATACTGAAACATAACACAAGAATCAAGCAAAGGGTTTCAACACACATTTAATCAGTTTCTCTTCTAAAACTTCCATGTCATTCTTATCTAACTACTTCATTCTATATAATTCACAACTAACTTCCACATCCTAGTCTTCCTCTGTTGGACTACCCTGGAGCATCAACTACATGACCTAACTCTAGTTAGAACCCATAAGCAGAATTGTCGATTCCATCGACCAAGATTTCCCAGCAGGAACCCAATAGTCATCATCACACACCTTGGGAAGTGTGCTATAGAATATCACTCCCATGACTCCGGGTTTCGGGGATAAACGGTGGGTAATTCCTCCACGCCCCTAATGGAACAAGGGACTATGTCTATATCAAAATAGTGACTGCATTGGGATTGTCATACTCAAGTTTTGTCATCGAATAACCAATTTGGGTGGTTGAGTTTCTTGAAACCCCACACCATCCCACGCATCATAATAATAACAAAATTCATAAATAAAATAATGATTTATTCTCATACATATCTTTTGGAAATCATATTGTTGTACATGAAAATACACCCTTGTAACCTAGGGTCTGGGGTTACCAACTTACTATTAGACTTGCAAACAATTAACTTTTACAGAAAATGGAATGAGAATAGGAAGAGATCTTGGCTTACCTGGTTTATGACGGTTGATCCAAGCTTGGTCTTCACTCGCTCCAATCCTCTCCAAAGCTTCTAGGGATGCTTCTCTTCACCTGAAAAGAGCAAATTATTCAAGCAATATCTCATACATATATAAATCAAAGGTTAGATGAAAAACATATTAATAATATAATTGAGCATATTCATTAAACCAATATACATGAGATAAGCACAATACAAGATTGGAAGAAGAATTCTCTTTATTAACAAACAATGAATAGGTAAGAATACAAACCAGCTTCTGACACAAGGACTCCTCTGCAACCGAGGACTCTGAGTTCTGCTGCTCCAAGACTCTGAAGGTATACCACCAACATAACTTTTCTCTTCCAGAATTGATTGATTGGCCCCATCCTAAGGCCTCTATTTATACTTTGGGAAATAGAGTGTTTTCGAAGGTTAGGATGGTTGAGACAATTGGGATAGTTATTGATTAGGGCCCAACTAATCTCATTTAAACATGATTTATATTTTTTAATGTCAAATTAAGGTACACGCAAGTATTGATATAGGCAAAGCGCGTATGACATGCAGGTTGCTCAAAGGGAACTCGCATACACAAGGTACACGCGGGTTGCAATGCACATAGTTGTGTATGACACACAAGTTGCAATGCACATACTCGTTGCAATGCACATAGTCGTGTATGACACACGAGTTGCAATGCACATACTCGTGTTTGCAACCCAAAACTCAAAATAAAAATATGAGGCTGGTCTGAAGATAATACATCAAAGGTCATGCACATCTATAGTGTTTTGGCCACTTCAATCCTAATTGTCCTTTTGTGTACCGACATCATGAATGTCAGCACTCAGATGGAGAAGTTCCATTTTGGCTAATAAAATATGCCCCCTAATTTGTGAGGTCAAATGGAAGCGATGGCTGAAATACATTACAATCTTTATCTTGGAGAACTCAAAAGTCCAAGGCAGCAGAGGAAGTACCTGGAACAAATACATATCAATGTCATATACAAAATCATATATGAGGATGCCATGTTCAATATAATGGAACACTAGCTCCTTTACAATATTTGATTACATCATATGATACGGGTACAAGACCACGTATATTAAAAAGGTGGATCAAAGCCACAATATACAATGACGAGTCTTCAAAATCTGGAAGTTGTGTAGGTGAACACAACACAATCTTGTGCAACTTAGGTTATAGATGTGAACCTAAGGTCTTCGTCAAAATCCAAAGGAACCAGTACAAGCCAAGCCATGTGAATATATGTGCTGAAGTCGAACATGGAAAGGATTCAACAGATTGTCAATCAATAGGTGAAACTGATAACTGAAGCAAAGGAGTTCACCAATGATGATAGTGAATCCTAAGGTACCATCGTCAAAACTCTAGATCTTCATCTTCAGGAAGTGTTGATGAGAAACCATGTTGTGATGAGGAAGGAAATAGATCCTCCAATGGATGACAAGATTGACTAGGAACTGGATAAGAGAAGGTAGACATAAGTAATACTCAGATGGGATAATGAAGGAATCGATATAGTAATCAGATGCAGGGATAGATCCTTGAACACTGAGCACGACACAGAGATGACCCAAGGAATATTTTAACTTTGCAGATAGGACAACTGGACTTATCTGTCATGTAGGAGACATGATCAGATTCCCCATTTATAAAGGACAATTGGAGGAGTAAGAAACTAGAAGTGATCGCTGAGCTGAAAGTGTACACTGAGACATGAGTATCGGAAATTTCAGAGAGTGCTATGTTCAAGGAGGACATGCTGCCATCGTCTGTAACCCAAAAAGAATACTTATTCCTTATCTTTCCTATTAAATTTTGACGAGTCCAGGAAATTCAACTTAGGTCTCTCTTCATTTTTTACAAGCTTGAAGAGGGGAGAGAATAATGCTTGATAATGTCACTGATTCGTGGATTTTATGATCTCGAACTAGTACATGCTCGTTGGTGTTTTCATGTTTAGAGAGTTTGAAAACTTCGAAGAAGACTCCAGGGGGGGTCCTTTTTCATCCAATTTAGTCTCCTGAGGCCGAAAAAGTATAAAAAATACCACAGAAGAACTCTCTTAGCTTCCGAAGAAGTAAGGCGCACCTTTTTCGTACTTAATCGGGGAGGTCTGGAAAAGGTTAAATTACTACCTACCCAACGCTCCTTCAAGAGAAGCTTATAGCTTGAGTTTTACAACTGTGAAGGAAAGCAAGATCACTCGGAAAGATCCATTTGCTTACGAGAAATGGGGCTTACAACAGTAAACTCGATGCTTTGTTCTTTAGTGTTTAATGAGCATGACAAAGGCATAAATTACTGTGGAAATTGAACCCAGGTGTTAGAACAATTACACTCACAACAATTGCCAATTACACATGCAAATTACTCACAAAGGACACTGAATATGGAGCAGAACACTAATCTGTATTGAATAAGTGTACAATAGCCAACCCTGTGAAGTCATAGGCTACCACAATAAATAATTACATGAGAGATTTGAATGCATAAGGATGCCATTCGAATTTGGACAAAAGCAGGCTTACTAAATCTATAAGCAAATCCCCCATATGTGCATAAAGCAGTTTCCAAAATTGTCTAGGAGCTCACGAATTGGAAAAATCAATTAGGCAAGCTAATAGGTGATGGAAGGACAACTCATACATGCTTTTCTTAGGAGAAAAGGGTGGAGGATGATGAGGACAAAAACCAAGTTAACTTCACTTAGTCAAACTTTCTCAATTGCCTTAAAACTCAGAAAAAGCAGACATGCGCTAGGGAGGCTAGGAATAAAGCATATTTGATTCCAAGAGGTTTCCCAAGTGCTCCATGACTCAAATTTACCAAGTTTGACCACTATGAATGTGTGGAGGACAACTTGCATAAGGTGGAATATGGAAACTAGGCAAATAAGAAAAAAAATTGGATTAATTAATGTTTAAAGTAGCTAACTATGGGTTGATTATTCTAACAACTACACTCAGAATATTTTTCATGTTTAGGTCCAGAGCACGAAAAAGAGAAAACTAAGCTCATACCGGGCGCTCCTTTTCCGTAAATTTAGTCCCTCGGGTCCGGAAAAGTGATAAACCTATGCCTGAGAATAGTCTTCTCAATTACGTAGAAAAGAGAGTGATCATTTCTCGTATTATTCCACATGTTTCAAGAAAGTGATAACCTACCACCAATGTGGATTCCCATTTACATATTCTTAACGATCCTGAATGGACAAGTTTACTTGGCAGTCAAGTCTATTTTGAGGAGTTAGACCTAGGCCTAAAGAAACTCCATAAGGGCGGGGAGCCTTATAAAGGGGATAGCTTGTAAAAAGAGACCAAAATGAGGCTCAATTTGGTGTGAAAAATATCTAAGAAGGCTCCTCCAAACCTACGACAAATGCGGCATTGTTGTAAAGGAATATACACCAAATAACCATAGGTCTGGGGTTACCAACATACTCATTAACTTGCAGACAATTGGCTTCTAAAGTACAGAATAGGAAATAGGAGGGTTAGAAGGACTTACTTGTTAAACGAAGGTCGATCCTTGCTATCCTCTTCCTCTCTGTTCCACTTCCAAAGTCTTCAAGATTGCTCCTCTTTCACCTGTCAAGAAACACTCTTCCAGATACAAGATGATTCATGTACATGTAAGCAGGTTAGATAAAACACATATCATACTGAAATATAAACATTTATCAAACCACAAGACATGAAACACATATGGAAGAAGTAACCTCTTTATTATCAATAATGGAAAGAGTTCAGATTACAACCCAACGTCTGAGACAAGGACTCCTCTGCAACCAAAGGATTCTGAGTTCCACTGCTCCAAAGACTTTTGTATACAAACCACCAACATAACTTTGTTATCCAAGTCTGTATATATATAACACCCTCCCCAAGGCCTGTATTTATATGGAGGAAATAAGGCAGTTTCGCAAGTTGAGGAGGTTGAGACAGTTAAGGTGATTAAGGAAAAAGGCTTAACTAATCTCAAGCTATCGCGTGTTATTATTTTTAACTGTTAAGGGACACATTCGCGGGTATGTAGAAGGACAACCCACGAATGATTCGCGACTTACCATAAAGGCAACCCGCGAATACATCCATTCACGACTTGCAGCAACCGACACTCGCGAATGACTCGCGAGTTGTATAAAGGGAGAGTCGTGAATACAACCTAACATAGTAAAAATGGCAAAGTAACCAGCTGGATGGGGGGGAAATGTATTGTGCAACAAACCAATCTATAGTACCCTGGGCAAACCTCAATCCATAAATGTCCTTTTGTGTACCAACATAAGGAATGTCGGCACTCGGACGGAGAGGTGCCATTTAGGCGGATAACAGGCATGAGTATCAAAAGACAACAATGTGTTCTAAACTAGGGTACTCATGGAAGGAAAGCCCTATCCACATAAGAACAATGGTATAGACAAGGTAATAATGGTTACACACCATATTTCGTGGTCAACGTAGTGATCCTAGGGTTAAAGCGGATTAGGTATAGACGCAAAAATGCATATAAATGACCAAAATCCTATCATATATGAGTGAATAACAACTTTAAGTAACCTTGGACCTATTGCATTAGGAAAACATGACATGGCATTAGTTTGATTTTGATAAAAAAATAAAAAACTATAGGTTAAAAACCCATATTTTGAAATTATTTCTATAAATAGTCCAAAAATAGAAATCAAAAACACCATTTCATATTTTTACCCAATATACGCAATTTTTACCTCTGACTTCAATTGCTCGTTGTGGACAAACCAGTGGACGATTTTCGATACCGCAAGTGCCAGGTAAGCCAGCTCTTGATTCTCTTCCATTTCAACCATTTACATTTTCAATTTTATGCAAAAATTGATATTTTAAGCCAGTCTTAAGGGGGTCGGGTTGTACGTGCGGGTAGGCGACTCACACAATCGCGTACACGCAAATTTCTTGAAGGCAACCCACATGTCACACGTGACCTGTCTAAAAGACAATCACGTGTACTATGCGACATAGGAAAAGTGCAAATAGGGCCAAAATAAAAAAAAATTGATGAATTTTAATGTTTGATGGTGGCTTTATGGGCAGGCTAAAACATGGTGTTGGAGTGGAGGGAGCAGGAACATGAAAATATGGACCAAGATGCGCTTCAAAGTTCCCCCACTATGCAAGATTTTTGGCAGAGTGTGTTGCTAAATTTCTTTTGCACCTCACCTATGCGGGCCAATGTCCATTTGCTAGAGTTTTTAATTGGCTACTGGGATCATGACCTTGGTGCCTTTGACCTACAAGGTGAGATTCTGGAAGTGGAACTGGAAGACATATACTTCATTACAGGTTTGTCTCGACAGGGAACACCTGTCAACCTCAACCATACCTGCAGGGGTGATGACCTTATGAGTGTTCAGGATTACATCAAAACTTACTACACGCCTGATAATCAGAAAAATGGATCCTGCATCCCTATTGCACATATTAGTAACTTCCCGTTGCAGGTGCTGGTAAGCACAATAGTGAGGGTTGTAGGATCATCATCACTCCATCTTGCTACTCAGAACCAAATGAGAATCGATGTAGAGTGCCTACAGGGAGTTGTGTTTGATTGGTGCTTGGGGGTAATCTCGATAATGAAGAAACAACTCTCTAACTGCAAGACAGGCCGACAAAAGAACTTTGGATATTCTAGTGTATTGGTGGATTTCTTTTTTGAGAGAGTGCTTGTCATCTACCCTACGGTACCCCTTCCAACCTTCTCTCCTTGACAGCCTAGACTGAGTAGGTGGCGAGAAAGTTTCCTTCACCAGGGCAGC
Organism: Pseudotsuga menziesii; assembly: GCA_001517045.1. Lineage (NCBI taxonomy): Eukaryota > Viridiplantae > Streptophyta > Pinopsida > Pinales > Pinaceae > Pseudotsuga > Pseudotsuga menziesii. The sequence goes on from LPNX010082975.1 coordinate 51,025, forward strand.
GGTGGCTTAGTTCAGAGTGTCTATGACGATGACTTCTACCTATGGTGGGGACGGTAGCTACCAGCACTGGAGCAGTTTCCATATGTTGGATTGGACTTTCGAGGTGACAACGGCCTTTTCCTCCCTCCTAAAGGAGTATGGGGAGCATTAGGTATTTTGGTTTTTCAAGTTTTTAAATTTTTATGAATTTTTTATCATAAAGATATATACATATGTATAAGAGTTTTTAATCCATTTAATGTTTAAAATGCAGATATTGGACCAGTCTGCCCTGATGGGCATCCTCAAATGTATGTACGACCGATGGCAGGGGAGGATCAGGTTTTGATTAGGGTACTTGAGGGGAAGTTGGCCAGGCTTACCCAAAGAGTCCCAACTCTTAGTATTGAGAAGATCCCTTCCATTATGCAGGATCTAGTTCTTGGTATTCCACCCACCTGGATACGCCTTATGAGAAGGGTATCCAGGGCTGTACTTGTCTACATATAGGCCGTGGAGGCTGCTACAGTTGAAGAAGCGGAGCAGGCCTGGGAACAGGATGACCAGGATGACCAAGGTGACTAGGGTGGTCAAGATTAGACCTAGGGGCATTTTATGGATTATGATCCAATTTTTGTATATTTATACAGTTATGAATGGATCTAAGGATCAAGAACTTGACCTATCTATATGGACAGATATTCACACATGTTTATTTTTCTGGTTTATTTACATGTGTTTATAATGTATCTATTATGTATTTTTATAAAAGGTGTGTTAAGTGCCAATCTAAGATATAATTCGCATATGCATCAGTCAATGAATTTTGACTTCTTGGAATATGATTAAATGTAATACAATCAAAATTTCTTTCCAATAACCTAACTTGCAAAAATTGACGTAATAAAATAGGGTTTCACACTTGATAAGCTCGATTGAGCTAGGAAACCACCAGTTGAGAGTCAATTCTAACTTCCAACTAGGCGATGCCACATGACAAGACATCCCATAAAAGCTCAATGGCGGCCGTGTATTTGGCCACATTATTGGTAGCATGACCTAGGAAAGCACCTCCAGAGGCAACTAGTGGTCCTAAGGGTGAGTAAATAACACATGCGGCTGAAGCCAGGTTGCAAGTGTGACAACTAACATCATTTGCAAAACCTACGAACCAATCGGAAGACATCTGTAACAACCAACAGATGATATAAGAACACAAACCAGCTAGCTATTGTACATAAAGTTACATACAAGAAAAATACAAGAAAAAGTGCTAATCCTAAGCATAGTACTTCTTCAGGTAGAGCCCATTTCTAGGCTCAGACAACTTATTCCCTTCGAAATTAGTTAATTCATATGCCCCTTTATTTAAAATTTTTGACACGATATAGGGTCCTAACCACATAGACCTGAATTTCCCTTCCCCCAGGGGTTCTTTTTCTTGGTCCCAAAGAAAGACAAGTTCTCCTTCAAAAAAAATCCTAGGTTTGACCAATTTATCATATTGATTTTTCACCCTATTTTTATGAGCCTCGTTTGCAGTCAGCGCATCTCTATGATGTTCATCTATATGTTCTAAATGTAGCAAACATTCTTCCAGTTCAGTCGTGTCAGGTAACACATGAATGGAAATTTTTTAAGATGGGATTTCACATTCAATCGAGGTTACTGCTTCCACCTCGTGAACGATTTGGAAAGGTGAGAACCCTGTGGCAGTTTTCACATTGGTTCGATAAGCCCAAAGTGTAGGATATAGCATGATGTGCCAATTTGATCGGGATACATTAATAGTACGCTCGAGAATATTCTTCAAGGTCTTATTGACTTCCTTGACTTGACCATTCGCTTGCGGTAGAAAGAAGATGAATGTTCTTGTTTAAACCCTAGCATAGTAGCCAATTCAGTCATCATGTTGTTTTGGAAATGACTGCCATGGTCAGTGACAATCTCTTTAGTAATATCGAAACACGCAATAATTTGGTTGAAAATGAAAAAAGTTGCAGTTTCCCCATCAGCTTTGAAGGTGGCGTTAACAACTCTATTTTGAAGAGTATTGAAAGAAACATGGTGGAGAAAAAATAAAGGTTACATGAACTTTGGTTAAGAGTAATAATGTGAATATATCATAAAATGGCGCATAGAGGATAAAATTGTCTCATAATCTGATGGTGTAGAACAAAAGAGGTGAAAATCAATGGTTTAGAACGGATCTACTCTTTGGAGATGCACGGGAGATAAGGAGAAGCGGATGTAATTAACAGAGCATGAATATCGACGGTTGTGGGACCAAGCCGGTAAAATATACGGCTGATAAGGAGTTTGCTCTATAAAGATGCACGTTGTTAAAAATAAAAAGGCCCAGCGGAATGTGAACATGCAGTTTAATCTAACGGCTTAAACAAAAAGCGAATATTCATCAACGGTTGTCAGCAGCTCCGGAAGATAAAGTTGCACGGTAGTTGAAGTGGAAAGGCGGTAGCAGAATAAAAACCACGATACATGTGGCGGTTCACAGTACATTCCGTGGAGGAAAGTGGTTAAAGGAAAATCGCTAAATGGAACCTCTGGAATAGACCTTTATATAAAGGTGAGGTTGACTTATTTTTAAAAATCTTTTTTTATTTTGCATGTTGGGACGAGTGAAGCAGACAGCTCGCCATCCTTTCGCAGTCAACCTCATGTACATACAGTTATAGTCACAGGTAAGCTTCGAATACTTGAGCTCTGTTTAGAGAATTATCGTTGTTTTTCTGTTATGGAGAAAGAGAAGGGGTTAGAAGGTATTAACCGGGTCTTGGATGAAAGAGAGGAATTCATGGTTGATAGAGACAGAAGTGTGTATGACCCGTTTCTGTCAGTTGGAAATGTATCAATTACTAAAGAAAGATTGTGGCATTATAGTTTACAGGGAAACGACATTTTAAATGTCTGCAAGTCCTTTCTGTATTACTTCACCATTGAACAGACTTTACCGTTTCCTAAATTTGCTGAATGGTGTGCAAGTAGTTACTCACCTTCTGAGAGATTCATTATGAGTCATTCCACGTCCAAGATATTATGTAGGATTGATGCAAAAACTATTCGTGGATTCCTTAATTTGCCTGATAGTTTCCCTGACAGTGGTGAGTCTGTGAATGAGTCTATTTTAGACGAAGTATACAAAGGTTGTAAAATTGAAATTCGATGTGAATTTTTTTCCAGTATTCTTAATGAAGGTCAGTCATTAGAGGGTCTCTTTTTTCCATACAGTATTCATATTTTCAAAGAAGAGGTCCAATTGGTTGTATCTTTGGTCTGCCAAATTTTAGGTCTAGATAATGACATTCATGTCAATGAGGTTGTCTTAGGTTTTTAATTGAAAATGAGTTCAGCCAGTCTTGAGTCTGAGTCCCATCCAGTCCATTACTTCAGTTTGGATGAGTATTTAGCAGAGGTCATTCATATCCAGTTAGTTGAGTTCCCAAAGGTGAGATTTTTCAAATACCAATCATATCTGTTGAACATGTTGTTATGTTCAAACGTAACAGAATTACAATTCTTGTCTACTATATTCTCTTCTGATCTTCCGAAGCAAATCAATATGTTCGAGTTCGTGAATTCCATTATGTCAGAGATGTACAAGTTTCTATTTGATGAGGTATTGCCTATAGTACTTGAAGAAATGAATTTTATGATGCAATCATCCCCAGAAGACAGGATTGAGGATTGGTTTTCATATAAAGACTTTATTGTTTTAAGAGTGTATGGTTTCACCGGAGAGCCATACAGGCTACATGTTTTTCTTACCCCTAGAATCTTTGCACTTGAATTCATGAGACAAAGATTATATGTAGAGGAGGAGCATTTTGGAGCTTTCAAGAAGTCCTCTAATATCAAATTTCCCCTTAAAGTTGGTCCATTCATCTTTAAAAACAAAGGTACCTTGGTGATTGTGGAAAAATTATTGGAGAATATGGATTTTTAGAAAGAACAGAAGGTCAATTATGATCCATATCATATAATTTCTCAAAGGAAACAAGCAAATAAGAACAAACCATTTGATCATCAAGTTGTTGAGGGATTGGGGGAAATAGCCAATTTGTCTCATTTTGTGGAAAATTTAGGAAGCAATGAAGCTAAAAGCGGTGGGTTGATTACAGCGTCTCAAGTGCCAGAAAATTCTAATGTTTTAATTAAAAGAAGTTTTTCTGAAGTTGAGAATATGGAGATAGATGAAAACAATTCGTGTAAAAAGACCAAAACATTTTCTCAAGATGATCAAGTTTCAAGTGAAATAGTTTCAGAGGAGTTGAAGAAAGTAGTTTTGATTCCTAAGAAGTTAGTGCAAATGAACCAGTTTTCTTTTGAAAGTGAAAATAATGTAGAGTCCAGTTCAGTTTTTAAATCCAAAGAAGAGTTCATGACAAGTTATGTTGAAAAGCAGATGCAGTCCTTGGAAGAGACTAAAAATCTACTTCCGCGAGTAAGAAGTCTAGGCAACCAAAAGGCGTCACTGATTTCCACTCGGGATGTAGAGAGGAACACCTTAAAATTAGCTATGGTAAGTGACAAAAAAGTGGCTGAGATGGAGGTAAGATTGGATAAAATCAGTGTACCTGACAAGATACAGCTTCACAAACAGACAAGGGATATAATTTATTCAGATTTGTTACATGCCATGATGAAAATTAACAAATTACAAGTTCTAGTGAATAAGTTGGAGGTCCAGTTGAAACACGAAAAAATTGAGAATAAAGCGAATTCAATCCAAATAAAGAAGCTGCAGGCAGATGTTATAAGCTCGAAAGATGAACCAGGAAACACACAAGCCACCAGGAGAATTTTGGAGGAAAAAGATAATACCATTCATGTATTAAAAAAGAAGTTGAAAATTCCAAGTTCTGAACATGCTCAGTCCTCATAGTTGTTGGAATTGCAACAAGAGAAAGATAAAATTCATCAAGAAATGATGAAATATAAAGGCAAAATGGTGAAGCTGCAAGAGGAAAAGAATAAATGGGAAACAAAGAGAACTGAGTTAATGACACAAATTTCACAGTTAAAGAAAGATCAGAATTTCTGGGATGAAGAAGGAAGAATTTTTTCTTAGGAACATTATCATAGCCTGCTAGTATAAAACCGTATGGACCATTCCAAGTTTGATGACTTGGTAAAAGGAGTGACTGGGAAAATCATCGTGGACAAGTTGACAGAAGACTTCGAAATATTACAAAAATTTATGATCGTCAGAGGGGGACTGCCCATTGTATCTTATGAGGCTTATATGGATCTGGAGGTGTCTATCAGAGAAATGACTGAGTATGACACGCCAAGTGCAGAACAATGCAGGACCATGGAGAGATTCGGGAAGACAAAGTATATTCTTCATCCTTAAAAAACAGGTGTTGCGCGCTGTGGAGCTGTTTATTCGGGCCTTGTTGTCACCAAGTCAATTTTAATTAAATGATCTGTTATCAAGATCAAAGCATGTAGTTTATTCCTAGTTGTTAGGGATATGGCTACATAGACTTTGATTAAACAGATTATTCAGTTATTAACTATTCTTGGGAAGAAATCATTTATGTATATATTTGCATTTACTTGATGTATTGAGGGTTGGAACCCGTATGTTGGATCAATGTTTTTTGAGGACATATAATTTTTGAAATAACAAAGTTGAATGCGTGTGGATTATCAAAGATTCTTGTGCTATCTACGTTACAGTCTATGCTTTTCTTTCCTATGTGAATTACATTCCATTTTGTTTTTCTCATATCTGAAGCGTAGTGTTGAATAGTTCAGAATTCATACTTCTTGTGCTCTGACTATTGTTTCAGATATTTCATAAATGTTTCTGCTAAAGTTAATATGGAATTCATCTTATGATGCTCTATATTGATGGATTGTTCATACTTCTTCCTTATCCACCTGAAATCAATGAATGACTATAACTAAATGGTTATCTTGCCTTTGATGAAATCTCATGTATGAGACCTTTGTGCTATCTTTATATATTTTGACTCCATTGCCCAATGGTTATGTGTATTGTTTCAACCATCTACATAATGTTTAAGTGTCGATTCTTATATCTGGCCTTGTTAAATTTATATTTGAGAGATCCCTCTCTGGAAAGGAAAGCCAGTTTCTTTCTGAAGTGGTTTTTGTTGTTACCTTTTGGATTTACCTTTTACAACCTGGGTACATTCTGAGTGATAACAGGTGGGAATTGCCTCTACCCATTTTGTAAAGTAATCCACAGTGACAATGATGTATTTCTGCCTCCTAGCCAAAACTGGGTTGCACGTCACGTAATCTATCCCCCACTTAGTGAAGGGGCCCACTGCGATGACGGAAAATAATGGAGCAAGATGTGACCGCATCTTTCGGGTGTAAAGCTGACAAGAATGACAGCGCTTCACAACTTCCACACAATCTTTAAATATCGTGGGCCAGAAATAACCAGCACATAAAATATTCTGGTCCGTTGCTAACCCAGATAAATGACCCCCACACGCTCTGCTATGGGCATCATTTAGGACAATGTCAACCTATTTGTGGGTGAGGCATCGACACAAAACAGAGTCTACCCCTCTACGGTATAAAGTATCCCTGATGATGAGGTAGTTTTTTGCATGTAAGCGTAATTTGCATCGTTCTTCCCGCGAAAAGGTTGCAGGACACTTCAGAGTCTGGAGATAGACAAGTATATCTCCATACCAAGGGTTAGAGGCGGAGATCAAGAAAATGTGTTCATCTGGGAACGAGTCTTCTTCAATTGCTACATCTTCTTCAACTGGAAATTATGTAATAAGCTCTGCAAAAACTAAGTATTTTTTTGATTTGGCGGATTGAAAATCCAAGTCAAACTCCTGGAGAATGACTAACCATTTTTTAAATTTTCCTCCAACTATGCGTCGAGACAAGAAATATTGGAAAGGATTGACATCTGCCACTACTATCGTAGTCCCCAGTAAGATGTAGTGATGTAACCTCTGAACAGCATACACAGCTGCTAAAGCCAACTTTTCAACGTGGGAGTACCTAAGTTTAGGGCCAGCTAAAACACGGCTAACATAATAGACGACATGCTCTTGGAACTTATCATCCTCCTAGACTAGCACTACCCCAATGGTCGACTCGGATATGGCCAAATACAATATAAAATCACAAGAGTAATCTGGATGATGCAATAAAGGTGCTGACAATGAAGATTTATTTAATTCCTCGAACGCAAATTGTGCGGTTTCATCCCATACAAATGGGATGTCTTGTTTCAACAGATGCATGAAACCTTTGGTGATCTTGGCATAATTCATGATAAAATGTCAAATAAAGTTAGACTTCCCTTGCAGTCTCTGAAGTTTCCTAATGGAACGAGGAGGAGGAAAATTTACAATGGCCTCAACTTTCAAAGGATCCACATGAATACCTTTGTTAGAAACTATGAACCCAAGAAGCTTACCTGACTCGACACAGAAAACACACTTGTGGGGATTCAAGCGTATTTTGTAATGCCTGCATTGTTCAAAAATTAAACACAAGTGATCTGGATGATCGATCCTCTTACGAGAATGCACCGGCATATCATCTAGGTAGCGTTTGACAATAGACTTGATGTCATGAAAGGAAAAATTCATTGCTCGTTGAAAGGTAGCCCTTGTATTTTTCAATCCAAAAGGCATTTTCTTGTACGCAAATGTACCCCAATGACAGATGAAAGTCATTTTATGTTTGTCTTTCGGCTTCATTTGAATCTGATTATACCCAGAGAAAGCATCCATAAACGAAAAAACCTCACTCCCAGCACAAGCATCAATGATTTGATCTATGAATGGTGTGGGGTAGTTATCCTTAGGACAATATTTTTTTAAATCGCGAAATTCAGTACATACATGTATCGTCCCTTGCTTTTTATTGACGGGAACAGGATTGGATACCCATTCTGTCAAAGCTATCGGGTAAATAAAACCAGCTTTCAGCAACTTTTCAACTTTAGCCTTAACGGCTGCCACTTTACACGAATCAACAGGTCTAAGTTTTTGTCGAACTGGTTTGGCATCAGGATAGGTTCAGATTTCATGTTCGACTATCGATGGATCTATGCTTGGCATCTCCTCATATGACCAGGAAAACACGTCGCGGAAATCCTTAAATAAGGCCCTATAGATAGCAATCTCTTCCAAAGAGAAGTTTGCACCAATATATACATTTTCCACAACATTGGGGTTCGCAGAGATGTTGATGGTAGTAACGGAAATGTTTTCCATATTCCCCTCGGCAAAGATCCCATCCCTTGGTAAGGGATTGATTAGTATATCAGCATCACCTGCCAGTCTCACATGGAACTCTTGATTTTCAATCCTGCTTAACTCTGGAAGAAAGTAAGATCTATGATGAAGATATTCGCAGATATTATCTCGTCCACTCATAGCNCAGCATCCCCTGCCAGTCTCACATGGAACTCTTGATTTTCAATCCTGCTTAACTCTGGAAGAAAGTAAGATCTATGATGAAGATATTCGCAGATATTATCTCGTCCACTCATAGCTTCCAAAATGGTTTATTTTGAAGGAAAAACCATGTCTAAGCAATTGTCAATATAAAAAGAGTTATCTACCCAAGCAGGAAGATAGGCTTCTTCCGGCTCCTGTGAGACTGTAGGAGGAACCGAAATGGGATCAACAGTGGTGTTAACGATAGCTTGATAAGCTAATTCCACTGTCGATAAGGGCACTTCAGGTTCGTAACGGTAAAGAAGGACCCAAGGATCCATTCTATCGACAACCTTCGCGATAGACTTCCCTACACTTGTACAACCTAAGTAATTAATCGGGGATGGGATATCGAATGTGCCCATTAACAATGAATACATTCCATCCCCTAAGCTCTCTGAATCAGGTTTGACTTGATCAACCAATGGCACGGTGGACTCACTAGTTTCCATACGACCTTTCCGAGTGAAATTGAGTTGGTCTATAGTAACCAACTTCCCTTCATGTGGAAACACTACCACTCGAAGAACGGTCGATGCAATTGCACACATATCATAAGTCAAACTTCTCCCCATAATCAAGTTATAATCCAACGACACATCAATTACCTCTACTTCAACAGACACTTCCTTCCTTGCCAACTTAATCTCAAAAGCTGGTAGGATACCATGTGGACGAAATGACCTTCCGTCGAAAGCAATAAGTAGGGTGTTCGATGGAACTAGCTCTGGAGATCCAAGAGCCTTCCAGTAAGACAAGGACATGACACATGTGGAAGCACCTTTGTCAACAACTGACCTTCCAATGGTTTTTCCATCATGGATGACATCTATTGACAAAGCCACATGATATAGTAGTCAAATTTTGACATCAAACAAATTAAACTTCGCCATAAGGCTCGATGAATCCATACTACCTAAGGCTGCTAAGAGTGCATCTCGTTGGGCGGGACAACTCTGTAGCACCTCCAAAGCTGACATCGCACCAAGGGTTTGGGATAAATCTTCAACTACAGAGTAATTGGCTGTAGCCCTAGAATTGGGATTGTGCGATACTTTATTGAAGACACCTTTTGGTATCTTAGGCATAGTTTCGACAGGTTTTTCAATTGTGAGAGGGTTAGAAGTTTCACCTATAGACTTACCCTTCTTAGGAGCCTCCGTCTCATAGTTCTTGTTTCTAGTCTGAGTAAGGTCTGGGATCGAACCATGTTAATATAATTTTGGTCAGGGGCATTAGCAGTGCCCCCTGCTACGTTAGAAACTGAAGCTGCATTCTGTCCTTGGGGAAACGGATCCTTTAGGACAGTTGGTTGTTGATTTTTTAGAAGCTTCTGATCTTGATCCATAAGAGGGTATTGATGGGTCAGGTGATGTTCCTGGCACAACTTACAGGGAAATTTCACCTTCTTCTTCTCTTTTTTTCCCCCATCAGCATTATTTGTGGGTTTTGGCTCGCTTTGGTTTCCCTCACCTTTCTTCCTCTTTTTCTTTTTCCCACCGGGATACTGCTTTCCCTTTTGGGAGGATTGAGCAAAAACGTTTGGATTTTGGGATGAGGGGGCAGCCTTTGCTACCTCTGTTGTAGACTATTTAACAAACAACTCATGGAGTTGTTTTTCCAAAGGCTCTATAGTGGGATATTTAACTGAACCAACCACGCCATCAGCATGGGGTACAAGCTTAGCTTTCTCGACATTATGTGCTGGCCGCAGTGCATCAAGGATGATTTCATATAGAATCCCAGACTGAGAATATATCAAATCTAACTGTTGAGCCTTGAGGATATCCTCTTCCTCATTAGTTACTCCCAAAGTGGATACATCCTTAGATATATACGGCAATAAGGACTTAAGAAACCATTCTAACAAAAACTCAGGAGTGATAGTGGCCTTAATGAGCCTCTTCTGCCTTCGCCACTCTTGGATATGATCTGAAATGTGAATGGCTTTGTCCTGCCGAAAGGTGGACAATAAGTCTATGTTGGCATCATACCAGATAGGAAGTTGGAAATGGTTAAGGAACACATTAGCTAAGTCCCAAAAACAATCAAACGCAGCAGAGGGAAGTTCAATGTACCACTTTGCTGCAACACTAGTCAGAGTTCTTTGGAACAATCTCAACCGAATGGTGTCATCGTTCAATGAGTTGGAAGAGCAACACAAGTGAAAGGTGGTGATATGAGCCCCTGGGTCTTCACCAAATTTGCCTTTGAATTTTGTAATATCCGAGGGTAACTTGGTAGGGACAGGTGGCCAGGTGGCATCATGTTTCACCAGGTCATTCATTAACTTGGACAAATCCGGCAAGTTTAAAGTTGCTAGGAAAGAAATTTTGGGCCTAACTTGAGCCTAAAAAGTACGAGCTTGGGAATTAGAAGGACTTGCCCCCCGATTCCCAAATGTAAAGGCGGGGTTTCCCCCAGCTACCAGTTGTGAAGTAGTCGGACTACTTTGAAAAGGATTCCACCCATAATCCAGTGGATTATTCATGTGTGGTGCAGTGTATGTGGTTTGAGCCGCCCCAATTGAAACTGGAGTTTGGAAAACAGGAGCAGGTATCCCTCCGCTAAAAAGAAAGAAAGGAGAGCTCGTGAAAGGAGCCGAAACCGGCATTTGGAAACCTTGACCATAAGAGTTAGTATTTCCAAACTGCACCCCTACATATGCAGGCGTGGAGCCTGCATATGGAGTGGATGGGGGAATGTGCCCCCCAATCCATGGAAAACCCTTGGACAAATGAAGAGGATCCAAAATGACCACTCTGAGCAGTGTATGCAGAAGAGGGTGAAGCAGAAGGCGCACTGGGAATCCCAGTGACCACCCCACCAGAAGTGCGTACTAAATTTGTGGAAGTCGATGGTTGATGGCACTCGACTAGCTGGAGTTAAGGGAGTAGCAGGTATATTTGTTCTAGGAGTACTAATCGGGGGAGGTGGCACTCCTTCAGTAAGAATAGCTGAGATTGGGGTAGATCGACTCTCTCCTGCACTAGCCATAAGTCTGCTTATAGGAACACCAATCACAGGTGAATTAAATGGATGAACTTGGATGATCATGGGATCGTTTAATTCAGTAAGAGGTGAATTAAAGTTTCTTGTAAAATCGTCATCCTGCAAGTCTTCTATCTCTCTTATGGTTGTATCAACCTGGTTTTTCCTAAGTTATGGTTCACCTGGAACTTCACTAATTCCTACCAATTCAAAAGAACCATCTGTGTCTAACCTCCACCTTTGAGGGGGCGGTGGAGGCACCACTGTAGTAAACAAAGGAAGGTTTTGCAACCTTCTTGACCTTCTGAGAGGTTGGTCCTCCACGATTGAAAATTGACTCTTCACACACCCTGAGGTCAGCTAAACACAAACAAACCACACAGCAACCACTACAAAATTTCCTAAAGCCACAACAGAAACAAAGGGTATAAGATATGCTTTCCAGAAGAAAGTTGCCAAGACAGTTACTTGGTGTCACTGTAGATGTTCTTAGGCACAAGCAGAGGAATCACCCCCCACCCTCCCACACCTTCTACCGGGGTTACCTTCCAAGCCCGTCCAAGGTCAACCAGAAATATCCTTTCGGTGTATCTGTGTATGAACTCTAGATGTCAAAGAGACTAAAGGCTACTACAACTATACTGACAGTCTGGGGGGACAGTCACAAGCCTGGTTCCTATGCATGGGCAGGGTAGCAAAGCCCGAAACCTTTTCAACACCGGCACCGCACGGGGCCTAAAGGGTGGTATTGACAGAAGTCCCCAGATGCGCAAAAACCTTGGTCTACGCAATGACAAGGAATCAGAGGGTTATCTTCTCAGTCCAAGCCTGCATGCGGCCTTGTGCTTAACTCCCGTTTGAGAGGAGCTTCCCAGATACAATCAACATAGAAGAGGGTTTACCTATTGATTGGCCAACTACGCTTGAATTTAAACACTTGTGGAGAGTTAAAACTCCCTATTCCACAAGTGTAGCTTAAGCTAGTTGTTGTATGAGCCTATAAAATAAAACTTACTAATAATTTTTAAATTATATCGTTCATTTTAAAAGGTTGTTTTTAGTCAAAGGTAAATGGAGTGAAAGACTGTGATGTTATAGACTCGATAGGAAAAACAAAAATGATGTATAAAGCAAATTCCAAAGTAAATTGCTACGTAAACCAAATTTCTTTTCTTTTTGCAAATATAAGCTAATGAAATTGAAACTAAATGCCAGAAAACTGAGACTTCTTTTTATAATTTTTGAAATTTTATTTGAAAAATACTGAAAAGAAAACGACTAAATGCAAAAGTATAAAATGTTTTTTTCTTCTTCACTTTTTCAAATTCTTCAAAAACTATAATGCAACTAAATGCAAATTTTGAGCAAGTTTGAATAATCAAAGCATAAAATAAGTGAAATGAAGTATAAAGGACCCAAAATGACCTAATTCAACCAATCAAGAAGAAGACTCGGAAAAAACTTGACTTGGAGAAACTATTAAACCCAAAAAGTCCACTAGATTCACAAAAGAACAAGTGACAAACTGACACCACAAAATGCAGTACAGAGTATAAAGCATCTAAAGCCATGATCACTGACCTAGACACAAAGCACTAAACTTATAAACCAAGCAGGAGGACCACCTTCGAATCACAAGATGAAAGAAATTCAAACAAAAAAATCTCAAAGGCTTGAAAACAAGCAAACGGTGTGACGCACAAGACTTTAGACTCATAGAGTCATGCCAACAATAAAAGACTTTCAAGCAAGCAAAAAACCAAAGAAGACAGGGACAAGCAAACCCTACCCAATTTTTATGCTGCTACAGGATACACGTGCCTGTGTATGCAGGAAACTCGCGTACGACACGTGAATGTCTTATAGAGCAACCCGCGTATACAAGGTCCTACACGCGATTGTGTACAACAACAACCTGCGTGTATAACTAAAAAAATTTCAAGTAAAAAAGACTAGTAAAGGATTTTGGGCACACAACACTGTAAATAAAAAGCAAGATAAAAAGGACCACACTCAAAATCAGAATCAGAACAAAGACAGGTAAAGAACCTACAGGATCAACCCACAGCAGGCTGGACTCCCCAGCGGAGCCTCCAGTTCTGTTGTACAGGACAATACACCCTTGTAACCTAGGGTCTGGGGTTACCAACTTACTATTAGACTTGCAGACAATCAACTTTTACAGAAAATGGAATGAGAATAGGAAAAGATCTTGGCTTACCCGGTTTATGACGGTCGATCCAAGCTTGGTCTTCTCTCGCTCAAATCCTCTCCAAAGCTTCTAGGGATGCTTATCTTCACCTACAAAGAGCCAATTCTTCAAGCAATATCTCATACATATATACATCAGAGGTTAGATGAAAAACATATTAATAATATAATTGAGCATATTCATTAAACCAATATACATGAGATAAGCACAATACAAGATTGGAAGAAGAATTCTCTTTATTAACAAACATTGAATAGGTAAGAATACAACCTAGCTTCTGACACAAGGACTCCTCTGCAACCGAGGACTCTGAGTTCTGCTGCTCCAAGACTCTGAAGTTATACCACCAGCATAACTTTTCTCTTCCATAATTAATTGATTAGCCCCATTCCAAGGCCTCTATTTATACTTTGGGAAATAGAGTGGTTTCGAAGGTTAGGATGGTTGAGACAGTTGGGATAGTTATAGATTAGGGCTCAACTAATCTCATATAATCACGATTTATATTTTTTAATGTCGAATTAAGGTACACGTGAGTATTGATATAGGAAAGGCGTGTATGACATGCGGGTTGCTCAAAGGGAACTCGCGTACGCAAGGTACACACGGGTTGCAATGCACATAATCGCATATGACACGCGAGTTGCAGTGCACTAAAACTCAAAATAAAAATATATGAGGCTGGTCTAAATATAGTGCATAAAAGGTCATGCACATCTATAGTGTTTTGGCCACGTCAATCCTAATTGTCCTTTTGTGTATCGACATGATGAATGTCAGCACTTGGACGAAGAAGTGTCATTTTGGCTGATAACACATATTGTCGAGGTACTTCCACTTGGTAGGGCTCAGTTATCCCTTAGCTCTTTTAAACATGTCAGTTAGTCTCATAACAAAATGCCGTGCAATCGTCGACATGTACATAGATAATCTGTTAATGCTAACAACCACAATATAATCATTTGCACCATGCATCTGGCATCATAATCATTTACTTGAACATAACTTAAATCAGTGTCCACGTACCATTACATATTTACTTTACATGTTAGAGACGTATTCAAAACAGGGTCATAATTCATAATATTAATCTCATGCACATATATATATATATATATTCATATTCCACAAAATTAGTAAATTCATATGTCAACAGTGTCATCAATTGGCAAGGTTCCACAAAAATAAGCAAATACAACATGCAATGATAGTTCAGGAAATGAGATCAAAACAAGGCATTACAAAAATTTGAAAACCTAGTTTGTAGTTCCCCACCTTTTCCTCAGTATGGCACAGTGAGCTTAGTTTGAAATGCTGCAAATGATTCCTATATCTTCACGACCAAACAATCTTACGATCCCTATTCACTAGAGAGGGATTCACTACTAGTGGCTCCTTAAAGGTTGTCAAGTGGGCCGCAAACATCATGTGTATGTATTAAGTGGACTAAACCCTCCGTGACTTAGAGAGGGATCCACTAGTAGTGGATCCTTAAAGGTTGTCGGGTGGGCCCCAAACATCATGTGCATGTATTAAGTGGACTAAGCCCTCCACGACTTACCTAAGATAGCCCTTCTGTAGGACAACTTCTGCAACTTCGCCATTGACTTCCCCATTAATTCTGCTGGCCTGGTGCATTTCAATGAAACGTTGGAGATCCTCTTGAATCCTGTCCACTTTCCCATGTATTTCCCGTAGACTGCTCTCATTATCATCTATGCGAGCATCGTTGTTGCTTATTTGCTGAGAAGTGTAGCTAACAGTGTCAGCCATTTTCTTTACCTCCATGCTCATTTCTTTGGTGTCCACGACGTTAATGGCCAGGAGCTCATAGAGTCTGCGTAAGTTCTTCTTAATATCTGCCCAATCTCCACCTTGAGCCATGCTGGAAGCCTCAGACGAAATGGTCAATCGAGCAAAAATATTGAGAGGGAGACTGACTGGGATGCCAGGAGCTTTGCCTTGAGAATCAACCGAGGGAAAATAAGAACTGAGCACCACAAATTCTTGAAACAGAGAGGCTTTACCTTCCTGCAGAGTATCCAGCGAACCCGCGGCACCAATCACCCCTCCCTGTCCGGGAGCCAAGACCCAGTTATCGCTTTGAGCTGCAACCTGAAACACTGGAAGGTTTATTCCTGTACAGGAAGAAAGAGCTGCGGAGACAAGCCACTCTTTCACCACCGATCGCGAGAGGGGGAGAACCTGCCAAGGAAGGCCCTGAAGCCACCCTTCGCTGACACCCAAGACTACCTGCCCCAGAAATCGCTGAATTTCATGAGAACCAAAGCTTGCGGGGGAGAAATTCTGGAGCGGCATTCTGGAACCGAAGGGGATAGGAGGATAAGGATAAACGGGACGCAAAACGTGCGAGGGGTAAATGCAAGTTACCCAAGGCCATGAGGCCATTAATTCTGAAGCGACCGGATGAAGGGAGGATCGAGGCAGAGGCCACGCGGAGGGAAGGATAGAACAGGGCGATAAATGCATGGAGCTGTCAAAGGACGAGGAGGGAGGAGGGACGAGGTGGCAAGGGAGGGCAAGGAGCGAAAGGAAAAGGGTGATGAATGGGAGGGGTAAGACCATACCCAAATAAACCAAGGTTAAAATCATAAAGCTAGGCCTGCAATGCCTTAACAAGGGGGCAAACCAAAACTCAATGAGGAGATTGAGCCTTGATGAAATCTTCTTCTTCATTACGGGATGAATTTGTGCATGGGGGGGTCCCCATCTTGTTTATAAACACCTTGCGGGAGGGAGCCCCAATGTTGGCCATAGCGCCAACTGCACTGTTGTTTATCCGAAGAATATGCAGGGGCTCAAAGGTGTGATGCATAAGAGGTTTTACTTTGTTGTACAGGCGGCGACATTTAATTGCTCCCTAGGGGTCTCCACTAATCAATTTGGAGATGACATGCTTGGAGTCTCCAAATAATAAGACCTTGCGATAGTTTTTATCCTGAAGAAGCTAAAGACCTTGTAGCAGAGCCAGCCATTCTGCTTCGTTATTGGTCCTGTTCCCTAATCCCCGGGTGAAGGAATGTTCTATATTTCCGTCGGGGTCTAGAAGGACCCCCCCCCGCTCCTGCCACCCCTGGATTTCCTTTCGAGGCGCCATCAAAGAAGAAGGCAAAGATGTTTTTTTCCTTGAGCCAACTTTGAAAATCTTTACTATTTTTACGTATCTCCCAGGACAACATTCTGCGATTTTGGGCAGGTCGATTGAGGATGTTATTGGACTGAAGGAAGCTCTTTTCTCTGAAGGAGACTTTGCACCAGGAAAAATAAGGTTCAGGAATGGATTCCTGGACGGGGAGGTTGATGTTGCTAGAGGCGAATTTTTCTATTATCATCCCAATGGTTTTGGCCGCTATTCTAGTTGGAGAAGATTTTTGCTCTTTGAAAATGGCCCTGTTCCTGGCCAGCCATAGCTGCCAACATAAATTCTTTGGGATGGAAGCCCACAAACGACCCAGAATAGGTTTTTTGCTTAACGAACCTGGATAATAATTGTTCCATTCTCTAAAGAGTTGAACGGTGTTGACAGGGAAGTGGAGATCCATACCGTGAGGGAGGACTGATCCCCAAACGAGGAGAGAGAATTTGCATTGGAGGAATAAATGATTTGAAGACTCTTCGTCTGAATTGCACAGGGGGCATCTAGAGGGCCCATTTATACCTCTTTTCCTTAAGTTTTCGGCTGTGAGAAGCTTATTGTGACACAGCAGCCAAATGAAGCTATTTACCTTGGGAATGCAATCTACTTTCCACACCTTTTTCCAGATTTGATCTGCACCGTCCTGTTCCTTGACGATTTTCTTATAGCCTTCTTTGACATTGTATTTCCCCGAATCCCCCCAACCAATGCGATCCTTCGCTGCAATTCTTGATGGGGACAGACCATGGAGGGAGGCTAAAAGAGAATCAGCCGTAACTTTCAACGGAGCTGGGGGGGAGAGCTCCTTCCAACCTGCCCAATGCCCTTGGGCATCCCAAAGAGAGAGATCGTGAAGGGAGAAGATTCCTTGCTCACTCGCCCAGTCAGCAAGAGAAGATTGTCCAGGAAAAGAAGAGCGCAGAGGTTGTCCCAGAATATTACTTTTCCATATATTTATTCTTTTCCCATTCCCAGGGATCCAGTAGCAATTTTGTCTGATTGTGCTGAGGGATGTTTTACAAAGTTGCCAAAGGGTGGTTCCATTGCCCTCCCAATCCCTATCCAGCATTTTCGACCTGGGCTTCCTGATGTACTTTCACCTAATAACTTCCTTCCACCATTCTTTTTTCCCTATGACTAAACTCCAGACCAATTTGGCTCCCATAGCTCTGCTCATCTTTTCTGGATCTCTGATGCCAAGACCTCCCTGATTTTTGGCTTGCTTGACCATATCCCATTTGACCAGGTGGAATTTTTTGGTCTGAGTTTTGCCTCCCTGCCATAAAAATTTCCTGATTTCTTTACAAATGTTATTCATTACGTTTTTGGGAGCAAGAACCATGGAGCTGGTATATATGGGATAAGAGGATAATATTGATCGAATTAGAACTATCTTCCCGGCTAGATTTAACCATTTCGACCCCAACGCCTTAGTTTTAGCTTTGATTTTTTGAATGATAGGGGTCCACATTGAGGAGTTCAGAAGTTTTTAGCAATGGGGATGCCTAAATATGTGAAGTGGGTCCACAAGGGATTGACTTTAATTTGTAGGGTCTGAGAGATACGACTGAGGGTAGCAGCTGGGCTATTCCAGCCATAGATTTGGCATTTGTTCAAATTGATTGCACTTCCGGAGGATTGGAGGAAGAGGTCAAGAGGGGAGAGGATATTTCTGGCCATTTGGGTGGAGGCGATGCCTAGAAGAATGGTGTCGTCAGCAAAGAGGGCGTGGTTGATAGGAGGGACTTCGCTTCTAAAGGATAGGCCTGGGAGAGAGCCTTCAGATTGTAGTCTGTTCAATTTTATGCTGAGGGACTCGGCTACCAAAGGATAGATGAAGGGGGATAACGGGCATCCTTGTCTAACACCACGAACTGCTTTAAAAAAGGCTGAGGGCCTTCCGTTTATAAGAGGAGCTATCCAAGGGGAGGATATACAGGATTGGACTTGCTTAGTGAAGATGTCAGGGAACCCAAGTTTTTTAATAACCAGGATGATGAAGGCATGTCTTAATCTGTCAAACGTGTTGGCTAGGTCCAGTTTAATTGCCATTCCTGGTTCCCCTCTTTTGTTACTAGAGTGGATGGCTTCTTGGAAGAGGAGAATATTATCACTTATTTGTCTACCTGAAATGAAGCCACCCTGATTTGGGGAGATGAGGTGAGGGTTGATCTGCTTGAGTCTCAAGGACAGCACTTTGGAAAATATTTTGTACGAGGCGTTGCATAAAGAGATTGGACGGAACTTTTTGATAGAGGTGGGGTTGTGTTCTTTCGGAATCAGGGCCAGAAAGGTGGAATTGGTAGCCCCTCCCATGTTGCCTTTTGCCATCCAAGAAATGATCCTCATCAGGTCTTTCTTGAACAAGAACCAAAAGATTCTGTAAAAGCATATGGGGAAACCATCTGGACCTGGGGCCTTGTCCGGATGAAGGCTCCATATGGCTTTCTTAACCTCTTCCTCCGAAATGGGGGATTCAAGCCTAAGTCGATCCTCATGACTAATAAGAGGAGGGATATCTGAGACCATAGTCTCCATGACATGAAGAGGGACTGGTTCTTCATTAGTATACAGTTGCTCAAAGAAAGTTCTTACCTCATTGATGATGGCCGCTTGCCCTTGAATGAAAGTGCCGTCTTCAGCTTTAAGTTCCCGCATGGTGTTCCATCTCTGCCTATCTTTGCATTGATTTTGAAAATATTTAGTGTTCTAATCTCCCCCTTTGAGCCAAAGAATTCGGGATCGAAGTCTCCACCCTTCCTCTTCCTGCCTCAATATTTTCTGCAAAGCTGATTCCATCGCTATCTCCTTGGCAAAGTGCTCTTTAGTGATTTCACAGGTTTCCATTTCAATTTGAAGGGATTCCATGTCTTTGATAATTTGCTCCTTTTGTTGAACTGGGTCACGAAAAATTTTCTTTACCCACGATTTTAAAGTCGTCTTGACCCTCTTTAGTTTTTGCTCCCATGCATACGCTGGAGAGCCTGGGATGAAGCATCGCCAGGCCTGAGAAATGATATCAGTAACGCCTTCAGATTCCAACCAGAGCCGGTTGAACTTGAAAGGCAGCGGGCCCAGATTTTCCACCGGGGGGGAGAAGAGGCTTATTGGCTTATGATCAGAGACAGAGGAGCACAAAAGCTTAGTCTCTGGATAAGATTGAAGGAGGTGGGTGCTTACTAAGAAATGGTCCAATCTAGCAGTGATATGGCCGGGACCCAATCGATTATTGCTCCAGGTAAAGATACCATTTTTAGGTTTGATATCAGTGAGGCTCCATTGAGAGATTAGATCCTCCAGCCTTTCCCCATAGGGGTCTCTAACTTTCGATCCTCCTCTTCTCTCCTTAGGAGAGATTGTGACATTAAAATCCCCAGCGATGTAACAAGGGAGGAGCTTTTTATCATCTATTTGCTCCTCCAGGGAATCCCAAAATTTGTACTTCTGCGCGTTCAGCGTTGGACCATACACGTTCCCCATCCAAAAATTTTCCCGGCTATCGACGTTCTCCAGCTTAATGAACATCCAGTTTCTATGTTCTATAGCAGAGAGCATTTTAAACTGTTCCTTATTCCACCAGCAGAGGAGCCCACCTGAGGCGCCATTGGCGTCAATAGCCAGGCCTATTCCTTTTGGCCACACTTTTTGTAACGTTTCCAAACTATCTACGGCAGGTTTTTTCGTCTCCTGGATAAGAAGAATGGAGGCAGATTCCATTGATTTTATTCTCTTGATAACTTCTATCTTTTGATAACCTCCCAGGCCTCTACAATTCCAGGAGACGACTTTCATTATTTTCTGTGTTGTTTAAGGGCCTTTTCTCGCTCTTTTTTCTCCTCTTCTTGGCTTAGAAGGTATTTGCTTGCTTGCGAGGTCTTAAAAAGAAATTCTAGATTGGTCTGCTTCCCTGCCGCCTTTTCCCTGGCAGCCTCTTGCTCTCTTATGATTTTGTTTAATTTCCTCCCCTTCTTGGAAGTCGGTTCCTGTTCTTCTACCGAATTGTCTGTAGTATCTTCTGAGCTAGCTTTGGCCCTTGACCTTGTTATTGAGCCCTCAACTGACCCTTCGGATGTTTGGGCTGGGTCTTTCCTCTCCGTCGGGCACTCATTACCCTCTTCCATAACTTCTTTTTCCTGGTGCTGCGATGCTGAGTTCAAGGTTTCTTTTTCCTTCGCCTGGGTCATGTCAGGGATAGCTTCGTGGGCTTCCTCCTCTGGGTTTTCTTCACCCAGAACTTCGAATCTATTTCCAGAAGTGATATTTGTCGGGTCGTTCTGCTGTTTTTGAATCTTGGCGGTCTTCTTTCCACTTGCAGTATTCCAACCCTCGCTGGCCACGATTTCTGGAGGGGTTTTATCAGGCTTCTTCGGACAGGACTTGGCAAAATGGCCATATTCATGGCAATACTTACACTTAAAGGGGATTTGCTCATAATCCACTGTCTGCAGGTGGTTCCAACCGTCAATGGAGAGATTGATGGACTCCGGCAGACCTTTTTCAAGGTCAACTTCCACGCATATACGAGCGCAAGAGAACATTGGGGCCTTTGGCTTAGATTTATCAACATACCTACCTAGAGCGTTCCCTATTGCTCGAAACCAAACGGGAACAGCTTTAGGGATGTCTTTTTCTGGGTTAAAGGACAAATCCCATTTGTTTAGGTACATACCTCTTGGACCCATGAAATAGGGCCCATTCCTGAAGATTAGGTCCCGGTCCTCCTTCTTTTCAAAAATGAAAGTGAAATACCCTTTCACGCAGAAGATTTGCTGAACTTCCCCCTGGATTAGGGTTCTCCAATTTTTGTTCAGCCATACCTCCACAGAGCGAGGGGATGGCCAAAGACCGGTGAACAGGCCAATGAGGCCTTTCTCTGACAGGGTTACTGCCTTTCTCTTTGAGGTGGCGGAGCTGAGCTTGACTTCTGGAACATCAACTCGCTTGACGAAGCGAGAGGAGTAGGCCGCGGCAGGCTGAACGGCAAGCTGAGAGGCAACGATGGACTGGAAGCGCTCCTCAAACGCGTCTGGGTCTGGCGGATCCATTCAGGCCGCCGGCAGGGCGGAGGCCCCCAAGCTGAGGACGGCGAAGGCTAGGGTTTTCGATGAAGCAGATCTCTATAGCCTTTCACATATTGCAACAGGCCATGGATAATTTTACCTTACCTTTCTGTACATGATTTGTTTGGTGTTAATTATGCTAGAGGGAGTTATGATCTTTTGATAAATTAAGATATTATAATATATATATATATATATATATATATATATATATATATATATAATTAATAAAAAATTATGGTTTAGATTTCTATGCACAACAATAGTGTTGTTGTTACAGCTATATTTGAAAAGTTTTGAAAAATCAACATCAAATAATTTATTTTTCTTAAAAATAATTCATATTTTATTTATAGAAAGTCCAAATCAACTTCATGGCAACTTTTTTTTTTCCATCAATTCATCTTTTACTTATGGATAAAGTTTTTTTTAGCAGCGTTACGTTGATAGGTAGCTATTAGTGTTCATAAAGTGCAAAAAGGTATAATAACAGACAAAAGGAGGTCCAATGTTCCATTTCTATATTCTTCATTAGTATTGCTATCACAATACAAAGGAACGCAATCGTAAAACTAAGGCGTTCAACCAGCATCAAATTTTATCATGTTTTTGGTAGAATGTTCTTTTAAGTTGAAAAGATTTTTTTTTTTAATTAATTTGATAAAACTGGAAAGTAAAAACACATATTGGTGGAGGAAGAAAGTATTGTAACTTAATGTTTGGGCTCTGGAAAAAAATCTCTTAGTGATTTATAATAAATAAACTTTTTCATTGTAAAGGATCAAAAATTCAAATCAATGATAAAGGAGGGAAGATTGAAAATGAAATCATTAGAAACTGAAAATTTACATAAAAACACTATTGTTTTTGCATAAATAAGTAACTGTTCTTTTTTTTCTCTCTCTTTTTCTATGTGCATTCTTCTTACATGATAAAGTAGCAAATTGTATCATAATATAAGCATAGATGCTAGATTGTTCAAAAAAATAGACTTAGATCATGATACCAAATGTATGTGATGTAGACGCGCCATCTGAATGATTGGTTGTTGGATCAAAGCACACAAAAAAAGTATAATGCCAAGAATTATGGCGTAAAAAATTACATGGATGATTTACAACTAAGGGTGTAGTCCCTTATGGCTCAGTCAGCCCTACATACTACTACATAGATCTATAGTTGTACATGGTTTGTCTCCAACTCAATGAGGAATACCAATAAAATTCCAAGGGTTCGATCCCCTTCTCATTTTTCCTCAACCTCTATTTATATAGTTTGTCCACTGACATACCTTCCTACTTAGGCGGGTTCTAGAAACTTCTAGCCTCCTCTGGAAATCTACTCGGCGCACATTTTCGTTTGGCATCCTCACCTACAGCCCTTATTATCCTGCAAATGTTTCACCTACCTCTATTACGTCATAGATATGTTCTTGTTCATTTGTGTTCTCGGAATTCTTATCAGTCGAATCTTGACCGGTACTCGTTGGCTCTTCAATCGGTTACTGCGACGTTCCCATAGTGTTGTCTCCTTTCACTTGTCTGTTGGATTACTTTCTCACTCATTCTTCTTCTCCATATTCAGTGTTAATCTGACTATTCTGCCCCACCAACCGTCATGCTCGACTTTGCTTTATCACCCTACTTTACGACACTTTCTTCCTTCTGTCTCGTCACCCATCATCGACCATAGTTGGTATGAATTTCCACGACACTTCCTCTTCCATGTCGACTCTTCACTCATCGACCTCTTCGTCTCAACGACCAATCACAACTAGTCTAAGATCTTACTGTCACTCCATCGTTTTCACCCGCGTCGACTTATGTCCCATCGACTACTTGCTCTGATGGCCTCTCCCTTCGACTTCATCTTGGTCAATATCATCCTTTGGGCATAACTTGTCCCATCTACTCTGACCTGGGATCACCAACTTCCTTTCCAATTGTTTCCTGACCAATCGACCACCCTTTTGGTCATTATTTTATCTGTGTCAACCTCAATTTTGACTCCTCCAACTGCTACACAGTCACGGTCATATGTTCCTTTGACCACCTAACTGTAGTTGGTATCCTCTCTGTCGGCTTCACAACCAACTCACCTAGTCCTTCGACTAGCTTCTTACCTTTCTCCATGACTTGGAATTCTTCCTCAAGTCAATTCAAGGTTTGTTCATGACCATCTAGTTCCACAGCCCTTTCCTTCACCCAAAAGGTCTTCGACT
The DNA here is from genome assembly GCA_001517045.1 of Pseudotsuga menziesii. NCBI lineage: Eukaryota > Viridiplantae > Streptophyta > Pinopsida > Pinales > Pinaceae > Pseudotsuga > Pseudotsuga menziesii. The sequence goes on from LPNX010082975.1 coordinate 75,116, forward strand.
CTTCTCCTGTGACCGCAGCCGCTCTCCTTCTCACATGGTCTTCATCTCTACCAGCTCTCATCGATTACTCCAATATGAATCGTCGTTCTTGGGCCCACAAAGTACCCCTTCTCCCTTGGAAGGTCGTTACCCTCCTTCCAGTCGGCCTCTCGACGTTGATCTGCGCCTATCTATCATGGGATAGATTCCCCTGCATCATTCTCTCCAGGTTAACAAAAACTTGTCCTCAAGTTGAGGATTCTTCCTATTCCTTCTTTCTATTTTGATCTAATGACTCCCAACTCGTTTTTGTCCTTTCAGTCATCCAAATCTGACTAATTTCACAATTCTTGGGGTATCTAATTGTCTAACCTCGATAACCTGGTCTTTGACTAACCAGTCCATCCATCGACTATCACCATCGAATTTTCCTCAACCCAATCCATCCTCTATCAAATATTATGCAAATCAGTGGTGTTCACTTCTCTCCTTAACCCTTGTGAAGCACAGATATCCACTTCCACGGTCGTTCACATTGACTGTCTTCTTCACTAGGAACCTCTTCCTGGTTCCGCTCTTTCGGATGGGCTTTCTACTATGGTCCATCCATCGCCTTTCTCCTCTCGTCGGGATCCCTTCTGACCTTCCCAAAATTTGTTAGTTCTTCTCAACTGCTCCTTTCGACTTCACCCTCCAAGGCGGTTCGCCTAGCAAACTTGAACTCAATATCAAGTCAGTTTGGCTCACCTCACTTATCCTCGACAACTATGTTGGCATTCTTCTGATTTCCTTCTTCTCCACTCATTAGGAGAATTTTGAGGTCAAAAATGGGCCTCAAAACAAAAAATGTACTATCAAAATTCACTTTAAAAGAACCAATCACATTCTAGAGGATGACATCATCTATAATAGTTGAGGTGGCATTGGTTGAGTTAAGGATGTTAATTTGTCAAATTGTAAATGGTGAGTGAAAACCCATAGTTAACTATATCAATGTTGTAAGTAAAGTACTCGTTATGAAAATAGTACTCATAGATTATTTTTGAATATAATATAAATGTATTACAATACTCTTAAAGTACTTAGAAAGAAAAATACTCTATATATTTCAATATAAATAAATTACAAATACCAAAAAACTAAATGTTTTATTGAAATGTAATTATTTTTTTTATATTTCAATATAAAATAAATTACAAATACCAAAAAAAGTAAATGCTCTATTCAAAACTAAAATTATGTAATTACTTTTTCAATATTCAAAATATATATGTCAAATCTTTATTTAAAATCAAAATCACTTAACATCTTATAATAAAAATAATTTGATGATTAATAGTTTTTGTTTTTTAAATACTTAATATATATAATAATCTATTATAATTATTATTTAAATATAAAAAATATATTTATTTATTTTATAAAATATTATATATATTATAATAAATTACTATATATATTTTCATCCGATTGAATTTTAATATTAACACCATTTTTTTTTAAATTTAGGTATTATTCAAGGTTTATATTTTACTATCATCTTTTAACCTTTGAAACGCCTACATCTATAACAACATAAATTATACATGCACATTCAAGTTACAAAACCAAATACATGCATAAAACCTTAATGTAGCATTTTGAATGAACTATTATATCATAATAAGGTATTATATTATTATAATTTTTATTACATATAATAATAATGTTTATTACATATAATCTCTTTTGTTTAATATTAACTCAAATTTTCGTGGTAGAAATTTATGTACTATTCCTTCATTCCAATATTAACATTTTTTTTAAATTTATTGAATGATGTTATTAATTATTGCATTAAAAATGATATATAATATACATAATAAATATCATAAGAAACTAATAAAAATGGGTTCACACATGTTTTTGAAGGTGTATTAAAAAGATGAAAAATAAATTTAATTTATAGTTTTAGATTTATATTTAAAAAAAAAAAATTTCAATATATATATGACATTTTATTCATTTAAATTAAACTTTATTTTTAAAATTCAAAATTATAAATACATTGGTTTATAAACATATTTTGAATATTAAAGAAGTAACTTATGTTTTAAATTTCAAAATTAATATATTTTATTTTATGAGTACATTACTTTATAAGTACATTCATCATATTATATTTAAAAGTAATTTATGTAGTCAAAAGTACTTTTCTTTTGGTCGTATCAAAAATGATTTTTTTATTGGTTTTATTTTATACATCTTTTCAATTTAACTTAACCATAGTTGCATTGGTTATAGTGTAAGAGATGAGATGTAAATATACTTTCTCCACAAAAGGCTTAACTCATAATATTTTATTATATCTCTTATGAGGCCCATTTTAGACCTCAAAATTCCCCTAATGAGGGTTTCACTACCCAATCCCTCGTCGACACCAATTCAATGTCTTGCATGTCGAATGCAAGTTCCTTCAAAGGTTTCTGCAGACTCATTACTTCCAGCACATACTTAATTTTCTTTACAAGTCTCTCCACGACTCATTCCTCTTCCTTCTCCGACCATGGCCACTAACTCTGGCTCCCATCATCTACTACATCTGCAGTACTTATGTCCTTCTTCCCATATTCTTCTACACCCAATTGCAAGTGCTCCTTGCATTATGCATTTTTCTTCTGGATCCCTTGACTGGGTCCTTCTCTCCTCTCCTCGGCAGTTCTACCCAGCTTCCCAACCGAAACGTATGTCTTCTTCACGTCCTTGCAAAACTTCTTTTTGTCTTCTATTCCTCCAGTATTTAACTAGGTTTTATTTTTCTTCATCAGGTACTTCATCAAATGATCTATGGATAGACTTACCCAATGCTTGCAACCTCAAGATCGATCGTCTATTGAATCTACCCAATGTATCTATTGGAGTCACCCATTTATTTACTTTTATTGCTTGCAACTCTACCCACAACCGCAACGATGGAGCTACATCTCTCCTTGACTTTATCATGATGCTCTGCTATGCAATCCTAGCTATGGACAACTCTATCCCACCTCTTGCGAGAGTTATCCTTCTCTCACACAGCTTTATCATGTACACTACAACATGGCTCTATGGTTGTACATGGTCCATCTCCAACTCAAGGAGGAATACCAATAAAATCCCAAGGGTCTGATCACCTCCTCATTCTACCTCAACCTCTATTGATACAGTTTGTCTGCCACCATACATTCCTGCTCAAGCAGACTCTAGGAGCTTCTATCGTCCTCTAGAAATCTCCTCAACACATAGTGTCATGTGTCATCCTCACCTACTACCCTTACTTTCCTACAATTATTTCACCTACCTCTATTATGTCCTAGATACGCTCACGTTCATCTGTGTTCTCAGAATTCTCGTCGGTCGGCTCTCGCCTAGTACTCATTGGCTCTTCAGTCGCTTGTTGTGACATTCTCGTAGTGTTGTATCCTTCACTTTTTCGTCGGCATTCCCTTCGACTGGATTACTTTATCACTCGGTCTTCTTCTTTGTAGTCATTGTTAATATTACTCTTATACCCCACCAATCGTCATGCTCCACTATGATTTGTCTCCCTACTTCATGACATTGTCTTCCTTTTGTATCATTGCCCATCATCGACCACAGTAGGTGAGAATTTCCACAATGCTTCCTCTTCCATGTTGAATCCTCACTCATTGACCTCTTTGTCTCGGCGACCAATCACAGCAGGTATAAGTTGTAATGTTATGTTTTTGATAAATAGGGAATTGACCAAGGACCTTTAATGCCAGGAACATATTAGGACAATTATTCAATCATCAATATAGTAAAGAGGGACATCAGAGTTATTATCATAAAGCATGCAGAGCATGCAGGCCTTATTTCTTTAGTCCTAAAGTCAACGAGAAATTAGAATTGCATGCATGCAAAAGTAAAGCGCAAACCCTAAAATTGCAATGCAAACCCTAAAATTACATGCTAAGCTATTTAAAAAGGGCTATTGGACCAAAGAACATATCTATTATTGTTGTTGTTGATTTGGATTATTTGAGCAGCAGCAACAGTTGGGGTTGAAGACAGCATCTTCAGCTAATGAGGGTTCGACAGTGAAATATCTGCCCTAGTCTCCTTCAGAGTATGTGTCACTATTCTCCTTCAAGGTATGTGTCACGTCCCCGCCCCTCTACCGGACAGAGGACGCGACTATCGCTGCTATCTAATCTGGGCAACTAGCCCCGTGAACATAAAATGAAATGCATTGAGGTAATAACATGCACATATGCATAAATGTTTAACACACAGCGAAATCAAATCCACTCCATTCATTCACATGTTCATTGTAATTCAATATCAAATTTAAATGCAGAGATTTAAACACAAAAATACTTATCTTATGAAGAAGCTCGTCCCGCAACTAGCTATGTCGTTGCAACGTTCCACCCAACCATAGGTCAGTGTGCTCCTTAATCTCTCAGCAAAACTGCCACCCCCAAGCTGGGCATGATTCCCACAAGGAATAAGGGAACACTAGCAGGCTCACACATAGCCAAGGATACCACAAAATTCAGCCAAGCCAACACAATTGGGTTTATCAGGATGCAAATGAGATGGATAGGCTGACTTCTAAGCTAGTGAGCTCCTCAACAGATCCATGGACACCTGCACCAAATCTATCCTGGCTTCTAAACATCTACCCACCGAACACAAGGAAGCATCCCCTTCTCTACTACACAGTCCCTCGGGATATGCCTTCCCTTCCAGTGCAATTCAGGGTGTGCAAAGAAGAAAACTAGCCCCCTAGATCTGTCTGTGAGGTTGCTTCACACACTAGGTTTATCAAGTTGGTTAAGCCTCAGTTCCACTCCCAATTAAATACAGACCAAAGCACAAATGCATACACAACAATATATACAATTTCTGGGTTGAGGAAAATAGTTTGGAAACAAAATGAACTGCCAAGGTGGGTGAAAACAACCCCCTAACAGCAATTCGTATCCCTGGGACGTTTTGGCCCTAACGTGACCAAAAACGAATTCAATACACAACAATTACAGTGTTGGGAATGGACAAAAATGTCCTAAAAGCTAAAATCAGAAATGGTAAGTGGGTAAAATAGTCCCAGGAGCCAAAATCGATTTTCAGCTTGGAAAACGGTAGAGAAATGCAACAAAAACATTGGGGAAGAAATCCAACCACAGATCATCACAAAAAATGAAATTCTCAGCCTGAGGAGAATGAAGAAATGACTACCCACGTGAGGTAAAACACACAAAGTAAACCCAAAAACGAAATTCACACACAGACAGAAAACTTCCAGCCATTTGAGAGAGCCCCAACGTGGATTACTGATGATGAGGAAAACGTCTAGGAGCCCCAAAATCGTGAATAAGAACCCACAGCAGAAAAATCATGAAGGTAAATCAGCTCCCAAGCTTCCCTGCGTGAGTAAAATGGAGAACGTGGATGTATGGACAAATGGGCATGAATTTGGGGTGTTAAGTTGCCCCAAAATTCAAAAACATTTTCCCCCAAAAATGGGTTTTCCCCAAATTCGAATTTCCTGCCCATACTCTTCTCATCCCCATGCAATAACTACTTCAACCAATTTCTGGCTGAATTAAATTATTGGGTGAATCATACAAGAAAGGTAGTTGACTATTTTATGGGTTCTTCCATTGACATTTGTATTTTCCCCATTGGCCCCAAAGGTTAAATATTCCCCGCCCTTATCCTTAGGAAATCATGCCCCCATCTCATTATTTGTTGCATTGACATAGCTGGTTGTGGGTTTTTAATTAAATTGCATATTTACATGATACCAAAACTATAATGTGCCAGCTAGCATGAAATACCATCAGCAATAATTTTAATCGCCGAAACATAAAACGTTAAATCGATGGTGGGACTTTTTCCTTTAGCTCCACACCACGATTAAATACAATATAAACATCATATACATTGTTAATGCAAACGGAGTCGAAACCAGGGTGTTACAGTATTCCATTTAGGTCCACCATCAGCTTTCAACTTATTCATATATATCCAGTGATCTAGCATTCCCAGGAATACTATTTGCAACTTCATGTGTGCAACCAGGGATTTAGCTCGAAAACCCCAAAGTATTTGTTGGGTTTCTGAATCCCAGTTTCTCTTCCTCATAACAACTTCATATTCATCAGCAAGGTCACTCCACTACCTTGAGTGATTATTAGTCCTCAGTTTTCTCATCCAGAGCAGTTATCAGAAGATTCGTGCAGCTGGGGGCGTGAGCACCAAACAAGAGGATCAATTCACTAGCTAGCTTAGAGGGACCAAAACCTCTTCATGCACCAGTCATTCTCTCCGGCATGGGAAGATCTACACCCCGACAAAATCTCAGCTACATCAGGAAACTCCTTCACCAACAACGTCACCTTTAGCTGAGGAGAGGGTTTCATACTGTTGGGAAGTAACACCAGGAAGGAAGCATCATTACCTCACAAGTCCAGCTCTATATGCATGCATCTTATCTCTGTAGTGTCATCAGCTCGATTAACAGTGGTAAGTGTTGACCTTCTTTCTGTAAATATTTGCCCTAGTTTAGCTATAATTTGTTGATGTAATTGTAACTTCGGAATGTATTCACTTGTACTTCTTATGTATTGTAACCCGATGTTTATTTCGGGATGTATTTGTAATGTACTTGAGTCATTTCATGCCCCGATGTTCCTATCGGGAGGTTCTATAATGTAAGCAAGTCATGTCAAGTCATTGTGGGTAACCCTCCTATTGGTCAAGGGTTAAAGTCCCCGCAGTTTCGGGGCACTAGGGTTATTAGACTCACCTAGTGAAGTCGGCCCTAGTTGGGTTTAGTCAAGTTGGGAATTAGTATAAATAGAGAGCTAGCCTCTCTATTTATCACACACTCACTCACACTCAATTGCAGTTCATAGCTAAGGAAGAAGAAGACACTAGGGCAAGGAAGAAAGAGGTTACTACTGTCGGGAGACCATCTTACTGTTTTGGGGTTTTACTTTTGGTGCTGATTCTATCTCTGAGGAAGTTGCAGGGTTTTCTCCATTTATGGTTTCCCCGAGGAAAAACACTCTGTTCATTGTCTCTTGTGTTTGATTGTTATGCTTGTTATTCTCTCAGTTAAAGATCCTAATATAATGCTAGCTTAATGTTAAAAATCTAACATGGTATCAGAGCTAACCTGAGAAGAAGATACTGTGCAGCTGTGGGAACTAGGGCTTCCTACAATGTGGATCTCTCTCCACATTTTTTCAGCAAAAGAAGGTTTGAATAACTCTCCTCCCTAGGGTGCATCTTTCTATCGAAGTAGAATCCAATTCTAAGTTTTTTCAGTTTTGGACCTGACACTACTATCGGAAATTAGGGCTTTCTATAGAAGTGGAATTTTTTAGTGAGCCCAAGCCTGGATTGATCTCCTCCTCAAAATCGAAGTTAGGGATCAAGATCAAATCATTTGGTTGGATAGAACTCTGGAAAAGCAAAACCCTAATCTGCTCCTGAACCAGCACTACAGAATTTCAGCTCCAAATCCAAATCTGACATCTTGACCTAGTAAGATCTAAATATTTTGTATTTCCATTTGAGGTTCTCAATTGAGATGTCTCATCATACCAATCTTTATGAAAATCTTGAGGGAGCTGACAACTTCTGAGCCTGGAAATATAGGATCTCCCTGGTCCTGGAAGAAAATGAGTTGGACTCCTATATCAGTGAGGAGGTTCCAATTCCAAAGGGAGATGAGGCAAAGTCCTTACATAAGAAGAAGTCAGTTATGGAAAAGAGGATCATTGTTGATTCAATCAAGGATCACCTCATACCACAGGTGTCCTCCCTAAAGACACATAAATCTATGTTTGATGCCCTAACCAAATTATTTAAAGGGAAGAACATAAACCGAAATATGACTCTGAGAAACCAACTAAAGAATGTAAATATCCAGAATGCAGAGACCATCCAGTCTTACTTTACAAGGGTATCTCATATCAAGGAACAACTAGAAGCAGTAGATGAAGAAGTGGAGAATGCAGAGATTGTAATGACCACCTTGAATGGTATCCCTATATCATGGGACTCCTTTATTCAAGAAATGTGTGCCAGAAAGAAGTTAGTCAAGTTCACCAGACTATGGGAAGAGTGCTCTCAAGAAGAAGATCGAATAACAGCTTGAGAAGAAAATATGGGAAGTGAAGATCAAGCTCTCATGGTTCACTCCAAGAAAACCAGAAGAAGTTCTCATCACCCCAGAGGTAAGCACTCTCACAAAGATAACACTAGAAAATATTTGTCTAGAATCAGATGTTATACATGTGATGAGAAAGGACACTATGATAGAGAATGTCCTAGAAACAAAAATGTCTCTCACAAGAATAAGGGAAATAAGAGAAGACATCATGCTCATCCTGCAGAGGATGATGAACCTTCTACAAAGAGAACCAAATATGAAAGTGAATATTCTTGAAGTGATGAAGAATATGTTTTGATTTCTGCTCTTACGGGAAACATTACTCATGGAAGCACTGATTGGCTTATAGACAGTGGGGCTTCCAAAAAGATGACAAGATTCAAGGAATCCTTTGTGAAACTATCAAAACATGAATCACCTCACAAGGTGAAGCTCGGAGATGACTACCAATATCCAATAAAAGGTAGTGGGGAATCCTCCTATAAGTTAGACTCTAGAAAGTCTATGACAATGAAGGAAGTATTGTTTGTACCAGGACTAAAGAAGAACCTCCTCTCCATATCTGCATTAGATGCAAAAGGAATGAGGGTTGCATTTATAGATGGTCAAGTCATCATGTGGCCAAAAGGAAAGACTATTAATGATGCAGTAGTGATTGGGGAACAAGAAGGCGGATTATACAAATAAAAGGGATATCCAGAAAAAGCCTTGGTCCATGACACAGTAGAGCCAAATGAACTTTGGCATAGAAGGCTTGCACATGTGCATTACAGAGCACTACCACTTGCAAGCAAATTTGTTGAAGGTCTTCCAGAAATACAAGCAAAACATGATGGGGTCTACAAAGGATGTGCAAAAGGAAAGAACACAAAGAAGACATTTCCAAGTAGCGAGAGCAAAGCAAAAGGAATCTTGGAAATCATCCACTCCGATGTATGCGGTCCAATGTCATCAATATCACTAAGTGGGTATGTATACTATGTTTATTTCATTGATGAATTTTCTAGGAAGACATGGATTTACTTCATGAAGAATAAAGATGAAGTATTCAGCAAGTTCAAGGAATTCAAAGCCTTGATCAAGAATCACACAGAAAATAAGATCAAGACCTTTTGATCAGATAATGGCAGAGAATTCAAATCAAATGAATTCAAAGAGTTATGCAAAAACTCGGGGATTAAGAGGGAGTTGTCCAACCCATATAATCCACAACAGAATGGGGTTGTAGAAAGGAAGAATAGAACTATCATGGAAGTTGCAAGAGCTATGCTTCATGATCAAGATATTCCTATGCATCTATGGGCAGAAGATGCAAGAACAACGGTGTATGTACAGAACTGTACTCCACACAGAGTACTCGAGAACAAGACACTTGAAGAAGCCTTTTTCGGCAAGAAACCAGAAGTCAGCCATCTTCAGAATATTCAGTTGTCTAGTGTACATACACATTCCAAAAGAGAAGAGGACAAAATTAGATCCTTCAGGAAAGAAGGGTATATTTTTGGGATACTCTGAAAGCTTGAAGGCTTACAGAATATACTTCCCAGGATTCAAGAATATCGACATCAGCAGGGATGTGACATTTGATGAAGACTCAGCTTACAACAAATCCAGAAAGAAACCCACTGAAGAACCTAAAGAAACAGAAGCACCCAAGATTCATGATACAACCATGAATGAAGAAGCTCAAGAAGAAGATCGAGAATTTGAAGAACCTCAAGAACTTGTAGATCCACCTCAGGAGAAGAATCCTCATAAGAGGAAACCTGCTTGGGTACAAGAATCTATCCAAGGTGCGGAAAGATATGGGGCTCCAGAAGAAAATCAAAGACAAAGAAAGAGGACCAGATCCTACTCCGGATATGTAGCTTTATTATGTGATTCTATTGATAAAGAACCTTCCAATTATGAAGAAGTGGGAGAATGGAAAGAATGAAAGGATGCTATGATCGAAGAGTATCAATCGATCATGAAGAATGATGTTTGGGATGTTGTCCCAAGACTATAAGGGAAGTCTATCGTAACTTCCAAATGGATCTACAAGATCAAGCATGCTGCAGATGGTAGCATTGAAAAATATAAAGCAAGATTTTTTGCTTGTGGTTTCTCCCAGAAAGAAAAAATAGATTATGAAGAAAATTTTGCACCTGTAGCCATATACACTTCCATCAAATCAGTACTTGCTCTGGCTGCAATGATGAAATGGAAGATACACCAAATGGATGTCAAGACTGCTTTCTTGAATGGTGTAGTGGAAGAGGAAGTGTATGTAGAGCAGCCACTTGGTTTTGAGACACATGACAGGGAGTCCCATGTGTTTAGATTGAAGAAATCCCTGTATGGTTTGAAACAGGCACCCAGGACATGGTACGGCAGAATTGACAGCTTTCTATCCATTTTGGGCTTTACCAAGAATAAAGCAGATTCCAACCTTTACTACAAGGTTGAAGATGGCAACTCAGTGATGCTCCTACTGTATGTAGATGATCTGTTCTTAACAGGTATGTATGGGTTGATTGTGAATACGAAGATGAAGCTTGCTGCCGAGTTCAAAATGAAGGACTTGGGTATGATGCATTATTTTCTAGGCATGGAGGTGTGGTAGAATGCAGATGGAATTTCCCTGGGACAAGGGAAATATACAATAGAGATCCTCAAGAGGTTTGGGATGATGGACTACAAGGCCATGACCACACCTATGGCATCGAACCTGAAGCTATTGAGTGATGCTTCATCAGAGATGGTCGATATTACGATGTATCGTCAAATGATTGGGTCCTTGATGTACCTAACAGACACAAGACCAAATATTTGCTTTGCTGTGAACACCTTGAGCCAGTTCTTGACAGATCTGAGACATGTTCACTTGATTGCTGTAAAGCATATTCTGAGCTACCTGAAGGGTACAGTTGATTATGGGCTCAAGTATGAGGCTGCAAGTGAGTTAGAAGATTAACTTGGAGGGTTATGTTGACTCATATTGGGCAGGCAGTGCCATCGATAGGAAGAGCACTTCAGGGTGTTGCTTCAGTATGGGATCAGGTGTGATCTCTTGGTTTAGCAGGAAGCAATCATGTGTGGAACTGAGTACAGTTAAAGCAGAGTATGTCGCAACTTGTTTAGCTAGTTGTGGGGTAGTATGGCTAAGGAAGCTACTGTCTAATTTATTTGATCTCCAGTTGGATGCTACTTGTATATATTGCGACAACCAGAGTTGTGTGAAATTGTCAGAGAACCCAGTGTTCCATGACAAGTCGAAGCATATCGAGATCAAGTATCACTATATCAAGGATATGGTGCAGAGGGGAGTAGTGAAGCTCTAGTATGTTACGACGGATGAATAGATAGATGATGTGTTAACGAAGGCATTGGCCAGAGTTAAGTTTGAGTCCTTCAAGGAGAAGCTTGGTGTTCTCTAGATCGAGGTTCCTTCCAATGGGAAGTGATGAGTCAGTGAGCCATTCTAACATGGTGAGAGGATTGGTTCCTTCCATGGTCAGATGTAAGGGATGAGCCATTCTGTCATGGTAAGAGGATTGGTTCCTTCCATGTTAGATATGAGTGCTGAGCCATTCTGATATGACTATAGGATTGGTTCCTACATGATCAGATATAAGGGCTATTGACATTCTTGGAATGGAGGTGCCTAGTCAGTTACCAGGAATACTCGATCTAGGACTGAGGGCCTTTCTGATACAATTGTAAGATGTAGTCTTACATGATCATATGTGAGCGCACGGCCATTCTGATGTGATTGAGGGATGTGTTCCCACTTGATCAAATATAAGGGTTGTTACCATTCTCTGGGAGAATGGAGGCATTTGGTCAGTTACCAAGAACCCTCAGTCTGGGACTGAGTGCCCTTCTGACATGGTTATAGGATTAGGTTCCTTCCATGGTCAGATGTAAGTTTTGTGCCTTTTCACAGATGGTAGTAGGTGTGTCCTACCATGCTGGTGATTGTAAGTGCTGTGCCTTTCCACAGATGATAGTAGTTGTGTCCTATCATGTTGGTGGTTGTAAGTGTTGAGCCTTTTCACAGATGATAGTAGTTGTGTCCTATCATGCTAGTGAATGTGAGTGTTGGGCCTTTCTGATATGATTATATGATTGGTTCCTACATGATCAGATGTGAGTGTTGGGCATGCCTTTTTGACATGGTGTTGGATGTGTTCCTCTCATGGTCATATGTAAGTGCCGGGTGGGCCATTCTGACTTGGTGTCAGATATAAGCGTTGAATAATACCTACATGGAGGTTAGACCTACAACCAACATGAAAAAGGGTTGGCTATGTAGAACTTCCTGTGACGAGAAGAATCATGAGATAGCACTTATGATGATCCAGTGATGATGATCCAGTAGTGATGATCCAGATCGAGTGATGATCCAAATCCAGTGATGATCCAGATCCAATGATGATCCAGATCTAGTGATGATGTTCAGTGATGATCCAGATCCAGTGATGATCTAGATCCAGTGATGATGATCCAGATCGAGTGATGATCCAGATCCGAAGATGAAGATGACTTGAAGCTGAAGATGACTTGAAGATGATGAGGATTTGACAATGATCCAGATGATACAAAGAAGAAGCCTTATGCTGATAAATTATGTCAAGAGAATACCTTCCTAGTTAAGAGGGAGTGTTGATGTAAGTGTAACTTCGGAATGTATTCACTTGTATTTCTTATGTATTGTAACCCGATGTTTATTCCGAGATGTATTTGTAATGTACTTGAGTCATGTCATGCCCCAATGTTCCTATCAGGAGGTTCTATAATGTAAACAAGTCATGTCAAGTCATTGTGGGTAACCCTCCTATTGGTCAAGGGTTCAAGTCCCCGCAGTTCCGGGGCACTAGGGTTATTAGACTCACCTAGTGAATTCGGCCATAGTTGGGTTTAGTCAAGTCAGGAATTAGTATAAATAGAGAGCTAGCCTCTCCATTTATCACACACTCACTCACACTCAGTTGTAGCCCATAGCTGAGGAAGAAGAAGACACTGGGGCAAGGAAGAAAGAGGTTATTGCTGTCGAGTGATCATCTTAATGTTTTGAGGTTTTACTTTTGGTGTTGATTCTATTTCTGAGGAAGTTGTGGGGTTTTCTCCATTTACGGTTTCCCCGAGGAAAAACACTTTGTTCATTATATCTTGTGTTTGATTGATGTGCTTGTTATTCTCTTAGTTAAATACCCTAATGCTAGCTTAATGTTAAAAATCTAACATAATTTACGGCCATTGGCCCGGGACCTTGCATGCAAATTTGTATTCAGTATTCTTGCACATTTTGAGAGTACAAGTAAGCCCTATAATAGTGAAATAGTAGAATATTAGTATTTAGTGAAACAGTAGAATATCGGTATTTGGGATATTACAATGGTATCAGAGTTTGATCCTTTCCAGCTGTGGGCACATAACAATTGAATAAAAGTGCATGTTGATTCATGCTTGTACATGCTAAAGCATGTTAGTGATGTTGGTGAAGTGCATGTCAGAACAAAGGTTTTTCTTTTCCAGCTTGTGAGAACATGAAGAAAATGAGAAGGATCTTGACTAGAAATTTGCAGAGGTTAGAAACACTTCAACACTTGCCTTAGTATCATGAGTATCTAGCCTTTGGTGATGAGGTATGTGCAGCATTGTCCTTTCAAGATTATTACACCATCAAGTTTGGGAGCCAAACCAAGGATTTGGATGAGGATCTCATTAAAGGTATAGTTGGGGGTGAAGAAATATGAACATGAATTACAGGTTGTTGGTGAGCTTGATTTAGAGTTAACAGTACATGATGAGGATGTGCATGAGGAGATAGCATTAGATCCATCTTGTGCATCTAGCGACACGAGCATGTTCGCTAGTCAGATTGTGGACAACCCATTTGATGAATTGGAGTTGGTACACTCTACATCACCTACTCCAAGATTCCAGAGAGTTACTAGAGGAGAAATACATGAGGTGCAAGGCAATGAGCACAATAGTCAAGAGAGTGGGCAGTCACACATGGAGTTTAGGGAGAGTTTATACATGCATGAGATAGAGCTTCCAGATGATAGTCACTGAAAGAATATTGAACGTGTTAAAGAATTCATTCTAGCAATGAAAGAGAGGATCAAGATACTTCGAGACACCATAGTACAGTGAGATGTTGAGCTTATAGTTCTTTGAGTTGTATGTACCGAGTCAGCAATCAGGATTTATAGCATTGAAGAGCAATTGGATTCCTTGATGGGGAAGCAGAAGAAACATACTATTGTATTTCAAAGAAGTCCTCTTCAGGAGTACATAAACAAGGCTTGTAGTAGCTTGAGTCCACATTTGCATAATGGAGTATAGATTTTACAGGTTGGATAGTATCGAGCAATTGGGCAGCAGTATAAGAACATTCTAGTTGAAATCAAAAGGGAAGAATGTCAGCTTGGTAGGATTATTCCTTGTGATGGTGCTTATGGAAAAGGTCCTTTTGGGGGGTTGGATGAGAGAGAGATTAAGAGTTGGTGTCCTATTGAGTGGGTGATTCTTGGGAAGACATTCCCGTCCAAGGGTATAGTCCCACAAGAGCCTTGGGATATTTGGGGTGAAAGATGTACAAGTTTTCATTGGGATCAAGGTGGGAGACCTTATGAGGGATGGATACAATGTTTACTGATGGGGTTACTTGGGACTCTACATGATGCTCCTTCTGTCGATGCTATGTATGGTAGTTGTTGATTCATTTTGACCTCTGCAATTTTCATATTGATTTGGGACCCTAGGATTACAGTGACTAGCAGTTTAGTGATTTCCAGAGGTCACTTTCAGAAGGTCTCTTGTGATGGTACCTCATTTACACCGCAGCTATTTACTCTACTTATAGGAGCATTCCATGGCATATCTTGTGATGGTACCGTGCAGTGTAGTGCAGTGCTTTGAGCAGAGGGTGCAACAGATCTCCTAGGATACTTAGGGACCCTCGGATCATCCACGGATTCATTTGGTTTAGTTTGATTGATTGTGGAGTTGTGTTGGCATTGCTTGAGGACAAGCAATATTTGGCGAGGGAGTACTGTAATGTTCTGTTTTTTATAAATAGGGAATTGACCGAGGAACTTTAATACCAGGAGCATATTAAGACAATTCTTCAATAATCAGTATAGTAAAGAGGGCCATCAAAGTTATTATCATAAAGCATGCAGAGCATGCAGGCCTTATTTCTTCAGTCTTAAAGTCAACGAGAAAATAGAGTTGCACGCATGCAAAAGTAAAGTGCAAACCCTGAAAGTGACATGCAAACCCTAAAAGTACATGCTAAGCTATTTAAAAAGGGTTATTGGACCAAAGAACATATATATTATTATTGTTGTTGATTTGGAGTATTTGAGTAGCAGCACGGTGTGCAGCATCAGAAGTTGGGGTTGAAGACAGTGTCTTCATCTAACAAGGCTTTAGCAGTTAAATATCTGCCCCAGTCTCCTTCAGGGTAGGCCATTCATGTACACCATCATCTTTCAGCTTATTTGTTCGTATCCAGTGATCAAGCATTCCCAGGAAGATTATTTGTAGGTTCACGTGTGCAGCTGAGGATTTAGCTGGAAAACCCCAAAGTATTCGTTGGGTCTCTGAATCCCAATTCCTCTTCTGCATAACAGCTTCATCTTCATCAGCAGGGTCACTCCACTTCCTTGAGTGATTATCAGTCCTCATTTTTCTCATCCAGAGAAGTTATCAGTAGATCCTTGTAGCTGAGGGCATGAGCACCAAATAGGAGGATCAATTCTCTAGCCAGCTTAGAGGAACCAAAAACTCTGCATGCACCAGTCATTCTCTCCAGCATGGGAAGATCTACACCATAGCAAAATATCAGCTCCATCAGGAAACTCCTTCACCAAAAATGTCACCTTTAGCTGAGGAGAGGGTTTCATACTATTGGGCGGTAACACCAAGAAGGAAGCGTCATTACCTCACCTGTCCAGCTCTGTATGCATGGATCTTATCTCTGGAGTATCATCAGCTTGATTATTAGTGGTAAGTATTGACCTTCTTTCTGTAAATATTTTCCCTAGTTTAGCTATAATTTAGGGCCATTGGCCTGGCACCTTGCATGCAAATTTTTATTCAGTATTCTTGCACATTTTGAGAGTACAAGTAAGCCCTAGAATAGTGAAACGGTAGAATATTAGTATTTAGTGAAATGGTAGAATATCAGTATTTGGGATATTACATAAGCTATAACTGTAACTCCATCATTTTCACCCACATAGGTCTATTCACGGCCACCTAGGTCCATATCCCTTTTCTTCACATAGAATGTATTCAACTCTTCTACTGCGACCGCAGTCGCTCTCCTTCTCGCCTGGTATTCGTCTCGACTAGCTCTCATCGATTACTACACTCCGACTCATTGTTCTTGGGCCCACACACTACCCCTTCTCCCTTGGAAGGTCATTACCCTCCTTCCATTTCACCTCTCGAATCCAACCTACGCTTGTCGATCATGGGATAGATGCCCCTACATTAGTATGTCATTTTGGAAGATATTTAATGAATAGTGTCATTGTGTCAATTGTGAATCAACCCCCTTGTGACATTCTACTTCAATTTTTAAGAAATGGTGGAGGAAAAAGGTAAATCAACCTCCAATTCCATTTCCTTTCTTCATGAGATAATTTTTTGGTTTAATGGGCACTGTGGAGAAATCTAGGAAAAACTAAGTCAACCTATCTCATAGTCATGCATTTTTATGTTTCTTGTTCATTAATGGTATAATACTTATATAAATAGACTATTAGCTTTACTTCACTAACGAAATCAGTTATTAGCTCTACTTCGTTGATGAAATAAAGTTATAGTGATTTCTTTAGCATTTAATGTGTCAATTTGCTTCATGGATATTCATTTAAACTTGTTGGATTTGTATTAAATTGTTATGCAACAAAGTCCCAGAAATAACATAAAAATAGAAGAAATAGGTAATAAGAGAGTAATCCATGCCTTAACAATGAAGAACAGAGATAACTACAATTCCTCTTCGGGGGTTGAACCTCCTTACACAATGTACTGAGTAGATAAGACAAGATAAGATACAATGATGTCTAAAATGAGAATATATCATTCCTATATATAGGAGACAAAGGTGTACAATAACAACTAATAGACCCAAGATGACATAAATAATATGTAATGCACCACAATATAGGGGGTAATGCGCCACGCTATATCGAGTAAAGTGCCATCATTAAGGGATTAACATGCCCCTCCCCTTCAAAAAGTCCTCAACATTGAAGTAGGTTTGGATGTTGCTATATAAAGGACTCATCTTCCCATGTTGAATCTTCTATGGGTAAGTTATTCCATTTAATGAGATACTCTGGAATTGATCAATTTCAAAGTTGTCTAGTTCTTATTTCAGTGATTTCTTTAGGCTCCAAGATGATTTTTTCTTCCTCATCAAGTTCTGGTAATATTGTTTGAACTAGTAGCTTGTCATCAATTACCTTATTTAAACATGAAACATGGAAAAATGGATGGACTCGTGAATATGCAGGTAGTTCCAATTTGTAGGCCATACTACCAATATTGTGTAACACCTTGTAGGGACCGTAGTATTTAGGTGATACTTTATTGTCCTTCTTGGTGTTCTTCAAGGACATCTTCTTGTATGGTTGTAGTCTTGAAAACACCCAATCCCTGTTGGGGCGCGCACCTTAACGGTCCCTAATTTTGGTAACTCCGCAGTTTTTGTCCAAGTTGTAAGCAGAGTTATGACTCAAAATAGTCTTAGGGGTGTCGGGGTTGAGTCAAAGTCCTCTTTTTGTAATAAACCCATGGTTTAAGTCCAGGATTTAGGGTTCGGGGTGCCCATGGTTTAAGCCCATAGTTTTGTAAATAGTGCGCTGTATAAATAGGCACTCTTGTAAGTAATTCAGGTTAGGATTTTGATGTAAAAGGAACTGATGCGAAGCTAAGGCTTATTTTTGTAAGTAAGGTTAAGTCCCAGTTGTGTGTGTGGACGACCTCTGCAGCTGTGTGCGCAGAGGGTTTTGGGTGATTAAGGAAATCTACAGCTGAGTGCGCAGAGGCCTGCAGCTGTGTGCACGGCTTTGAGGCCTGCAACTGTGTGCAAGGCTTTGAGGACTTGAAGGGATCTGCAACTGAGTGCGCAGATCAGAACTGTGGTTTTTGTAGAAAGTTGAATAAAACACAGTTCTGTGGACATAACCCCTACACTAGGGGTGAACCACGTTATATCTGGTGTTGTGGTTCTTTTGTGTTGTATTTT
Source organism: Pseudotsuga menziesii (assembly GCA_001517045.1). Classification (NCBI taxonomy): domain Eukaryota; kingdom Viridiplantae; phylum Streptophyta; class Pinopsida; order Pinales; family Pinaceae; genus Pseudotsuga; species Pseudotsuga menziesii. Next base: position 93,523 of record LPNX010082975.1, read on the forward strand.
GTTATGTTCTTTCATGCATTAATATCTATATATCTAATAATTAAATATCACTGCTAGATAATAACTTCGCTATGAATTCCTAGTAAAGGGCTGCGCAAGGAACTGTTTGTTTATCTAACCGCGAAGCTAAATAAGTGAATGTTAAGCTCTGTGATTTATATTTATAATCTGTTAAAAGCTAAAGGTACAGTAATATCCCTCTTCTGCTTGCATAAACCTGGTTCTGCGGCCCCCCGTAGCTGTTTCGGGTGAGACTGCAACCTGTTCGTAGGTTGTTGCTGAAAGGGCCAACACTATGGGTCTTTTGTTGGTGCGAAGTTAAAGGTATAAAACCTGGGTCTGCCCTATTTCCCAACAAATTGGTTCCGTTACCGGTTGAACTCAGTATCTACTCAAGAGGGGATAACGTTGTACCTCAAGGGCTATGTTCTGGAGGCCCTCTGTGAAGGAAATCGGCGATTGGCTTGATGAGACTTATCTGAAATTCGCTGAGCAAGAGAACAAAGATCCCCGTCGTAGTGCAAACGAATTTTTACAAATGTATGTTTTTTGTGATGTCTATGAAATTTTCTTTGGTAGTATCCACATAGAGTTGCACCAGTGGTTATCCAGGTTAGCAGAGAGAAGGACGAATTTCCAAGAACGTCAATTTCCTTTGTGGACCCCCACGAGAATTAATCTACTGAAAAGGGTGAACAATGAGATATCTCGCGTTGTTGATTTCTGGACAATGCAAACCATTGAAGCATTTATGGCAGAGTTCGCCATCGACACGAGTACTTCCTTTAGTGAAGCCGAGCGGCAGTTTTTCAAAGGACCAAGGGGTAGGTTTTTGAATTCATTTAGTTTGAGAATTAAAATGCTATTAGTTGAAAAAGGTATATTTCTCATTGAATCAGACTGTTAGATTTTGTATTACTAACCTATGGTTGCAAGTGAAAATACCTTCGACGAGCAAAGTGGTTTGCTGTGAAGTGGCAAAAGGTACAAGCGATATTTTGGATCCTATTCTCAGGGTCAGCATATCACGTATTCCCCTGTAAATCCCGCAGAGTCAGAACCCGTAGAAACCCCTTCTATAGGAAACCCTTCGGTAACCCCGTAGCAAAGACCTATTATCCCTGAGAATCTGTCACAGTTTGGAAGTCACCCTAGCCCGAGTACCCCTGTCGCAGGTCAGTCTACCCCAGTAAGTTCCCCCCGGCTACTCCCAGTCCCCCTCCAACCCCCCCTAGATCCACTATGGCCCACATGCATGATGACATTAAGCTACCTGTGTTCAAAGGAACTGGATCAGAGGATCCAGAACAGTTCTAGTTTTTATGTGAAGCAGTGTGGACTGCTAAGTCCATTACGGATCAAGATACAAAAAGAGCGCAGCTGGTTACTTCTTTCAGAGACCGTTCTCTGACCTGCTTCATGAAGTTCTCTAGCACTCAGAACCATGCATTGCCTGATATAAAAGAATCAATGATAAAGGAATTTAAGAAGCTGAAATCCGAGTCACAGTGTATCACTGAGTTGAAAGAGATCCAGCAGCGGCGTGGAGAATCAGTGTGGGATTTTGATCAAAGATTCAAAGTTCTGCTCGACCAAGTCAGTTTCCCCATTGGACCTGCGCAGCACAAGGAATGGTTCATTGCAGCGCTGCTACCACATATCAGAACCCCCCTCATGCAACAGAAAGTTGCTGACCAGCAGGAGGCTCTAGAAATCGTGATGAAGCTTGAAACCGCCCCTGTCGAAGACAATTCTGGTATCGCTCAAATTCAAGCACATTTGGCAGCGATGGCTCTGGAGCTTCGTGATATGAAGCAAGGAAAAAATGGTCACGAAGAGGTTTGGTGAACACAATGTCGGATAGAAGGTCACGACAAGGAACAGTGCCCTGTGGTAAGAAATTACCTGAATACTGGTGTGCCAAGCCCATTCAACCCTACTGTTCTATATTGCGAGATTTGCCGGACAACTGGCCAACATCGACCTAAGAATTGCTATCTGCTACAGAGGTATGTGCAAGTTCCTAAGAACCCTTACTGCAAATTCTGTAAGTCCGTCGGACATAATGAGGATGAGTGTCGCAGTTATGACCTCATGAGAGAGCACACCTACAACTCCTATCAGGTACAGAATGAGGGACAGAGCAATGATGGCTACGGGTACCGTGGTGGTGCATCAAGTAGAGGTGGTTTTGGAGGTCGTGTTCATGGTGGCATGGCTGGCAGAGGACGCAGTTAGGTGGTGTGTTATAATTGTAACCAGGCCGGACATCTGGCTCGCGACTGTCGGAACCCCACTACGACATGTCGGTATTGCCGATCAGTAGACCATGTGATTGAGCAGTGCCCGCAGTTGATAGCTAAGATTCAGGAAAGGAACAGTGCCCCTACTCAGAATCTTCAGATGATTTTCGTCGAGCAACGACCTGCCCCAGCCATTAATGTTGTTACCAAAAGTGGAGCTACGACGCATATACAGCCTGATGAGGCTTGGGTTCGTCAGGCCCCCATGAAAGTCCCTGCCTTTGATATTGAAAGAGAAAAGGAGACATTCATGGAAGCTAAGCAAGATTTTGGAGAGTCTACTATAGCAGTAGCACCTGCGCAACCACATCCGCAGCAGTCGCAGCCGCAAGAAGCTTCGACGGATGAAGTAAGTACACTGTCTTCCTTTTTACAGAGTTGTATGAAACTCTTAAGGAATCAAAATGCTTTAAAGGAGTTGCAAAAAGTTCTCGCTTTCTGTGAACCTCAGAGAAGAGTTGATAAGGAGAAAACTGTTAATAGTGTCTGAAGAACTGGAAGGGAAATGAGATTGAATGCCCAGATAGGAGAGTATGATATGACTGATGTTATCTTGGACCTAGGATCAGAGGTAAATATCTTAACCAAGCAAACCTAGGAACAAATGGGACAACCTGCACTTGATTGGTCACCTATACAGTTGAGATTAGCCAATCAGCAGAAGATTGTGCCACTAGGACGATTCCCTAATGCTTCAGTAGATATTGATGGCGTCTGTACTGTAGCAGACTTCGAAGTTATTGAGATCATTGACGACAGCAATCCATATCTAGCCTTGCTAGGAATTGAATGGGCAATGGAAAATGCTGCAGTTATTAACCTTAAGAAGAAACAAATGACTTTCGAAGGGAAAGAGCTGTGAGTCATCCTACCACTGGATCCCTCCCAAGGAGAAAGATACACAGAACCACTCAGAGACGAAGATCAGGATGTTCTGGAGCATATCTATAACCTTACATCGAAGGAAGAAGATTATGTTGACCCTAGTGCCAAAGGTATTATGGATTGGTAGTGTGACAGCTCCTGTATGACGGACTCAGACAATGGTTTAGAGAACTGGCAGAGCCGGTTGTATGAGCTACATGGACACAGATGTTCCAGGATTACCAAGTCTCTCAGATGGCTTACCTCACAGACAAGAGCCTTACCCATTTATGATGGTTCGGGAGACCCAGAAGAGTTTAGTGCGCCATTCTCAGAATAGATATCGGATTCACAGAAATAGGAGATTCTGGATCCAGCATCCAGAGCCACTGTAGCCAGATGGTGGAAGAGCCATAAGAAGTACATTCCTAGTTGGCAAGCTTGTCAGAAATCTCTTCACCTAAGAATTATGGATCAGCCCCAGGGGGTTCGAAGCAGGACTAACCCTCAAAAACATGTGGCACGGTGCTACGACGCATGGAAGCGTGTACCTCAGGAAGAATGGTTACATCGGGTTGTGCATACTCTGGACCCGATAGCAAAGAATTGGTACGCGGCGGGTGAGCTTCGTCGGGATACTATAAGTTGGGTTTGTACTATTGATAGTTTTGTGCTTACCTTTTCTACTAATATGGTATGTCCAGCTTTAGATGTAGCTATCAGGTTGACCCATACTAAGGTCTTTTATTATCAAGAAGCCGTCGAGTCCCGACCTGATTGGCAAGCCCAAGCAGCTTATGCAGTAGAATGGTACAACCTTGCAATTGATGAGGATGATGATTCCGCGCAATAGTGATAATCCTGAGTCAGAAGGACACTGCGACGTCCACAGACCAGTAGATGAAGCCCTCGAAGTGACTCAGACCCTGAAGATGTAGATAGTTAACATAGGAGTTAGAGATTATTGGGATGAAGTGATGGTAACTAGAGCAACCCAACTTCTCCATGAGTATCAGGACTTATGTCTGATGAAGTTCTTTGAAATAAAAGGAATCATTGAAGCTGTGGCTGACTTTTTGTTGTGGGTAGAAGCTCGACTCTCTATCGTAGATGATGTTCAAAAGTGTTGAATGTCCTTAGTAGGGCGCAGTCATAGCGACTGCTTGTGCCGAAGAGGGAAAGGTGTGTCAGAGCTAAAGAAATGACCATTAGAAGAAATCAAACTTTGCGGCACCAGTACGTTCTCTGTATTAACTGCCCGTATTAATACGATCTTGGGAAATCTACCGCCGATTGGATAAGATCTCTATCCGATTTGGCGCCATCAATGCACATTTATGACAGCTTTTGTGGATAGATTCTATAAGAAGACACCCACCTCTACGATGTTCGCATTTTTCAGCTTCTTGAGTTTTACAAGTGCGTCCATGTCAGCTGATCGTGAAGTCGAAGAACTACTAAGAGAATTCGAGCAGGTGGGGTTGCCGCACTTGTTCAACCAACCACCTGCATCTGCACCCCGCGAAGACACTCCCCCAGAGCCGACTCGGCCAATGCAGACACGCTCTGCCAGGAAAAAGTTCAAGCCCGAAGTTCGTTCTAAGGGGAACGAAGACCGACACAAGCAATCAGGGAAAACACCAGAGGATCCTGAGATGCATCAGTCTAGTTCAGCAGAGGTCCCACCTGCAGAAGAGGAGAACATTGCACCGAAGCGTCCACCGTATATTCCACCAGTTCGCCCAGGAGTTCAGCCACCTCGGCGGCTCAAGAATTTCACCCTACGCACTCCTTCGTTGCCACCGGGTGTGCAGCTGGTCGGGTCCATGACAGGAAAAAAAGACCGGCTTAAGTATGCTGACCATGATACAAATGATCGTGGCAAGTTTCCCCAGTTTGCACCAAAAACATATTTGCACTTCGTCAAGTACGACGAGAATGGGGCGACATTATTAGAAGTAAGACAGTGGGCTGCCAGCCTAGATCAAGCTGGTCTATTGAAGATACTCGATGTCCCCCATTTTGGCCACAGCACACAGGTGACCATAGTCATCAAACAGCTGCTGGCATTAGTCCATGATGGCTACCTATGGATAGGGGACAAGAAAATTCCTATCACCGGCGAGCTCATTCATAATATCATTGGCTTACCTATCACAGGGGCTGATCCGGGGACGGAATTTCCTTCCAAGCACGAGGATACGAAGCTCGCACAAACCATGAAGGAACGATTCGGCCTGATGAAGGGGAAACGAGGGTATCACACTTCCGCGATTCAGGAAAATAACATTCGCTTCACAGCTAAGCTCCTAGCATGCAAGATAATACGGAAGTGCAGACCAACTGAAGTGCCTGCCCCGGTCATTAGAATTGCTATGAACTGTGCCGAAGGTTACAGCTACAACTGGGCAGCCTACCTTGCGAAGGAATTTCTGGAAGATGTCCGCAACGCGCAGGAGAAAAGTAGACCCTTTCACTACTCATGGTTGATAGTCCTTATCGCCCTAGTTGGATGGCAAGAACCTACCGAGGCACAGTTTGCTGCTATCTCTTCGGACATGCCTGGTGCTGTTAGGTACGCCTCTCTGTGGGTTTCCCCGGATAAAACCCTACAGCAGCTGACAAACTGTGTGTTTGATTTTTATATGTTGAGTATCTCGTATGAGATCACAAAAACCCCACGGCTCAGTAATGAGTTGTTCTCTCAATACGAAGGCGTAGCCCATTTCAGTGCCGACATGCATCATACTTTCATCCAGGCCTGCGCAGGCCAAAAGCATCAATGGTTTAAGTTACCGTATGTGGTGAGCAAAGACGACATCCTCGCGGTTGTTCAACAGTGGCCCACAGAATGCTTGAAATATGCAGGGACAAAGCCTAAGATTCTAGTCCCTCCAGTCACCAATGTGGGTGCAGGCCCTAGCCACATGCAGCAGCAAAAACCCCCGAAGATAGTGACGAACAAACTGAGTCACAGCAAAGCAGAAGCGACCAACGTGGAGATGGTGGAGATGAAGAGGAAGGCAAGGAATTGATCAATACTGTTTCAGACTCTAATCGGCAAGATAAGCGCAAGACACCAGAGCCAGAGGAAGTACGCACACCCCAGCCCCGAAAGAAAATGAAGGCGTCGAAGGACAAGAATATTGTCGAAGAGGCCAGCCTGACAAGCGAGGAGCTTGCTCAGGCTCTATCGAAGTCCACAGAAGCCATCACATAGAAATGGTCCGAATTTGCAAATACACACCTAAAGGCCCTCACTGGTGTAGCGAAGCATGTTTCAGAGCTGAAGGAATTAGTGGAGAAATCGTTGACTGGCGCTTCAGCAAGTAGTGCCCCGCTAAGCGCGCAGCCCGACCTAAGGCAATGGGCAGCTAGAGAAAACAAGGTCCAAGTGTCAAGTGCTGCCCTCATCATTTCTGATGCAGCATCCCACGCAGAGATAAGCATGGTAGTAGGAATCAATTACACCAATATGTCCATGATGGAATTGCATCTCTGCCAGTCAGCTATTGCGAAGGAAATCCAGGCCCGAGACTGCTATTCGCAAGAATAGTTGCAAGATACCAGGAAGCAAAATGATAGCCGCACAGCGCAGCTGGAGGCCGCGGAAACACGAAAAAGGGATGCAGAACGTAAGCGGATTACCCTGGTAAGAGTTTTGGATGAGGCATGTCGAAGTCTTCCTGACTTCAACGTATAATTGCTAGAATATCCAGAACAAAGACTAGTCAGGCTCAAAGACTATGCACGACAGTCGCGCAATGAAATAGAGAAGCTCAAAGCAAAACATGACGCTCAGATTGTGGAGCTCCAACTCTGCATCCCTCCGGAGAGCCCACCAAAGGTTAGGGAGCAACGCCGAGCAGACATTCAGGCTTCCGTAGCAAAACTCTCGGATATTGTGAGCAGCGCAGCAAAGCTGCTAGAAGACAACGTTACGGCCTGGACTACATTGTAGGAACATCCAAAATTCAAACAGCTGCAAGCAACCATTAGGCAGCGACAGACAAAGTTGGATGAAGTAAAAGTGGCAATTAAGACTCTGCCGCCTATGGAGAAAATTTTCAAGGTAAAGCGAAGCAACGAACTCTAGTAGGAAATTGAGTCGTGCAGAGCAAGAGCAACAGAATTCAAAAATTCTATGCAGCCGCTTATCAGCGAAGCTTTTGAGTTGAGTACTACTGTGGATACCCAACTCAAAGTTCTGAAGGAATATCATGCATTTGCGCGGGAAAAGGACAGCCAAACATCAGCCACAGTATTGCAGGAATTGGTCGAGAAAGAGCAAGCAGCTGACAATATTATGCGTGGCCTCAACAAGCAGTACACTCTCCTCACCGACAAAGTTCGTGGACCAGAAGAATAGCAGAGTGTCCCGGGACGGGACACTGGTGAGTCTTAGGGCCCTGTTGGGGCACGCACCTTAACGGTCCCTAATTTTAGTAACTACGCGGTTTTTGTCCAAGTTGTAAGCGGAGTTATGACTCAAAATAGTCTTAGGGGTGTCGAGGTTGATTCAAAGTCCTCTTTTTGTAATAAACCCATGGTTTAATTCCAGGGTTTAGGGTTCAAGGTGCCCATGGTTTAAGCCCATGGTTTTGTAAATAGTGCATTGTATAAATAGGCACTCTTGTAAGTAAGTCAGGTTAGGCTTTTGATGTAAAAGGAACTGATGTGAAGCTAAGGCTTATTTTTGTAAGTAAGGTTAAGTCCCAGCTGTGTGCGTGGACGACCTCTGCAGCTGTGTGCGCAGAGGGTTTTGGGTGATTAAGGAAATCTGCAGCTGAGTGCGCAGAGGCCTGCAGCTGTGTGCACAGCTTTGAGGACTTGAAGGGATCTGCAACTAAGTGCGCAGATCAGAACTGTGGTTTTTGTAGAAAGTTGAATAAAACACAGTTCTGTGGATGTAACCCCTACACTGGGGGTGAACCATGTTATATCTAGTGTTGTGGTTCTTTTGTGTTGTATTTTGTTATGTTCTTTCATGCATTAATATCTATATATCTGATAAGTAAATATCACTGCTAGATAATAACTTCGCTGTGAATTCCCAGTAAAGGGCTACGCAAGGCACTGTTTGTTTATCTAACCGCGAAGCTAAATAATTGAATGTTAAGCTCTGTGATTTATATTTATAATCTGTTAAAAGCTAAAGGTACAGTAATATCCCTCTTCTGCTTGCAGAAACCTGGTTCTGCGGCCCCCCATAGCTGTTTCGGGTGAGACTGCAACCTGTTCGCAGATTGTTGCCGAAAGGGCCAACACTGTGGGTCTTTTGTTGGTGCGAAGTTAAAGGTATAAAACCCAGGTCTGCCCTATTGCCCAACAATCCCCCACATTAAAGCTTCGTTCACTACAGTGTTGACCTGCTTGTTGTTTCATTCAATTTTGTGCTAGATTCAAGTTTTCCTTTAAGAGTTGAAGAACTTGTAGTTGATGCTTCATGTGTTCTTCCACTTCTTAAACCTAAGAGGAGTCTCTTAGTGAATATGTGATGGATTTATACAATATCCATAAAGTGCCATAAACGGGGTCATTTTTGTTGATGCTTGGAAGGAAGTGTTATACCACCATTCTGCCAAGGGTAACCACTTGACCCATTGTGTTTGTTTATCAGCTACAAAACATCGAATATACACTACCAAACATTTGTTTACGATCTCTGTTTCTCCATCATATTGAGGATGATAAGATGATCTATGAGCTATTTTAGTACCCAAACAAGAAAATAATTTGGTTCAAAAGTTTCTAGTGAAAATGGGATCCTTGTCACTTACTATAATATTTGGAGTACCGTGTAGTTTTTGGACATTATCCATAAAATAATTGTAGGTCATGCTTGCCTTGAATGGGTGAGATAGTGCACATAAGTGTGCATATTTAGTAAGTCTATCAATAACCACAATGATGGAACTTGTTGGCCCTAGAAAAAGATAGGCAGAATTCGACTAGAATTATGGTCGAGAATATGAAGATTCAGGTCATACAATAGAAAATTCTATGATGGAAAGAGGAGTTACGACAGAAGCAGTTGGGAATGAAGAGATATAACAGAAGAAGTCATGGGAGAAGAGTCTGTGATGGAAGAGAAGCTGAGAAGAGAACAGTCATGACTGAGGAGAACAGCCATGACGGAAGGAACCAATACGACAGAAGAAGAGTACAGAGGTTGAAAAGGATAGCTCTATTGATCGTTGGTAAGAAGTCAGTTATAATAGCACATGCTTTGGGAATAAATCATATTTGTATTTATGGGTTGATAGTGCCTACTGTCAATGTAATTGAATGTACGAGAATAGGAATGACGGCCTATCGGCTAACAAAATAGAGTCGGTGTATTACGACATGCAAGAGCCTATAAAAGAGAGAACCCAAGTTGTGTGCGGATTGGTCTCTGCTGGATCCTATCTATGTAGAGTTGTAATGATTATAGAGTTGAAGAGTTGTAGATATGAGATTCGATCCAAGATGTGTGCAAATCTCTAGTAGAGTGAAAGAGAGGAAAACTTCAGAGACCTAAGACTAGAGAGCATGAGAGGATATAAGTTTGTATATATTGTAGAGAAGATCTAGAACAAAGTCTCTAAGATGAGTGCACAGATGAAAGGTTCTATATATTTATCATCCCAGATGAAGAGATCCTTTTTGTTTTTTCCCAAATTGGTTTCCATGTGAAATGTTGTCTCAGTGTGTATTTGATGAATATTTCTATGTTGAATGAATGTATGTTGTGAATAAATAGGTTTAAATAGATTGACTATCATTTGTTTATGAATGAGCTTTTAGATACACATGTCGCATTGTTGATAGATAGAATATTTGCTAAATATTTATATGACTGGTGTAATATTTTTTGATGGATAATTAGAGTAATATCTTGGATGAACATAATAAGAATAGGAAACACACACCCCGGCTTTGTTCAAGCAAATCTAGTAAGGTGTCGAGAAAGAGGAAATCCTCACCCAACTGCAGAAACCTAGTTCTTGCAGTTACCCATAGAGATATATCGGGTGTTTTATGTCCCAAATTTTGCATTGGGTCACAATGGCTTAAGCACATTTTCCATATTCATTAGATTTTTTCAAATTGATGTTAAGGGTCAAATAATTGCTAAGGAGGAAAATTACTAGTTTCCTAGGTTGGGAGTGGAAGATTTGGGATTTGGAATAAGTGGGACAATCAATGATGTTTGAACATTAGAATCAAATAAATATTTAATAAAGGATATAAATAAATAAATACAATATAAAATTTAAGTGGAAATGGAGCATGGAGACACATGGAGAATATGGGGCCCACACAAGCTAGAATTTATGTGCCACATGGCATCCTCCTCTTGAAATTTCGAATCCATGGGAAGCCTAAATGTTCTTGGATGAGTTATAAGGCTAATAAACTTGTCCATATACATCATAGGTCGAATTTGGAAGGAAATTTAACTTACATGGGAGAGGAAGAATCATTTTGGTGCTAGTGAGACACTTGGACTAGATTCCCTAGCTCTATGACAACAATGATGAAGATGCTATGACACCTATGATACAAATAAGATATGAAGGCTGAAATATGACATATATTACATTTCAATTCTAAATATAGCATCCAATATGGCACTCATGTGAGTTGTGGAAGCTCAATGGGTTCCTACTCAAATTGGGGGAAGATGGAAGGCTAGTAAAGGGAAGACACATGGAAAATCTTGAGCCCACACCCAAATTCGAATTGGATTGATTTTTTGGATGATTAGTAACCTTAGAAGGATAAGGATGTTTATAAAATAAATTAATCAACCAATATAATATATTTTTATCATTTTATAAATTGTCATTTGTGAATTGTGAGAGCTAGTGGATGACTAGTTTTCTTGCCTTAACCAATTTCGAGGGTGAAAGATGCCCATCCAAGTTGGTGTTTGGAGAGGCCACTCTGGTATTTCATGGAGATTTAATGGATTCTTATTTTCAGTTTTAAGCTACATGTCATCATTTGGATTCCTCTATTGCAACACTTTCTCTCAACCATTTCCAGTGTTCTTTGCATATTCATGCTCATGGAGGGATTGTGCCTTGGGTGAGATCTAGTACTCTTTGGGAGAGATATTACTGATATATTTATGATTTTAATCCATTAAATATGATATTATTCATTCTCATAAATTTTCAATTCGAAATACCAAATAGTTGTCTGTCAAAATGACTTTTAATGAGCAAACAATGACCATTTCCACTCTATTTTGATATATGCCATGGTAATGATTATTATTTTGAAGGGAGTAATGTATATATGTTAAATTTATGATTAATGGACTGTAATTAATGTTTATTTAAATTATCATTTTCATTAATTAATCATTTGAATCCATTTTACTCATTTTTATTGCATTGGGAGAAGATTTGGTGCATTTTCCCCAAGGGTCGAAATTGTGATTTGGGAGCTGTTTTGGAAAGAGTCATAAAAGCATGTATAAACTGAAACATGATTCCTATGAGTATTTAAAAATTTCTCTTACACATACCCTACCTCTTTTCATAAATTCGAGTGACTTTGGGACCATTTGAGAATCCATTTCCGGCAATTACCTAGGGGGAATGGGAGCCCCAATTTGCTAGTAAAGACTCCTACTTTGAACAAAACATTAAAAAAGTTTTCAGAAGTAATTGGGGGGTAATAAAACATATATGAACATTTTATTTAATTTATAATATCATTCATGTACCTTCTAAGAAAATTTTGGAGCATTTGGGTCAATTTGGAGGTCTAGACATCAAAACTAGTTAAGGTCGAAATTGGGGAAAAAGTGAAAAAAAATGGTCATTTAATAAAATTTCAAAAAGGGACATTACAAGTGGTATCAGAGCATGATATTTGAAATTTATGTGGTCTTATATTTATGAGGACAATAATTCAGGGACCACCATTAGATATTGAAACCCAAAACTTCTTTTGTTTAAAAGGAAACTATGACTAGGGATGAAAAGGGAACCTCATATGATGGTGAGGAGCATATAAAAATCATTGAACCTGTAATTGAAGACATGAACAAGAATATTATGAAAGGATTTGAATTTTTGGATATCCAATGTTGGATAAAATATATTTATCTTAAGAAAACCAAGGGGAAAAATGCATCATCTTGCTTGAAGGAGCAAAAGGAGGAGACCCGTGAACCACCCAGTTCTGAAATAGGTGAAGTAGGAGAAGTAGTACATGAACAAGATAGAAATTCACTCCCAAGTGACTCTGAAAAAATATGAAGAGACATCACATGAGTATGAAGAAAATTATATTGAAAATACTGAAGATCATTTCGAGACACATTCTACCTTGGAAATGAAACAAAGAGCATCTACTAATGGATCTTTGAACTATGAAGGAGTACCTACTGATGGGTGCTCACAACTCTATGTTGGTGACATAGAAATCATATTTCAAAATTTTGCTACAAACCAAATTTCTATTAAACATTAAAATGAATACCTTGTAGTAGTTGAAGAAGAAACAAGATCAACTTCCCCATCACCACTTGAGCTTCATGAAGTTGGTCCAAGCAAGAAGGAAGAAGATGAGGAGGTTCATTTGCAAGAGCCTCGTTTTCTTGAAGGGTACTTAAATATGAATGAAAATAAGATCCAAGAGGCCCTTAGAATAATCCATGACACTTAAGCATTAGTGTCAAATTCTTGTTGGAGAGATACTTCATTAGAGGAAACATCCTTCCTTGAAGACATGGAGAAGATTCAAAGAGAAATGTGCCACATCAAAGGTAATTTCATGTCTTTGATTTTTTATAGAAACCATTTGTTTGAGCTTAATGAATTGTTACATGATGCATAATTGAATAATAATGAGGATATTCATAAGCTCACAATTAAAAATGAGCAACTTCTTGAAAAGTTGTAAGACACTTGTTTCTCCTCCTTGTTTCAGATTGTCAAATGGTCGATGGTTTGGACGATTCTCATGACATGGTGGATCATGAGAAATGTGGAAATTTGAATGTGATTGATGTGTTTGAATATGATATTGAAGATATCCAAACACTTGATTTGGTGGAAGAGGAACTTGAATTGTCTCTTGATGAAGGTTATGCAATTTTTAAAGAAGAGCATGATTCCTCTACATTGGAACCAATCTATGACAAAGGTTTCACACTTTTGAAGGATCTTCATGATAGTACCCATATGGATCCTTCCCATGATGAAACTTTGGAACTTTTTGATCATTTGGGTGAGTTATTTCATTCTCCTACATGCTACAATTCCATGTTTTGCAGCATTAGTCTCAATGAAGTATGGATGAAAGGGTTCTTTTTTATGGTCCCACGTCAAGAGTATGGAACTCCTAGATTTACGTTTTATGATGACATGGATGGAGCACATTCTTATTCACATTTTCAGTATAATCCTTTGTTACTTTATGATGATGCACATCTACATGGATGCACCTATTATATGCATTTGAGTCACTTGAAGACTCATGGTTTCTCTTGCTCAACACTTGGTTCATTTCATGTTGGAGGAACTTCATCCAACACTGGGGTGAATAGATTTATGATTGGAGAAAATTTTGGTTTCCAGCCACATACTCTATTATATCTTTATGATTCTCTCATTCATGGATGTATGGGTGAGACTTCTTTGAGTCATTTGAAGTCTCCTTGTTTTTTTTGCTCATTATTTGGTTCAAATTTTGGTGGAGGTTCTTCATTCACTCCTTGGATGAAAGAACAAATGACTGATTATATTGATGCAGATTATATATATTTGGAGGATAATTATGGGACATGGTATCCTCACCTATTTCATTGGATCATATTTTATTGGTCACTTGAAGCTCGTATGCACTTGGAAAATGGTGGTCTACTTACTTGGAGCTATAAGCACTTTCATGATTTTTTGATGAGGCACCTCCTTGATGTACATTTTTATTATGTTGTTATGTACTTTGATGATATATATTATGTACTCATGATGTTTAGAATAATGCATACAAGAAAATGGGATCCCAGAATTCTCTTTCCTAATGGTATGGGTTGGATAGCACTCTTAATTTTTGGAGTGCAATGCAAGCAATGGGATCCTGGGATAATTTTTTGTCCCGTTGATTTCAATTTTTTTGGGAAACAAGAAGTATGGGAGATGGATTAACCACTTAATAAATTGATTTTAATCAGATTATTGCAGCATCAAGCATGGTGGTTCCTCTCTAAAATATTCATGGAATCTCAAAGACTCAAAGTTGGGAAACTCAGTGGCAACTTCAAACAATCATACAGAAAGCAGGTTCTTCAACACCCATGTTTGAAATTGATTGAGGACAAGAAATATTGGGAAGGAAGGATTTTTCATGTCCAAAATTTTTCATTGGGTCACAATGGCATAAGCACATTTTCCATATTCATTAGAGTTTGTCAAATTGATGCCAAGGAGGAAAATTACTAGTTTCCTAGGTTGGGGGTGGAAGCTTTGGGTTTTGGAATAAGGGGGACAATGAATGATGTTTGAAAATTAGAATGGAATAAATATTTAATAAAGGGTATAAATAAATAAATACAATATAAAATTGAATTTTCAATGGAGCATGGAGACACATGGAGACTATGGGGCCCACACAAGCTAGAATTTATGTGCCACATGGCATCCTCCTCTTGCAATTTTGAATCCATGGGAAGCATAAATGTTCTTGGATGATTTATAAGGATAATAAAATTTTCCATATACATCATAGGTATAATTTGGAAGGAAATATAACTTACATGGGAGAGGAAGAGTCATTTTGGAGCTAGTGAGACACTTGGACTAGATTCCCTAGCTCTATGACAACAATGATGAAGATGCTATAAAACCTATGACACAAATCAGATATGAAGGCTGAAATATGACATATATGAAATTTCAAGTCTAAATATAGCATCCAAGAGGGAACTCATGTGATATGGGGAATCTCAACGGGTTCCTACTCAAATTGGGGGAAGATGGAAGGATAGGAAAGGGAGGACACATGGAAAATCTTGAGCCCACACCCAAATTTGAATTGGCTTGAGTTTGTGGATGGATTGGTAAAATTAGAAGGATAAGTATGTTTATAAAATATAGGAATCAACCAATATAATATATTTTTATCATTTGTGAATTGTGAGAGCTAGTGGATGACTAGTTTTCTTGCCTTAGCCAATTTCAAGGGTGAAATATTCCCATCCAAGTTGGTGTTTGGAGAGGCCACTCAGGTATTTCATGGAGATTTAATGGATTCTTATTTGCAGGTGTAATATACATGGAATCATGTGTATTCTTCTATTGCATCACTTTCTCTCAATAATTTCCAACTTTCTTTGCATGTTCATGCTCATGGAGGTATTGCGCCTTGGGTGAGCTCTTGTACTCTTTGGGAGAGATATTAATGGTAAAATTTATGATTGTAATCAGTTAAATATGATATTTTATTCATTCTCAAAAAGTTTCAAGTCTAAATACCCAAGATTTGTATGTCAAAATGACTTTTAATGAGCAAACAATGACACTTTCCACTCTATTTTGATATATGCCATGGTAATGCTTATGATTTCGAATGGAGGAATGTCTCTATGATAAATTTACCATGAATGGATTGTAATTAATTTTTATTTCAATTTTCATTTTCAGTACTTAATAATTGGAATCCATCTTACTCATTTTTATTGCATTGGGAGAAGATTTGATGCATTTTCCCCAAGGGTCAAAATTGTCATTTGGGAGCTGTTTTGGAAAGAGTCATAACAGACTATATAAACTGAACCATGATGAAAATTAGAATTTAAAAATTTCTGTTACACTTCAACTGCCTCTGTTCATAAATTTGAGTGACTTTTGGAGTATTTGAGAAGCCATTTCCGGCAATTACCCAGGGGGAATGGGAGACCCAATTTGCTAGTAAAAACTCCTACTTTGAACAGAACATTAAAAAAGTTTGTAGAAGTAATTGGGGGGTCATAAAACATCCCTACACATAATATTTAAGTTCTAATATCATTCATGTACCTTAGAAGAAAATTTGGGATGATTTGGGTTAATTTGGAGGTCCAGACATCAAAACTACTTTAGGTCGAAATTGGGGAAAAAGTGAAAAAATTGGTCATTTAACAAAATTTCAATAAGGGACATTACATGGTGAGACTGCATCTGTGTCTCAGGTGCTTCAGATTAAGCCATGCTTTTTCAAGATTATATCTTGGTATTTTTCGACAGACAGCTTAGGGTTTAAGCCTAGGTCAAAGGAGGAAACACCAACTAATGGTTCTATTGTCAGACCATGAATCATTGTGTGAGGGATATGTTTTAGCACCCGACAAAGCCAGAAATTCAAGAATGGGTGGATTTTAAAACATTACATTTTGCGTGGGAAGAAAGTGAAGGATCACGGTTGAATCCAATAAAGTGGTTAGAGCAGTACATTTATATCGATATTCATGAAAATTTATTTTGCAAGTTTCTTGTTTTGTTGTATGAGTGGTTGTTGAAGCTAGAAACCCAGCGAAAAAAATTTCCAACGAGGAAAACTGAGAGTGGAGTACTCAACTGATTCAGGGGCTGAATAGTATTAGTAACCCTATATCTAGGGTTGTTGATTTTTGGGTAGACGATATTTTAGAAGGATACATCACTGAATTTGTTGTTGAAAAAATAACATCATATAGTGAGGTGGAAAGAAAATAATTCCAAGGACCTAGAGGAATATACTTGACATCTTTAAGAATTTGGATAAAGATGCTTGTATGTGTAAAAGGGATCCTGAGAATGGAGTCCGACGAGTAACGAACTCTATGTAGATATCTGGGATATGTCGCAAGCGAAGTGTGAGAAAAAAGGAGTAGAGTAAGATGAGATGTTCTGTGGTTATAGAGGAACTACACTAGAAGGTGGAAGTCTGAGAAGTGGAAGAAGATTTTAGATGCGAAAGAGAAGAATAATTGTGACTAGAAGAGGAAGTTGCAGTACTACCAAAGGAGAAGACTATGAGTTGACATCACCCTTTGACGAAGATTATTACGATGAGGAAGAGGAATACCACCCTATATCTAAAAAAGAAGAAGAAGAATAAAAATCCCATATCTAGATTACGAGTATGACACGCCCATGACCCTGCGTACTTCTCTAGAGGTAAGATCCAGAAACTCATATCCTAGCGGGTTTGTCAATACAAGCAATAATACTGTGGGAATAGCAGAGAAGGGAGTCACACTATCCAAAATTTTTATCCAGTATTACCAAGAATGAATCTAATGGGTGGGAATGCCATATTAAGTTGTCGATATTCAACAAAAATGGGTTAGAAGACCCAGAGAAACAACTGTTTCTATGTGAAGCCATATGGACCGTGCGACAGGGCCATGATGAAGCCATCAAGAGGGATCAAATGATCACAAACCTGAGGGTTTGTGCATTGGACCAGTACATGAATTTTTCTGTGGTTCTCACAAAAATTGCACAGAAACACTCGACCAAATTCGAGCATGACGAATAGATGAATTCAGAAAGGCCAAATCTGAGTCGCGGTGTAATACAGAGATTAAACAATTATATATATATATATATATTATTTGTGGGAATTCAACCAAATATTAAAAACTTAAATGGCTAAATTAATGTAATGTCCCTACCTAGAATTTTGAGGAGAAGTACAAATTGGGCAAAATTCGAGCTTGACTAGTCTTTCTAGGTTTGGTTCCCAACACCACGAACCTTTCCAAATTTCTTGTGGAATGATCCTATGGGATTTAATCCATCCTAATATACCTCAGGCACTCAATTTTCAAATCATAAAACTCATTTGAAATTTTATTCAATTTTTCATAATTTTGGCCAATTTTAAGCTTTGTCAGTCACGACTCTAGGGGGTTCCAACTGACTCCAAATGGTCTCTAATTTGTAAATAAATGATATGGTGAGTATTATAACATATCAAGGTATTTTTTGGACACTTTGTATCTAACTTTAGTCTTCTGCAACTTGAATTGGGGCTAAGAATAAAAGGGGCAAATTTACTAGGAAAATTGAGGTCAAATTCCCCCCAAGGGTGAGAACCAAATTGGCTTCCCAAATCAAGTATGACCCTACCAAATTTCATAAAAAATTATGGGAATGAATATAAGGCATCATTTTTTATCTTTAATCATAGTTATTAATCTTTTAAAATTGGTTATGAGGCACAAAATCTATAAGGTAACTTTCAGTGAATTTGTTTAAGGGGAAATGGTATTAATAGCTCAGTTGTGACCCATGAAAAGTAGATTAAATGGTTCAGGTAATGACATGAAATATGAATAGAATAAGCAGAATTCAAATGGATTCCCCAACAGGATTAAACATCATATAAATTCCTTCATACAAATCTGGTATACAACTCTCTCAAAGTGGAAGACAAATACATGAAAACTAGTCATTTGAGCTCGTGGGAATGCAAGCCTTTCACACATG
This sequence comes from Pseudotsuga menziesii, assembly GCA_001517045.1. NCBI lineage: Eukaryota > Viridiplantae > Streptophyta > Pinopsida > Pinales > Pinaceae > Pseudotsuga > Pseudotsuga menziesii. The sequence continues at coordinate 112,148 of LPNX010082975.1, forward strand.
GATTTCTTATATTTATACTTAAATATCATGTGGTAATAATATTATAGATACATAAATAATATATTTCTTCCCCTTCATCATCAAACTCATATAAATTTCCTCATACAAATATGTTATACAACCCCTTTAAAATGGAAGCCAAATACATGAAAACTAGTCATTCAAGAGCATGGGAATGCAAGCCTTTCACATATTTATTTTTGATATTTTGACATACAGAGAATATGTACATAATATTAAATATACATACATCATATTCCCAATCTTGGTCCTCAAATATCCACAGCAAGGTGCAATCACCACTCCAACAAGTGTGACATCAACATGAGAGTGTGGGGGAATGGAGAAGAAGGAATGAGAGAATAGGGAGATATATGAGAATTCAAAATGTATGGACCTTCAACATGAAAATAAAACTCCTTCATTAATATGAAATGAAATTTCTTAATGGCCTCTACATTAAACCAGCTTGGAAAGGAATCCAACAGTCACATCCCCACCCCTCATACCGACGATGGAGAGGACGCGACTAGGCTGCTGCTGCTATCAAATGGGACAGGAAATCTAGAACTATGAAAAAAATATTAAAATTGCATTGAACATATAAACATACACAGAAGTATAAAACATGCAATATACAGTGGAATCAATTACATTTCATTCAAGCATTCATCATATTCATAATAATTCATAAAACAAATACAATTGCAGAAATTAAATGCACAAGAATACTTATTTTGAGAAGAAGCTTCCCCAAAACCAACTATGTCACTGTAACGTTCCACCCACACATAGGCCAGTGTTGTCATCAATCTCTCAGTAGCACTGCCACCCCTGAGTTGGGCATGATTCCACAAGGAACTAGGGAACAATAGCAGGCTCACACATAGCCAAAATCATACATCCACAGTCAATCCAACACACCATTGGGTTTCACAGACTGTTCAGCCAAGCAGATGTAGAATTAGGTTTCAAAGGCTACTAAGGAAATAAGCCAACAACACATGGGTTCCTTGGACTTACTTATCCAAACCAACACAAGGTAATCACATCCCAACACAACCAAACCCTCTAACACATGGGTTCCTTGGGCTTACTCTTCCAAGCCATTACAAGGATGCACACAACAACAAAATGCACATGTTGGGTACGAAGGGAAACACTTTTCAACCAAAAATGATTTGGTGAATGGGAAAATCAACCCCTGGGTGAGGAACCTGAATTCAGCAACGATTCAATGTATTCACATAGGAAAATATGACTCTTACCAATCCCCATCTCATGGATTTGAACTCAGAAACTTTTATGGACTTCACATGGACAAAATGACCCCTTCCAAACCCCAAAATGTAGATCCATCTTCCTGCTCACTTAGTAATACCAAAAATGACTTCCCATCCATGGGGAGAAATGGGAAGCCACAGAAAAATGTGGGGGAAGATCCCAGCTTTCTCATAGGGGGAAAAAACAACCTCAATAAACACCCAAAAATCGTGGGTTTCTTCTACCATTCATTGTGAAACCCAAAAACAGTTTTTTCCCAGCTGGGTAATGAGGAATCAACAAAAAAACCATCCAGGTAAGAGCATTGCCCAAAATGACCTCCCATCCATGGGAAAAATGAAGAAAACTGCAAAACCGTGAGGGAGAATTCCCCAGATATCTCCAGCTATGTGAGGAAGCAAACACATGGGTGAATAATGGGTTGGGAATTCCTTTCCAAACATTTACTTGCCCAAGAATCCAAAAACATGTTTTCCAAAAATGGGTGACTTCCCAAATTTAAACCTGAATTTATAATACCCTAAAAATATTTTAAAATTGAAAATTGAAAGATTTTTCTAGAATCAGTTTAGAAACTTTAGGGTGTTAAATAATTTTAAATCAACTTCTTAACCTTTAAATATTTCTTTTAAATCCTAGGAATTTAGGTGAAATTGAAATCAATTAATCTATAGGTTTATCCCTAAGATTAGACATATTAGTAGGCATTTAAATTAAAATAAAATTTCTTTAATAACTTTATGAATTAAAAATTTATTATTAAAGTTTTTAAATTTGTTATTAATGATAATAAATTAAAAACTTTAAGGTTCTATATCTATTATTAAAGTTTTTAAATTTTAATAAATTCTAAGATTAAGCTAAAAAACACCTTTAAATGGAAATTTAATTATAATTGGTTAATAACTTTAGGAATTTAAAATTTATTATCAAAGTTTTTAAATTTGTTATTAATGATAATTAATTAAGAACTTTAAGGTTTTTAAATCTATTATTAAAGTTTTTAAAATCTAATAAATCCTAAGATTAAGCTAAAAGAACACCTTTAAATAAAAATTTAATTATAATTATATTTCATTAATAAATTTAATAACTTTAAGTTTTTAAATTTATCATGAGGTTTCTATAATTGTTTTTAATAATAATAAAATTTATGAACTTTAGAGTTTTTTAAATTTATTATTAAACCTTTAAAGTCCTAAAATTAAGCTAGAAATTAATATTCATTAATAATAACAAATTTATAAACTTTAGGTTTTTTTAAATTTGGTACTAAGTTTTTAAATGAGTTGTTAATAATAATAAAAAATTTAAAAAACCTTAAGTTTTTAAGTCTATTATTAAGGCCTCTAAAATTGTTATTAATTATAATAATTAATGTAAAACTTTAGGGTTTTAAGGGTTTTTAGGTTTTTGGTGGTCTTTAAAAAATCAAATTAAAAACTTTCAAAAATAATTAAAATCAACATTCCGAAAAATAGGTTGTGAGATTAAGTTTTCCGCACACTTGAAATTAAATAAAATTAAAATTATTATTATTTTTTAACCTAACAAACCCTAATCTCCACGGCCGACCATAGATTTCCCACTCAGCTCCAGTATTTAACTTTAGTCCTCACTCTCTCCACATTCGAACGTGTCCTGATGATGGATCCTGATATGGATTCGAAACGTCGACTTGATCATTTCGATACTGTGGCTTCTCCGATTACATCACCAATAACCTATCACCACAGAAATTTAGCAACAGAGATCCATACCTTTTTTCATCCCAAGGCAATAAATTCCTTCACCAACTTTAGATGACTGGAAATAAAAGACAAAAATGGGTAGTTGACCACTTTATGTGTTTTCCCTTAGACATTGGCTCAAGGGTTTTAATATTTCCCCCTCCCCATTCCTTGTGAAATCATGCCCCCATCTCTTTAACATTGCGGGTGTAGCTAGTTGTGGTATTTTTATTAATTTGCATTTTACATGATGTATCAAACATATATTCTACCTCACTAGCACATAAACCATTAGCATTGATTTTAATTTCTGAAACATAAACCACTAAATCCATGGTGGGGAATTTACCTTTAGCTCCACACCACGATTTAATACGATATTTACATCATATGCAATTTAATACCATGGGGTCAAAAGCAGGGTGTTACATTCCCCTCCCCCTTCAATAGCACTGTCCTCAATGCTTTACAAAAATTTAACAAAATGCTACAATGGCACCGCCCTTAGTGCTCTGCAAAATTGAACCAAAAATGGATGTGACAATCGCATGTCATCCTCCATCTCCCACGTAACCTCTTCAGGACCGTAGTGCTTCCTTTGCACCTTTATATGTCCAATGGCATGATCTAGAACTCTTACAAGTCCTTGCTTGCATGCATCAGCACACACCACATGATCTTTTCTAGTCTTGGAGAATCCTTCTCCTCGGCTTGGAACATTTCCAGTGCCTTTGGAAACCAGCAATACCTATTCTCAAGCTCCAAACAATGATTCAATTCCCATGTCAATATTCACAAGATTTTCCAAAATCATAGATGAATCACATGCACATGTATATTGACATAAAATCAACAAAAAGTTACCAAGTGAACCAAATACTTATCTTGCATAAGTATCTTATTTTGGTTCCACAGGTGTCCGACTAGGCTTTATACAACTATGGCACTCACAACCCTGCCCTACCCCACACCTGGGTGTGCATTAAAGGGTAGCCAAATTCCTGCAAGCCTTGGATCACCTGAGAATACCTCTCAACCGAGGTATGACAGCTTTGTTGTTGAGCCCAACATGTCTTCGGGTGCTTCAAGAGAATGCACCTCCTCTAGGTGCTTCCTTTCCGAACACCACAATGAATTTAATTCACATGTCAGATTCATTCCTATAGGATGCAATCTATAACAGGATTTTCAAAACCATGCTTGCATCATATGCTCATTTATATTTAAATAAAATCAATAACAACAAGAGTTTGATAAGTAAACCAAATACTTATCTGTATGACATCTACCAACTGAGATCTGGTCAACCCCGCTTCAATTCCTAACACCTCCTTGGGTGCTCAATGGCAGCTCTAGTTTACAGGCCTAGCACCTCTTCTAGTTCTCACCACTGCTTAGGCGCTTCCTTTCTAGGAACCACAACAGATTAATTCACATGTCAGATTCATTTCCGTAGGATTTATTTCTTAACAATATTGTCAAAATCTTAACTGAATAGTTATGTACATGTGTAATTACAGAAAATCAACCAGGATTTTCCAAGTAATCCAATACTTATCTGTAGAGAATCTCTCAACCGAGATCCGATCAGCCCTTCTTCAGAGCCTAACACCTCCTTGGGTGCTTAATAACAGCCCTATATTAAGGTCCCAGCACCTCCTCCAAGTGCTTACCAATCCTCAAGCGCTTCCTTTCCAGACATCATAATACCTAGGGGTTATTCTCTTCATGGATCCCCCACTCTCGTGACAGTCCCCTTACGGCATGAATGTGTGTGGAAATAAGTCTAAATGGATTTCATACACCCTGGGCCTCCCCAGTGATGCATACCGGTGCCTAGATGGAAGGGGGGAGAAGTTATGTACCCAAGTACATCCTTCTAGAGGAGCCATGTACTCCCTGTACACGTTTTCATCGTCTCACATGTGTTACATACAGACATGCAGTTTACATCAGATGTCATTATAAAATTCCAATCATAGGTTTTCAAACCTATTCCAAACACATCCCTCCGAGAAGCTATGTACACCCCGTACATCCTTCCGAGGATCCATGTACACCAAGTACATATTTTAATCATCTCACTTGCATTACATACAAGCATGCAGTTCATATGAGATGTCATCATAAAAAAAAATCAATCATAGGATTTCAAACCTATTTCAAACACATCCCTCTAAGAAGCTATGTATCCAAGTACATCCTTCCGAGGAGCCATGTACGTCCAGTACATATTTTCATCATCTCACCTGCGTTACATACAAGCATGCAGTTCATATGACATGTCATCGTAAAATTTTAATCATATATTTTCAAATCTATTTCACGCATACATGATTTCCCAAATATCAAACGATCAATAACATTGATATTCAAATAAAAATCTGAGTTCACAATTCTGCTTCCTACAGAAAATCAGATTTTTGAAACCATGAGGCCATCCTCATATTGTTTGTATTTTGCAAGTGGGATTACTTATCCCTTACTTACACATGCTTCCCAAAACCTGGACATCCACATACAACATGTCATCTTGACACAATTTTAAATCATCCAAACAGTCACAGTTATTCAACAGGAAACTTCAGACATCAAGCAATGCAAGACAAGCATATCCATTGTTAGCATGGTTCAAAACCATCATAGGAGATTACAGTCTCCCATAATCAACAGAAAAACTTGCAATCTGAAGTTTCAAAATATGTTCTCAGTCATGAGATCCTCCTCATGGCACATGGAAGCTTCATGCCTTGGGTTTCATTGGGCACAACCATACTGCTCTGCTCAAGTCATTCTACCCGAGTTTTTAGGAATTCCTCATATGTATGCCCATACACACAAGGGACATTTCCTCATGGAACTACAAGTTCACATGCAGACTTCCTCATCCTATACATAGACTCCATTTTACCTGCAGAATATCCTTTAGTGAACTTCCTACAATGTCTTGTCCAGAACTTATTGAAAACATTATTCATGATGCACGTGAATGTAGCTGGTGAATTTGTGAAACCAAATGGTACCACTACAAACTCATAAGATCCATACCTTGCTCTGAAGGTTGTCTTATGAACATCTTCATCCTTCATCCTTACCTACTGGTAACCAGAACTTAAGTCAATCAAAGAGGTCATCAATCCTAGGAAAAGGATACTTGTTCTTCACATTGACTTTTATCAACTATCTATGTTCAATACACAACTTGTGTGTACCATCTTTCTCTTCCATAAACCAAATTGGTACGCTCCATGAGGTCACACTTGGACTGATATACTTTTCTTCTCACAACTCTTCCAGTTCCATCTTCAGCTCTAGAAAGTCTGGCGTACTCACCGTGTAGGATGTCTTGGACACTGGTGCTTTACCTGGCACAAGTTCAATTGTCAAATCAATGTTCCTATTTGGAGGAAACCCTAGAATTTCATCAGGAAAAACATTCCTAAATTCCTGTACCACATGATAGCCCTCCAACCTAGGAGTATCATTCTTTGTTGCCTCCAAAACATGAGATGCATACACTCTGCAACCTTTCCCATATAACTTCTTTAGTTGCATTGCTGAAATATACCGACTGGAGATCACTTCTGGAATGCCTTTCACAACCCTTAGGTTGTCTTCTTCATCAAACTTTTTTTTATGTGCTTCCAACCAATTCATTCCAATGAGGACATCATAGGATCCAAGTGGCATAACATTCATATCTGCACGGATGACTAATCCATCCATGACCAATGGACATTTCTTTACCACCTCACTAACTTCCTCCCAGTTCTAGTGGCTAGTTGAACTAACCATGACCTTCTATGTTTTGACTTATTCAAAGTGCACATCTCACAAGTGTAGGGGTGGTATAGTTGTGAGTGGATCCAGGGTCAATCAAAATAGAAACAGTATGCTCAGCAATATCACCCTCAACTTCCACCACAGTTGATTGATGATATGCCTTTGTTGATTTAGGAGGTGAGAATTTTTGAAACCTTTCTTCCTTGGGTCAAGATTCACATTCTTCTTGTGAGAATTTCTCGTACTCCCTTCCATCATAGGCTGATCACCTTCTTGAAACAATATATCCCCTTCCTATGTCATGACATATTTCTTCCCATGTCTGTCAGCAACACTGTTATCAAAATATGCAAGTTTCTTCCCCTGCTTAATCATTTACCTATGGGGAAACCTTACAAGGTTCAGCACATGTTATTCCTGCAGATATACACAATTCATTCATGTTAAAAACATCGAGTTTCTTGTCTCCCATTGAATTTATTAACAGCACATTCTTCTGCTGGTATGAACTCTCCCAAAGTTTCATGAGGAGTTCATCTAGTCCTTATTTTGTACCATATAAATGTGCTTCAATACCATCTTCACATGGTGTCCCTTCATCTATGATAGAAATTAGAATGATGTTCTGCTTTCATAATTTCTTCTTCCAAGGTGACTCCCTCTCTATCAGAATACAATATTGATTCTACTTTATACAAATTCCCTTGTACATTTATTTTTCTCCCATTATCTTCTTATCATCTTCAACCAACTATCTCAAGGGGGCGACGGGGGTCAAGGGGGCTTTCCCCCTGCCCTCGTTTTTTTTTTCTTTATATATATATATATATGTAAATATTTACTTTTCAAGCAATATAGCGCATAACCTCACTGCCATTTTTCAACTTTCTGGCCCCTGCAAATCCCACTGAAAACCTATCAAAATATTTGTTCGACCAATTTTCCATTTTCCTCTGATCGACGAACTCACCAAAAATTTTTCGACACGTCAGCTCAATTCACCTTTTCCTTTTGTTGTATCGACGAACTTCTCCATTTTCATCTGATCGGTAACCTCACCAGCTTTTTCGACGTATCGAAAAAAAATCCAAAATTTCTTTCGATCGCAAAAATATTGTCGAACCTTCCGCCGTGTCTGAAAAATTTTGAAGCTTCTTTCGATGTGTCAAAAAAATTCCAAAATTATCTCTAATCGACAGAATTTTCCAACCTTGCCGCTGCATCAGAACAATTTCAAGTTTTCCTCAGATGTGTCAAAAAAATTTCAGAATTTTTGTTATCATGGAATTTTTCGACACTTAGAAAAATTTTGCAAATTTTTTCTTCTTCCTCTTCCTTTCATTGGCGAAAATACAAATTTCCACCCGACATGTATCGGGTGAAACTTGAATTTCCACCTGACACATATGGGCTGAAATGCCGAAAGTTTTGCAATGTGTGTCGGTGAAACTCAGCCGACATATCGACAATCTTCACCGATTTTTTCTGATTTTCCACACTTAGAAAATTTCAAAATTTTTCCTCTTTTCCTTCTCGTCAGCTCCCTTCATCTTTTCACACCAACATGTATCGGTGTTGCTTCGACTAACTCAGCTGACATGTGTCGGCTCAACTTCGGCTAACTAAGCTGACGAGAAAATTCCAATACTTAAAAAATTTTGAAAATTTCCTTCCTCTTCGGCGCAAGTTAGACTTTCTCACTGACACAGTCGCTGCAGCCCTGTCATCTCCATTCAACCGATGTATCGGCTCGACTTCACCCAACACAGCTAACATTTCAGAAAAACTCACCCAGTTTTGCCGATGTGCAAATTTTCTTCAAGGACTTAGGAGAATTTCTGGAAAAAAAAAAAATCTTTCTCTTCCTTCTTTGTCATCTCAACGTAGCTATCTCAGCTGACATATGTCCACTTCACTTAAGCTATCTCAGCCGACATGTGAAAATATTCCAACACTTGGAGAAATTTATGAAAATTTCTCCTATCTGTTGCTTTTACTGCTGACCACAGAGGGTGATCCTGCCTCTGTCAACTTCTTAACTTGGCCCATTGAGGCCCAATAATGCAACCATTAATATGATACCACAATGTCACATCCCCACCCCTCATACCAACAATGGAGAGGACATGACTAGGCTATTGCTGCTATCAAACAGGTCGGGCAATCTAGCCCCATGAACAAAAGATAAAAATTGCATTGAACATATAAACATACACATATGTATAAACATGCAATATACACCAGAAGTAATTACATTTCATTCAAGCCTTCATCATATTCATAATAATTCATAAAACAAATACAGTTGCAGAGATTAAATGCACAAGAATACTTATCTTCAGAAGAAGCTTCCCTGCAACCAGCTATGTCGTTGCAACGTTCCACCCAACCATAGGCCAGTGTGCTCATCAATATCTAAGCATCACTTCCACCCTCAATTTGGGCATGATTCCACAAGGAACTAGGGAACAAAAGCAAGCTTAGACATAGCAAAAATCACACCATAGTTAATCCAACACACCATTGGGTTTCACAGACTGTTCATCCAAGCCAATGCAGAATTGTGTTTCACAGGCTACTAAGGAAACAAGCCAACAACACATGGGTTCCTTGGACTTACTCAACCAAGCCAGCACAAGGTAATCACATCCCAACACAGCCAAACCCTCTAACAGATGGGTTCCTTGGGCTTACTCCGCCAAGCCATCACAAGGATGCACACAACAACAAAAGGCACATGTTGGGTATGAAGGGAAACGCTTTTCAACCAAAAACGATTTGGTGAATGGGGAAATAAACCCCTGGGTGAGGAACCTGAATTCAGAAACGATTCAATAGATTCACATAGGCAAAAATGACTCTTACCAATCCCCATCTCATGGATTCGAACTCAGAAATGTTTATGGACTTCACGTGACCAAAATGAACCCTTTCAAACCCCAAAACATAGATCCATATTCCTAGGCACTTAGTAACACCAAAAATGACTTCCCATCCATGGGGAAATATGGGAAACCATAGAAAAACGTGGGGGAAGATCCCATCTTTCTCACAGGGGAAAAAACGGCCTCAATAAAACACCCAAAAATCGTGGGTTTCTTCTACCATTCGTTGTGCAACCAAAAACAGTTTTTCCCCAACCGGGTAATGAGGAATCAACAACAAAAACATCTAGGGAAGAGCCCATCCATTGAGTATTTCCCAAAACGACCTCCCATCCATGGGAAAAATGAAGAAAACTGTAAAAACGTGAGGGAGAATGCCCCAGCTATCTCCATCTGCGTGAAGAAGCAAACACATGGGTGAATAATGGATTGGGAATTCCTTTCCAAGCATTTACTTGCCCAAGAATCCAAAAACGTTTTTTCCAAAAATGGGTGACTTCCCAAATTCGAATTTGACCTCCATACATTTCCCATCGCAAGGCAATAACTTCCTTCACCAACTTTAGATGACTTGTCATAAAAGACAAAAATGGGTAGTTTACCACTTTATGGGTTTTCCCTTATACATTGGCTCAAGGGTTTTAATATTTCCCCCTCTCCACTCCTTGTGAAATCATGCCCCCATCTCTTTAACGTTGTGGTGCATAGCTAGTTGTGTATTTTTATTAATTTGCATTTTACATGATGTCTCAAACATATATTGTTCCTGGCTAGCACATAAACCATTGGCATCGATTTTAATTTCCGAAACATAAAACACTAAATCCATGTTGGGGCATTTCCCTTCAGCTCCACACCATGATTTAATACAATATTTACATCATATGCAATTTAATACCATGGGGTCAAAACCGGGGTGTTACACCAAATCCCTCAAAATTGGTTCACAAGTAGGGAGAGTGAACACTCATTGTGCAATGGACAAGCAAAACCTCTCAAAAATGCCAAAGGCCAATTAAAAAATTATCAAAATACATTATCATTCCTCATGAAATCCTTTTTTTAAATTCATGAGGCCTCCTAAAGTCAAATTTCCCTCCATGGGCTTCCTCAAACTCATCTTAGTGGTTTAGTAACTCTCATGACACTTGTATTCCTCTTCATGCTCCAATTCTTTCCCCAATTCGAGTGGCTGCCTATAAATCCAAAACTAGACCTCTTGGTGGCTATTGTTAGCCCTGTCATGTCATATTTTTCATATGCCTGAAATCAGGTCTCAATTTGGCATACTTGGCATAGAATATTTCATGATTTGTTGTCATAGAGTGCATGGAATCTCCTTCAAAGTGGCACACATTGTCTTCTAGTCTCTTCCTCTTCCATGGTAGTTACTCTCCTTTACCAATTAGAATTCCTTGCCTAATTATATTCTATTTGACACCAAATCACCCTCCAATAGCATTACATTACCCATGTGTTTGAATTTGCATGAAGATCATGCCAAGTGTGTGGGAAATCTAGTCATCCAAAGGCTCTACAATATTCCAAGTGTATTCATGAACCCATGCAAACTTATTTTCTTAGAATTTATCATTTATGTGACCCACTTAAATGTGAATATGGTAAACTAAATTCCTTTTGGGTCCCATAACCCCTTATTACAAAATTTATGTCTCCATCTCAACCTAGGGAACTAGTAGGTTGGTGGAACATTATTTGCTAGTAGTCTTATTTGGAAATTATTTAATTGGGGACATGAAAGTCCTCCCCACTCAATATTTCTTGTCCTCAAGCAGTTTCAAATGTGGATTTCGAATAACCTTCTTTCCTTCCAAAACTTTGCTTCAAACCTTAGTTGCAATTTGAGTAGTCGCACTCATGTACTACAACTATGTGTTTTCAAAACTAAAGATATGTGTATATTTGAATATTTATATATCATGTGACATCATCACTAACACCAAAAGGATTAATAAAATCCATCAAAACAAAATATTCACAAATAATTTTTAGCTCCATCTTTTGGAAACCTTTTCTGAACTTTCAACCCTTTTTGCTTTTGTATAATTATTTGAAGTTAGTACTGAGTTTCCAAACTTGAATTTCCAAGATTCCAAGAAAGTTTCAAAGAGGAAACACAATGCTTGTTGTCTCTCTACTCTGATTACAATCACCTTCTGAAGTGGTGACTCAATATACCCTACTGCTTGTTTCCCAAAAAATTGAAACCAAGCAAAAATTGAAACCAAGCAATACCTGAATACCATTGCTTGTATCGCACCCTTCCAAACATCATGAGTACAAAATATAGATCATTAAATTACATAACTACATCATACAATTATACATAAATAAGGTACCTCATCAAAGTATGATGAAAGTGCGTGTACATCCAAGTAAGTAGATCATCATGTGGCCCATACACACAAGCATCAAGTATTATATAAAATATGTTCCAATGACATAGGTTAGGATCCCATGTCCCATAATTCTTCTCCAAAATAATGTAAGATGCATCAAAATAATAATCATCCATGTTTTCTTTCATCCAAGAAGTGAATGAAAAACCTCTACCAAAATCTGAACCAAATAAGGAGCAAATAAAACATGAAGACTTCAAGTGGCTCAAAGAAGTCTCATCAATACACCCTTGAATATGTATAGCATCATAGCGTAATAAAGGATGCTGCTAAAAATGTAAAGAATATGGCACTTTAGTCATTTCATCATCAAAAGGAGAGATAGAAATTACATACTCGTCATGTGTCACCATCAAAAAGAAACCTTTCACCCATATGTCATTAGGCTGAATGCTGCAAAATATGGAATTGTAGGATGTAGGAGAAAGAACCAACTCACCCAAAGGATCATAAAGTGAAAAATGTTCATCATGTGAAGGCTCCATAGGTGTAGGATTATGAATATCCCTCAAAAGTGTGAAAAATTCCTCATGTTTTGGTTCCAAGGTAGTGGAATCATGCACTTCTTCCAAAAGTGTGTAACCATTATCAATAGGCAGCTCAAGCTCCTCTTCCACCACAACAAGTTATTGGATCTCATAAAGATCATCTTCAAATACATCAAGAACCTGCGATTTTCCATGCTTCTCATGATCCATCATGTCATGAGAATCCTCCAAGCAATCTACCATATGACAATATGAAACATAGGAGGAAGAACAAGTATCTTGCAATCTCTCAAGAAGTTGCTCATTTTGAATTTTGAGCTTATGAATATCCTCATTATGATTCAATTATGCTTCATGTAACCATTCATTAAGCTCAACCAAATGGTTTCTATCAAAAATAAAAGACATGAAGTTACTTTTGATGTTGCACATTGCTCTTTGAATCTTCTCCATGTCTTCAAGGAAGGATGGCTCCTCCAGTGAAGAAACTTTCCAACAAGAATTTGACACCAATGCTTGAGTGTCACGTAGTATGCTAAGGGAATCATGGATATTCCTTTCAATCATGTTTAAAGACCCTTAAATTAAGGATGATTCATGAGATCGAACCTCCTCTTCTTCTTTCTTCTTTACTAGATCAACTTCTTGAAGCTCAAGTGGCGATGGGGAAGTTGATATTGGTTCTTCATTATCTGTCACAAGATATTCATATTCATTCTAATGAGAAATTGGTATTGCAGAAACATTTTCAAATATTATCTCTATGTCACCAACATATAGTTGTGAGCACCCATAAGTAGGTACTTCTTCATAGTTCAAGGATCCATCGGTCACATTCTCTTCGATTTGCACAACCCCCATCAGTAAGCATTGTGTGCTTGTATTTACCTTCCTCTTCATGTTTTTATCTACAATCACCTCAAGGAGATTGATGCTACACTTCATGAATCTATGCCTCTTCCTTTAATGGTTTACTAAGCTCTTTTCTCCTTAATTTTTTCTGAAATTTCTTCCACAAACTCCACATTTGGTCCAAACAATTGTCTCAAATTTCCTCATCTATAGGACAGGATAAAAAAATTCTCTTTTCACAAGTAGGCTAATTTTTCTTTAATAAGTACACATCTGCACTATTAATCCTATATCCAAACACCCACTCAGTAAATTCTTCAAAAGGGTAGGACTTAGTGGCCTCTCCCATCACATTAAGATATGCTTTATATTATTGGGGTAAATTTTTACATGTTTCTCTCAATATTTCTAATTCATCCATAGGCGTAACTCGTGGTGTTTTGGAACATACATATTTACAATACAATGGGTCATAAGAATAACCTTCATTCCTTATGAAATTTTAAGAAGCGATGCAAGATGGTGACTCTTCCTCATATCATTCACATTCTTCTTCATATTGCTCATAATCATCTTCAGAGGAGTCTTCATAACAGTAAGTCATGGCTGAAAAATTTTATTCAATGGATGGTGTTAATGCATAGGTGCAATTTCCATGCTCCGATACCATTCTAATGTCCCTACTTGGAATTTTGGGGAAAAGTACAAATTGGGAAAAATTCGAGCTTAACTAGTCTTTCTAGGTTTGGTTCCCAACACCACCGAACCTTTCCAAATTTATTGTGGAAGGATTCTATGAGATTTAATCCATACTAACAGACATTATACACTCAATTTTCTAATCAGAAAACTCATTTTACATGTTATTCAAGTTTGCATAATTTTAGTCAATTTCAAGCTTTGTTAGTCATGACTCTAGGGGGTTCCAACTGACTCCAAATGGTCTCAAATTTGTAAATCAAGGATATGGTGAGTATTATAACATTTAAAGGTGGTTTATGGACACTTTTTATCTGAATTTATACTTCTGCATCTTTATTTTGGGATAATAATAAAAGGGGCAAATTTACTAGGAAAATTGAGGTCAAATCCCCCCCAAGGATGAGAGCCAAATTGGCTTCCCAACTCAAGTACATCCCTCCAAAATTTTAGAACAGAGTATGGGAATGAATATAAGGCATAATTGGCTTTATTTAATCATGGTTATTAATCTTTTAAAACTTTTTATGAGGCGCAAAATATATATGGTAACTTTCAGTGAATTTGATTAAGGGGAAATGGTATTAATAGCTCGGTTGTGACTCATGAAAAGTAGATTAAATGGTTCAGATAATGACATGGAATGTGAATAAAATAAATAGAATTAAAATGAATTCCCCAATATCATTAAACATCATATAAATTCCTTCATACAATTCTGATATACAACTCTCTCAAAGTGGAATCCAAATACATGAAACTAGTCATTCGAGTTCATGGGAATGCAAGCCTTTCATACATGGATTTGTAATATTTCGACTTACAGAGCATATGGGAATATTATTACAGAGACATACATCATATATTTCTTCCCCATAATCATCAAACTCATATAATTTTCCTCATACAAATATGTTGTACAACTCCTTTAAAAAGGAATCCAAATACATGAAAACTAGTCATTCAAGAGCATGGGAATGCAAACCTTTCACATATGGATTTCTGATATTTAGACTTACATAGAATATGGGAATAAGAGTAAATATAAATACATAATATACTCAATCTTGGGCCTCAAATATCCTCAGCAAGGTGAAATCACCACTCCAACAAGTGCGCCATCAACATGAGAGTGTGGGGAAATGGAGAAGAAGGTATGAGAGAATAGGGAGATAGATGAGAATTTGAACTGTATGGACCTTAAGCATACAAATAAAACTCCTTCATTAATCTCCAATTATATTTTTTAATGGAATATCCATCAACCAACTTGGAAAGTAAATCCAACTCCCTCTAAATTGGTTCACAGACGGGGAGAGTGAACACTCATCGTGCAATGGACAAGCAAAATATCTCCAAAATACCAAAGTTCAATTAAAAAATTATCAAAATCTATTCTCCTTCCTCATGAAATAATTTTATTAATTTCATCAGGCCTCCTCAAGTCTAATTTCCCTCCATGGGCTTCCTCCAACTCATCTTAGTGGTTTAGTAACACTCCTGACACTTGTCTTCCTCTTCATGCTCCAATTCTTACCCCAATTTGAGTGGCTGCCTATAAATCCAAAATTCAACCTCTTGGTGGCTATTTTTAGCCCTGTCATGACATATTTTTCATATGTCTACAATGATGTCTGAATTTATCATACTTGGCATAGAATCTTTCATCATTTGTTGTCATAGAGTGCATGGAATCTCCTTCCAAGTGGCACACATTGTATTCTAGTATATTCCTTTTCCATGGGAGTTACTCTCCTTTACCAATTCAAATTCCTTGGCTCATTATATGCTATTTGACACCAAATCACCCTCTAATAGTGTTACATTACCCATTTGTTCAAATTTGGATGAAGATCATGCCAAGTGTGTGGGGAATCTAGTCATCCAAAGGCTCCACAAGCTTCAAAGTGTCTTCATGAACCCATGCCACCTTATTTTCTTATAATTTATCATTTATGTGAACCATTTAAATTTGAATATGGTAAAATAAAGTCCTTCTAGGTCCCATAGCCCCTTATTACAAAATTTATGTCTCCATCTCAACTTAGGGAACTAGTATGTTAATGGAACATTATTTGCAAGTAGTCTTATTCAGAAATTATTTATTGCGGACATGATAAGTAAACTTCCAGATGTCAGGCATACAACACAAACGATGGTTCATTGCAGCATTGTTACTGCATATTTGGATTCCCTTGATGCACCAAAATATTTTGTCATAGACTGAAGCATTGGAGTTGGCCATGAAGCTAGAATCCTCACATGTATAAGAGACTGGTGCAGAATGATGCAAATTCAGTCACAAATAGCCAACCCTATGCTGAAACTCCAGCATATTAAAAAATGGAAACTGATCCAAGAGAAAATGTGGTGTACCATATGCAAAACATAAGGACACCATAAGGATAACTTCTCGGCACTCATGAATTGTGTCACATCAGGAGTGTCGAACCCGATAAATACATAAGGGATGCCTTGGTGTAGAATATGCCAAACTAGAGGCCATCACTCGGAAGAGTGCTTGTACTTACAGAAGATTGTAAGTGCGTCGGTTAGTTTATACTATAAATTTTCAAATCAGTAGGCCGTAATGAGAAGGATTACAGAGCATACCAGTTGTTGTAAGATAAAATAGTGGATACCTACTTGATAAAGAATGACGAGAAAATGCAAGTTGAGCAGGCTCAAGCTCAATACCCACAAGATCAGTATCTTGAGCCCCAGTATCCACAAAATCAGTACCCACAGATACAATACCCTCAACCCAGGGGGGTAGAAATTTTAGAGGCCGAGAACAAGGAGGAGGATTTGGTTGTGGAAGAGGCCAAATTATATGTTATAATTGTGGACAACCAAGACATTTTTCTAGGGACTGTGCGAGTCCTACAAAGACATGCTCGTATTGAAAATCCTTGATCATACTGTCGAACAATGTCCCCAGTTTATTGTTAAGTGGAAATCTAGAAATATGGGAAATATGAACCCTCTACAGAATCCCAACCCAAACCCCAACCAGAATATCCAGAAGATTTATGCTGATCCGAGACAACCACATATAGTTGTTGTAACAAGAGGAGGTGTTGCGACTGGAGTAGACCAAGAAACACGACCTAAACAGCAGTAGGTGCGACCAACAGCACCAAAGAAAGTGTCATTTGACATTCAAAAAGAAAAAGAAATATTCTTGGACGCACAACCAGAATTCATCGACAAGAATCAACCATCGATTTATGTTGCTACACTACCAAGAAGACCAATAATGGAGATTCCTAGAATATTTGACCAATTGTTCTGAAAGCAACCAACGGGAATGGTTAGTAATCTTAAAGAGTTTTTTAAAATTTTCTTATAGCTAATACAATATAAATATGTTGTCGCAGAATTGACAGCTCTTATAGAAGAACCTCAAGAAGAGGTGTGACTAGACAGAAGGGTTAACCATGTAGCAAAAAGATTAAATATTGGTCATGAGTTAAGGATGACTGCCCAAATAGGAGTATACGATATGGACTATATTATCTTAGACTTGGGATATGATGTCAACATTATGACAAGACAAACATGGGAAATCATGGGGCAACCGTGACTTGAGTTGTCTCTTGTCCATCTCTGATTAGCAAATCAGTCAAAAGTCCTACATATCATTCGTTTGACTCAAGTGCATGTCGAAGTAGAAGGCTTGAAAACGTATTTTGAATTTGAAGGAATCGACATTTTTGATGACACAAATCTATATCCTGCACTTTTGGGGATCGACTGGGAGATTGATAATCAGACCATCCAACAATTTTAAGAAAATAATCTTAACATTTGAAGATTCAGAGCTAAGGGTGGTCACACCAATTATCCACTAGAAGGTCAGAGATATGTCGAGCCAGTAAATAATGAAGAACAAGGTGACTATATGGACCATATTTATAACATCACATCTGAAAGGGATGATTATGTGAATCCAACAGCTGACAGAAACCTGAGTTGGAGGAGTATTAATTATTGTACATTGGATTATGGTGAAGCATTGGAAAACTAGCATATTCGGATGCATGAAGTATCCATGAGAAGGTGTGCAAGGATTACAGGATATGTGTGAAGGGTAGGAATTGAGGTAAGTGATCTACCCACATATAAATGTTTACCTAACCTTTCATATTTTTTTATAGAATTCGAAGAAAAAGTCACAGAATCTCAGTGTTTGTCTACCCTAGACTTTGCACTGAAAGATATACCCTCCAGATGGTGGGTCACACATAAATAATCTATCTTCGCATGGACACAATGTCAATGGTTGATGGAGATACAATTTAGAGAAGAGATTAGCTATACTGGTCAAAAGTATACAGGATTGACCAATCCTGATGAGCATATCAAGTATTGTCGTGCGATATGGGAGGCGTGTCCGTGACATGAATGGGTCCAACATTTTATACACACATTAGACATGATACCAAGGAACTCGTATACATCTGTTGAACTGAGACGAGGTACTGTTGAATGGGAAGAATTAGTTACTAGCTTAAAACACACATTTGAGTTTTCTGATGATCATCCTTTGATTGATGTTGCATTGTAAGTAATCAAGTCAAAGATATTTGAATGTATCCCTATCACAATGACAAACTTCAATCATAGCAGCGCAACAATCCAACAATGTATGGAGTGCTATAATGTGGCGGGAGAACCTGATGACAATGACCCCAGTCGACATAAACATACCAAAGTCTGAAGGTATGCATGCAGTGGAAGGACTTGGTATTTCTAGTAATCAATTTCTGAATTCCATAAAAGTCAGGAAAATCAAAATTGGCTCCTAGAGAATCCAAAATTTGCCAATATTGGAGATTACTGGGATGATGATATTGTTGGGAAAATTACAGACCTATTGCATGAGTTTCGTGTTAGATTTTTATCACTTAAGCAATATGATCTTAGGATCTTATCTGAAAGAATAACATGCACAGCAATCAATCACAAGAGACAATATACACAAAGATTTTCCTTGGGGAAACCATAGGGAGAAAACCCCACAACTTCCTCGAATATAGAATGAGCACCAATGGCAGCAGTAAAACCCAAAGATAGAATGATGATCTCCAACAATTGTTGTCTCTCTCACTTATGTGAGCTCCTTATCTCTCACCTATGCGCTATAGTTGGGTGAGGGTATGTAACAAATAGAGAGGATCACTCTCTATTTATACTAGTTTTTGAATTGACA
This sequence comes from Pseudotsuga menziesii, assembly GCA_001517045.1. Classification (NCBI taxonomy): domain Eukaryota; kingdom Viridiplantae; phylum Streptophyta; class Pinopsida; order Pinales; family Pinaceae; genus Pseudotsuga; species Pseudotsuga menziesii. Next base: position 131,504 of record LPNX010082975.1, read on the forward strand.
ATTACTTACCAAGGTCGAATTCTCTATGAGAGTCTAATAACCCTAGTGCCCCTCAACTATGGGGACTTTTCCCCCTGACCAACAAGGAGGGTTAACCTCAACTCAATTGTGGGGATTATTGCCTCGACTTACAATCGAGGGTTAACCTCATTGACTTTACATGACTTGATTACATTAATGAATCTCCCAATAGGAACATTGGGCACCAATTAAATATACAAGTGAATACATTCCAAAGTTACAAATACATCAACAATCCCTCTTAAATAGGAAGGTATTCTCTTGACACAATTCAGCAGCACAAGTCTTCTTCTCTGGATCATCATCACTAGGTCATCATCATTGGATCATCACTGGATCATCATCATCACTGCTTTCACTATCTCAATCAAATGGTGCTATATCTCAAATCTACTCGTCACAGGAAGTTCTACAAAGCCAGCCCTTTTTCATGTTGGTTGTAGGCCTAGCCTCCATGTAGGTATTCATCTTCTTCAGCACTTACATCTGACCATGGGAGGAACACATCCAGCATCCATGTCATAAATTCCTGCCCAGCATTTACATCTGACCATGGGAGGAACACATCCAACATCCATGTCAAAAAGGCACACCCAACACTCACATCTGACCATGGGAGGCCCAGCCTGCCACCATGTTAGAAAGGCCCAACACTTACATCTGACCCAGTCAGAAAGTCCCAGCACTTACATTCTCTGGCATGGTATCTACCATATCAGGGAAGGCCCAGCACTTACATCCTCTGGCATGGTATCTACCATCTGAGGAAAGGCCCAACACTTACATCTGGCCCATTCAGAAAGGCCCAGCATTCTACATCCTCTGACATGGTAGGACACACCATCTACCATCCAAGGAAAGGCCTAGAACTTACATCCTCCATCATGGCATCTACCATCTAAGGAAATTCCCAGCACTTACACCTGACCCAGTCAGAAAGACCCAGCAATTATATCTGACCGAGTCAGAAAGGCTCAACACTTATATCCTCTAGCATGGTATCTACCATCCGAGGAAAGGCCCTACACTTACATCTGACCATGGAAGGAACCAATCCTATCACCATGTCAAAAGGGATTTTCACTTACACCTGACCATGGAAGGAACCAATCCTATCACCTTGTCAGAAGGGCTCTACACTTGCATCTAACCATGGAAGGAACCAATCCTATCACCATGTTAGAAGGGATTTGTACTTACATCTAACCATGGAAGGAACCAATCCTATCACCATGTCAAAAGGGCTCTACACTTACATCTAACCATGGGAGGCCCCGCCTACCACCATGTCAGAAGGGCTCATGGACTCATCACTTCCCCTTGGAAGGAACCTCGATTTGGAGAACACCAAGCTTCTCCCTAAAGTACTCAAACTTCACTCTAACCATTTTAGCATAGAATCACATCAAGGTTGATTACATCCAAGGATAACCTACGAGCATTGCCAGGACCGATTACATCTGAAGAAAACCTACAGGACCATTTACATCTGAGCAACCTACGAGCTTCACCGGTATTTTATGCTCAGACAACCTGTCTCACCGGCTATGCTAGAACTCCATATTTCGAGATATCTCGATCTAGATCACAAACTGGAGCTTCACTGCTCCTCTCTCCCAAGTAGTGTAGCAAGTGGCAACACATTTTTCCTCAGTTGTACTCAGTGCCATAAAGGACTCCTTCCTGCTAAACCAAGAGATCACACCTGATCCCATACTGAAGCAGCACCCTGAAGTGCTCTTCCTATCAATGGCACTGCCCAATCCAAATCCACATAACCCTCCAGGTTAATATTTTGATTTGCTTCATACTTGAGCCCATAGTCAACTGTACCCTTTAGGTACCTCACTGCATGATTTTCAACTATCAGGTGAACATATCTTGGATTCATCAGGAAATGGCTCAATGTGTTCACAACAAAGCAAATATCTAGTCTCGTATTAGTCAAGTACATTAAGGACCCAATCACCTGATGATACATTGTAGCATCAACCGTCTCTGATGAAGAAACACTCAATAGCTTCAGGTTCAATGTCTTAGGTGTGGTTGTGGCCTTGCAGTCCATCATCCTGAACCTCTTCAGGATCTCCACTGCATATTTCCCTTGTCCCAGGGATATTCCATCCGCATTCTACCACACCTCCATGCCTAGAAAGTAGTGCATCATATCCAAGTCCTTCATCTCAAACTCGGCAGCAAGTCTCCTTCTTGCAAATTTAATGAGTTCCTCTTTTCTGTCAGGAACAAGTCATCGACATATAACATGAGCATCATTGGTCTTCAACCTTGAAGTAAAGGTTGGAATCCTCTTTACTCGCAGTAAATCCTAGATCCATCAGTAATCTGTCCATCCTATCGTACCATGTCGAACCTCAAGATATTCTGGAGTCACTCCCTCTGAATCAGAGCATCATTCTCCCTACCTTTCGTACTCTATGTATTATGTACTGGAGTGACAACTAGCTTCCTCTACTACTAATATTCTATGTATCCATCTAGGGTCACTGGATACCAATATCCTCTATCTTGATAATGTTTTTCTCGCACCCATCTGTGAGCTTGTCATCCTCTATAGGATTTCATATTCAACCTTGTAGTAAAGGTTAAGATCTTCGTCACTCTAGGTGATCTTAAAGCTCCTTATGTATGTGTTATCCCATGGGTGTGTTTTGAGCTCGTACAAGGTGTTCTTTAATTTGTACACATGAATATTCCTGTCATGTGTCTTAACTTCCAGTGGCTACAAATGTCTCTTCGTAGTCTATGCCTTCTTTCTGTGAGAAGCCTCATGCTACGAATTTTACCTTGTATCCCATGATGTTTCCATCTACTGCATGCTGGATCATGTAGATCCATATGGAAGATACTATGGACTTCCCTTCAGATCTTGATACCGCATCCTAGACATCATTCTTCTTGAACTGGTACTCTCCTTCCTTTTCTTCTTGGCTTCTTCTTCATAGCTAGAAGTTTCTACATCAATGATGTCGCTCAATAGTGTTACATAAATGCACTGTGTCTGAGGCCTCTTGAATTCTTGTCATACTATTCTTCATTTTGGATTAATTCTTGAACTGTCGTCACTTGTTCTTCAAAAAAAATCTCATCCTTATTTGCTTGTAGGCGATTGTACGCGATATTTCCTACAAGTCAAATGAACTAGTTGTATGGTTAGAAGCATTTCATAAGGCATATTCATAATGGAAAATTCGTATGCATAAAGATATAATCATGCAACTATTTTAGCCAATAGAACATTCATCCATATCTCATGGAAACTTTCTAGATGCTTTCCATCTCTACCATGACATCATTGAGATTGTGCACTAATCCAATATGTCAGCAGAGAGGTTTCATTCTAGATGGAGAGTTGTATAGCACCATGAGCTACTTACCCATCACATTGTCATTAATGCAATCATTATATCATGCATAACACATCAACTGAATATAAACAAATGCATAACAAAACAATATCATGAAATGACAATTGAATACTTATCTTTATTTGTTTCGTGGGTAGACTCCCTCTTTCAGCTTCATCATCTTCTTCATTCATAACATCACCATTTCTTATCCAAATGCTAAGAGTTGAGTCCTTAATATTCCTCATTGCTTCAGGGATCTTCTTTGAATCGTGAGAGCTAGATCTTCAGTTGCTCCCATCTTCGTTTCTCTTATTATGAGTCGAGCTTCTTCTTGTGTGCGCTTTAACATCATCTCCCTCTGGAACTAGAACCTCTCCACTTATGTAGGTGTCAAATTAATTTTCTTCAAGAACCAATGAAATCCTATACTTCCATGCTCAGAATTTTTCAGCTTCACCAAGCTTTTCATCAATCTGGTATGATAGGCCATTTTGAAATGAGAACTTCAAATGTAAATAACAAAAGATTAGATCTTACCGATTTGAGTTGTCCATCCTAGTTCCGGATCTGGATGATCTAAGGTTTGTTAGAGAAACCCTAATTTTTGAAACTTGGAATATTTTATATATTATTAGATAGAAATATGTGCCTCTTCAAGGTAAGTTGTCCAATGTACTCCTTTTCTGAAACCAGTGGAGGGAAGCTCCTAGAACAGGAAGCCCTAGTTTTCCAATTTCCTCTGTAGAAATTCATGATATTGTTTCTGAAGTATCTCTGAAATTACTGATCCTGTGTGTCTAAAATTTTGTACTAATGTGACCTCGTCTGTCCTCTTTCCAACACCATAGGTTTAAGCAGATTTTGTTTTACAAATTGGGACTTATGAGATTTTTCCCAAGGTGACTTATTTCAGGACTGTTCAGCATAGAGAAATTGTATGGAATTCCACGCATCACTGGTTCACCTTCGAGGTCTGAAACCTTCACCACAGAAATGGCAGTCCATTCCTTGTCTATAAAATCTTGAAAAAATTCATTTGGACCTTCGTAGCCCGAGATATGGCAATTATCCCTAGGTGTCATGTTTAGGGATGAATCTTGGAAGAGGCTAGAACCCTGATTTGGAGGAATCATATCTCCTAGAATGAAGAGAATCTGAGGCTGAAATATTTACACATGGTACATCAGGATTTTAGCTTCGTCCTATGAAAATTTCGGCTCCTGATACTTCTTTAATCCCGAGATATAGCGAATGTAACAAAACTACAAGTTTTAGTATTTTAGAGTTTTTCAGGCCCGGGGTTTTTTAGTTTTACTCAACCAAAAACTTTGAAATTGGTCTCTAAGCTTCGATTTTGATGAGGAGATAAATCCTATGTTGGGCTCACTCAAAAATTCCTCTTCTATAAAAACCCCTAATTTCCCGCAGTAGTGACATGTCAAAAACTGAAAATGTCCGGAATCAAATTCTGTTTCGACAGAAAGATGCGCCCTTCAATGGAGAGTTATCCTAGCCTCCTTTTGCTGATGATCTATGGAGAGAGACCCAAAAATTAAGAATCCCTAGCTTCTGCAACTGCACAGTGTCTTCTTCTCAGGTTAGCTCTGATACCATGTTAGATTTTTATCATTTAAGCAATATGATCTTAGGATCTTATCTGAAAGAATAACATGCACAGCAATCAACCACAAGAGACAATATACACAAAGATTTTCCTTGCATAAACCATAAAGGATAAAACCCCGTAACTTCCTCATAGATAGAATGAGCACCAATGGCAGCAGTAAAAACCAAATACAGAAATATGATCTCCAACAACTGTTCTCTCTCTCACTTGTGTGAGCTCCTTCTCTCTCACCTATGCGCTATAATTGGGTGAGTGTATGTAACAAATAGAGAGGCTCACTCTCTATTTATACTAGTTTCTGACTTGACAATTACTTACCAGGGCCGACTTCTCTATGAGATTCTAATAACCCTAGTGCCCCTCAACTGTGGGGACTTTGTCCCCTAATCAACAAGGAGGGTTCACCTCAACTCAATTGTGGGGATTATTGCCTCGACTTACAACAGAGGGTTAACCTCATTGACTTTACATGACTTGATTACATTAATGAATCTCTCTATAGGAACATCGGGGACCAATGAAATACAATATATGAAATATACAAGTGAATACATTCTGAAGTTACAAATACATCAACATTTCAGGATCTGTTCCCTACAGAATTCTTAGAAATAAAAGGGATTGTTGGAATCCTTGGAGAAATGAAAATACCATTAAATCCCAACCAAAAACCTGTCAAGCAAGGAACATACCAACTAAATCTGCGGTATAACGAGAAAGTCGAGAAAAAATTGGACCAAATTTTGGATGCATTTATCATAGAACCTGTTGAAGAATCGGAAAGGATTAGTCCGATAGTAGTGCAAGATAAGAAGGATAAGGTGAAGTAAGGATTTTAACATTGCTTGTTTACGTTACCCATTTCCAAATCCATTTATGGATTATTAGAAAGTGTTGGGGGTCAGGAATTTTATTCTTTTACTGATGGGTTCTCTGGATACCATCAGATCAGAATCACAAAGGAAGATCGACACAAAAAAACCTTTGCGACGGAGTGGGATTGTTTCCAATACACGGTAATTCCCTTTGGATTCAAGGATGCTCCTGCTATATTTTCTAGGATAGTAGTGGCTTCCTTCAAAGATTTTATTCATAAATTCCTTGAATTCCAATTCGACGATTGGACCGTATTTGGGATCATTAAGGATCATATTGAGAGCCTCATAATGATGTTGGAATAGTGTCTCCAGTGTCATATTTCGCTGAACTTAAAGAAATGTATTTTTTGTGCCCCTTTTGGAATTCTTTTGGGCCATGTAGTTTGTCCTAATGGAATCTTGGTCAGCCCTACTAAAATTGGGATTATCATCAACCTACCACCACCCACCACACTGAATGAACTAAGAAAAACAATAGGACATACATGATACTATCGAAAATTTATCAAAGGATATGCAGAGGTGACTGATCCAATAGAAAATTTATTGAAGAAGGATGTTAAGTTCCAATGGACGGAATATTGCCAAAAAAGTTGGACACCTTAAAGAACAAGATCGTTACAGCACCCATACTTGTATTCCTTGACTGGGAAAAGGAATTTCATGTACGTGTTGATGCATCGTCTGTCGCACTCTGCATCATACGCACATAGCTTGGTGAAGGATCGATTGATCATCCTATTTCCTTCGCTAGCAGGAAATTATCCATGCCAACAATGCTCTTTCCTTCTTCCTTTGGAAAACCTATGATAAAATCCATCGATACCTATGTACACCTTTGGCTTGGAATTGAAAGTCGTTGTAGGAGACCGAGGGTCTTAACTGTTTCCACTTTATTTTGTTGGAAAACCAAACATTGTGTCACAAAATTTTGAATATCAGTGTTAAGACCATCCCAGAAAAAATCTTTCTTTACCCTGTGGTAGGTTTTTAAGAAACCTGAGTTCCCTCCTATCGGTGAGGAGTGGAAATCAAAATGTACATTTTGCTTGAGCTGGGAACTCTTACTAATATATAAGTGATCCGTGTACCATAGCAAGTCATCTTTCCACCTAAATGTATTATAAAGGCACTGGGAACTTGCAGCAGCTTGTGAATGAATGTCCATATTTCTTTGTCATTTTTCTATTCATCCCTTTCTTAGTCTATCCAATATAGTTGGATTATCGAGATAGCATTGAGTAATGATTCAGCATACTCATCTTTCAGGGAGAGTGCATCTGCGACAACATTTTTCTTACCCCTTTTGTAGATTATTTCAAAGTCATATCCCAACATCTTTGTCACCCATTTTTGTTGTTATTTTGAAGATAACCTTTGTTCCAAGAAGTATTGAAGGCTATCGTGATCAATTTTAACCTTGAAATATCTCCCTATAAGGTATCCTGGCGCCATTGCTTCAAGGCATGTAGTATTTCCAACATTTCCTTCTCATAAAGGGGATTTTTTAAGTTCTTTCCCTTGATTGGATGATTTGTGAAGGCAAGAGGGTGTCCTTCTTGCATTAGTACAGCTCCAATTCCATTTCCTGAAGCATCACATTCCACAATAAAGGTTTTTTGAAGTCTGGTGTTGCCAAAATAGGAGCTTTACACATGGCCTCTTTGAGTTGTTGAAAAGCTTGATTTGCCTCTGGAGTCCAAGAAAATGCATCTTTCTCCAGTAATGTTGTTACAGGTGCTGTTATTATTCCATAGTTCCGAACAAACTTGTGGTAGTACCCTGCCATACCTAAGAATCCTCGAAGATTATTCAGGGTTTCGGGAATCAGATAGTCCATCATGGCTTTAATTTTGTTAGGGTCTACCTTGACATCTTCATGAGATACAATATGAACCAAATACTCTACCTCATTTATGTTAGTTTTTCTTAGATCTTATTATATTAATTAGGATCTTTGTCTGAAAGAATAACAAGTACAACAAGATGCATAAGATAAGATAGATACACAAAACACAAAGATTTTCACTAGGGAAACCATAAAGGAGAAAACCCCACAAACTTCCTCATATTAGTAAGATGATCAAACCCAGTAATAAGAAGTATTCGGTTGCTATATGTCTCTCCTCCCTTGTCTCTCTTTCTCTCTCATGCAAACTTGAGAGTGTGAGGAGTGTATAAATGAGGGAGATCGCCTCCCTATCTAAACCTTTCATGTGACTGACCAAATACATGACTGGGGCCGACTTGTCTCCCTAACAGTGTTGACTTCTCCTATAGAGAATCCAAATACACATTACATGATTTTACACTAAGGACTATTGCCCCAACTTACAACGTAGGTTGTACCTAAAGGTCTAAACACAATTAAGACATCCCGCAAGGATGTAAACACGTCTCCAATGGGGGTACAAAAACATTAAAAGATAATATACATCGAAATATCTTCCGAAGCTACAAATACATCGACACTTTATCCCAAAGAAACATTTTGAGGGTTTTGCATACAGTTCTTGCTCCTTTAGTAGTTGTACTACCCTGTCAACATGTTGAACATGTTATTCCCAAGACTTGCTATATATTAGTATATCATCAAAGAATACCAACACAAATTTTCTAAGGAAAGGCTTGAAAATAGAATTCATCAAACCTTGAAATGTGGAAGGCACATTTGTGAGACCAACTGGCATGACCAAAAATTCATAGTGACCTTCATGAGTTATGAATGGTGTTTTGGGGATGTCTTCATCCTTCATTCGAATCTGATGGTACCCATAATGAAGATCCAACTTTGTGAAGACAACTGCTCCATTTAATTCGTCTAACAATTCATCAATGACAGGAATGGGAAACTTATCTTTAATGGTGATCTTGTTGAGATCTTTATAATCAGTACACATACTCCATGATCCATCTGGATTGGGAACCATTACCACTGGTGCAGAGTAAGAACTTTGGCTAGGCCTAATTATGCCATCCTCTAACATTTCAGCAACCATATGCTCAATTTCACTCTTCTGACTATAGGATATCAGTAAGGTCTAATGTTAGGAGGAACATTGCCTGGAATTAAGTGGATAGCATGATCAAAGTCTCGAATAGGTGGAAGACCTTAGGGAAAATCTTCAAATACCTTGGAATTCTTATTAATGACACTTTGGAGATCTAGGGAGATAGGTAACTTTGAGGTTTGAACATCTAATGAGCATAATTGTGCAATTACACCTTGATATCCCTTTTTTAACAACTTTGTCATACCATTAGAGCTTATCACCTTTCTTGGTTTTCATGTGATACCATTTAACTCGTATTATTCTTCTTCCCATGAAATGTTTTTGAAAATTAAAAGCCATTGTTCCCAATGATTGTAACCATTGGACACCTAAGACAATAGTAGCACCACCCATTGGGATAACAATCATTGGACTATTCAATACATATTCCCCCGTAGCCATATTTATATTATGGCATTTCCCTGAGTAATTTATAGTTCCTCCATCTGCAATCATTACTTGAAACTCTGGTGTTGGATATATAAAGCAATTAAGAACTTTGGCTCATTTACTATGAATGAAATTATGAGTACTACCGGAATCAATCAACAGTGTTAACTTCTTATTTTTTGTGTATCCTTTGATCTTGAGAGTTTGAGGAGTGCTAATTCCAGCCAATGCATGTCACGATAAGGTGGGATTAATTTCTTCTGAAGTAGCCTCTTCTATTTATTCTAAAGTCGCCTCTTCTTGAGATGCTTCCTCTTCTTTTGGTTCTTCCTCTTCACAATTTATGTAGAATAATTTCTTCTTGCCGCACTTATGTCACTTACTATACTTGTTATCACAATTAAAGCATAATCCTTTTTCTCTTCGTTCATCTAGCTGTTGGGGTGTCAACCTTTGTGGTGGTTTAGAAGAAGGAACATTATTTTCTCTATGTGTTGGAGAAGGCCTTTCTAATATTCATTGCCATAATTTTAATTTCAACCTTCATTGCCATCATGAAATCCTACTTTAGGGATGATGGTTCAAAGAGATGCACCTCATGTTGAATGTTATCTTTCAAGGTTTCAATAAAGAGATCTAACATATTTTTTTCTGAAATATTCTTCACTCTGAGACTTAGCTACTGAAATTGCTTGATGTACTCTGTAACTGGAGATTTTTGCTTGAGATTTACCAACTACTAAAAAATGTGTTGCTATTTATATCCCCATAAAGTGCAACCAATTCTTTTGTGAATATAGACCAAGAGATAATAGAGTCCTTTTTATGGCCATAAAGCTATTTGTACCATACAAATTGATCAGGTTCAAAATATAAGGACACAATAGTTACCTTTTGCAAACTGGGCACCTCATGTAGATCAAAGAATTGCTCCATCTAAAAAATCCATGTGATTAGATCCTTGCCATCAAACTTTCTCATGTCAATCTTGGGTATAATGTAGTTCCTTGGAACTAAATTGAACCCATGATGTTGTAGTGCATCATCAACTTTTGAGGATTCCAACTTCCTACTCTCCAATTGTTTTTCAATTTTCTCCAGATGTGACTGGAATAAATCCTCTTTTTCCTCCTTGTCTGCTTCTTGAGTACATACATGAAGAATAAAGCTATGTTTTATGTCCTTCATCAATTCCTTCAAGTATTTAAGATCTTCTTTTCTAGCCATTCCTTTGAGATCCTCTTTACTAGATATCCTTTTGAGATCATCTTTACTAGCCATCTTATTTTCCAATTTAACTAAGTCATCCATTTTCACATTTCCTTTAATCATATCTTCCAACTTGGACACTCTAAAAGATGTCTTCCATTTCATCGTATGTCAGGGATGAATGCTCTAGGGGTTTGAGTGGAGTGTGATTCTTTCCACTTATTTTTGGATTCATTTTGAACAATAAATATATAACACACCCTGGGGCTTACCACAAATAGATCCTTTTACTCAAGGCTATTCAAATGCAAAATGGTGTACCTTTCTCAAACCCTAATTAGAAGACTATTTAGGGTCGACTTGTAACTGAGGTAAAAATTGAATTTGAACTTCTATAGGTATGAAACTTAAGCCTGTGGTACCTTGATGTGTCCTCTTTCCAATGTCGTAGGTCTGACCTAATTTGGAAGGCCAAAAAAACAATTATTGCAAATATCCCAACGCTTCTTATTTTTTTCCTATCCAGAAGAGAGAACTTGTATGGTATGCCAAGGTGTCCAAAATTCTGTTTCTATAGATAAAATTTATACCACATATACCATGGTTCATCTTCTTTCATATTCAACTAGTATCACTCAATTTGGATCTCATATTCCTCGGATGTGACATTTTTCCACAGAACACTTGTTTTAGACTAGGCCTTAGACTAGTCCAAAACCCTAGATTCCTCCGCAATTATCTCCAAAACTGTAATTCATCAAGATATAAATTTTGGACTAGAGATATTTCGGTATATTTTAGAAGTGGGTTTTTCACCTTGATCTCTAAATCATTTTAGAAAAAAAGTTGTACTAAAAATTCCAAGATGGCTCATTTTGCAATAGCTAATCCTAAGGAAAGAGCTCTAATACCAAATGTTATGCAACAAAGACCTAGAAATAGCATAATATAGAGCATAAATAGACAATAAGAGAGTAATCCACGCCTTAACAATGAATAACAAAGATAAATATCAATCCTATTCGAGGGAGGAACCTCCTTACATAATGTATCGAGTACATAAGACAAGATAAGATACAATGATGACTAAAATGAGAATATCTCCTTCCTATATATAGGAAATAAAGGTGTACAATAACAACTAATAGACCCAAGACGACATAAATAATATGTAATGTGCCACAATATAGGGGGTAATTTGCCACACTATATCAGTTAATGTGCCATCATTAAGGGCTTAACATAAATACTCAATATGTTTACAATTTAAAGTTTGTGGCCATGAGAAAGAGTTTGTAAACAACACTCCCTTAACTATAAATCTATTTTTCCTTGATTTATTTATCTTATAGAATCTAATTATGGTTCATATGGTTCAAAATATCATTCATATTGCTAAATTATACTTAATCATTTGTTGTTTGGCTTCGTTTCCACTCCCAAAAGTACAACTCGGAGCTCTTTTTTGTTTTTTGAGGCTACTACGATGTTATCATCTTGAAACCCAACCTATGAATTCCAAAAGTATAAATGATTTTGAAGGTAGCCCCCTAAACGACTTAGCTAGGTGGAAGGTCTCAAGCAACATAGGAGGTTTTCCTACACATCATGCCCCAACATTTGTGCATGTGAAAGCATGTGCGACCTAGGGACAACATGGATATCAAAACTTGATTTTATGCCAAACTCTCAAATCCTCACTACTAGAACAATATTTGGTGCTTCAATTATCACTAATGAGGACCTAAAGGAAACCCAAACTTCATATATAAGGTCATAAACATGTTAGGTTACATATGGGACCAATTAATGTGTTCACGTTAAGAGTTGTTTTGTTCCATTTTGTCAATCTAGCTTTCCTAAATCACTAGGTTTTTTGTAAGATATACATGTTTTTTCATGTTAAGGATTTCCTCAAGACCACCAAGTGTTGGTAAGTCTAATAAATCCTTGTTGAGGAGCGACATCAACAAGAGAGAGATGGACAAGATATTTGATACGAGTGTTTTGGGTTTGAGAGGACATTGCTAAGTTTTTATTTATCAACCAATTGTTTATAATGATATCGGGTATGTTGTTCAGCATTAAACACCCTTGTAACCTAGGGTCTAGGGTTACCAACTTACTTCTAAACTTGCAGACAATCAGCTTTAGTAAAGTACAGAAAGGAAATAGGAAGAGATATTGGACTCACCCGATTACCGACAGTTGATCCAAGCTTGATCTTCTTCTGCTCTGCTTCTCTCCAAAGCTTTCAGGGATGCACCTCCTTCACCTGCAAAGACCAAATTCTCCAAGTACAATCTTATACATGTATATACGACAGGTTAGATAAACAATATATATAGTGCTTAATCAAATATATTCATCAACCATAATACATGAAAGAGTCTCAACACAATATTGGAAGAAAAATTCTCTTTATTAACAATCAGTGAATGAGATAAGTGTACAACCTAATGCCTGAGACAAGGACTCCTCTACAACCAAAGTACTCTGAGTTCTGCTGCTCCAAGACTTCTGAAGACATACCACCAGCATAAATTTGCTCTCCAAACTTGATTGATTAAATCCCTCCCCAAGGCCTCTATTTATACTTTGGTAAATAGAGTGGTTTCGAAGGTTGAGGAGGTTGAGATGGTTGGGTTAGTTAATGATTAGGGCCCAACTAATCTCCATTAATCGTGACTTATATTTTTTTAATGTCGAATGGAGATGTACGCGACTATTAATATAGGAAACCCGTGTATGAGATGTGAGTTGATTATAGGAAACCCGCGTATGATCATGTACGCGGGTTGCAATGGAGATAGTCACATATAGTACGCAAGTTTTCAACGAAGATAGTCGTGTACGTACGCGATTTTCAATGAAGATAGTCACATACACCAATAAACACTTAGAAAAATAATGTGGTAGGCTGGTTGAAAGGTAAATGCATCTCATGCCATGCCCATCTATAGTGTTTTGGCAATCTTCAATCCTAAAATGTCCTTTTGTGTACCAACATAAGGAATGTCGGCACTCGGATGGAGAAGTACCATTTGGGTTGATAACAGAAGCCCACTAATGTGTGAGGTCAAATGGAAGCGATGGCTGAAATACATTATAATCATTATCTTTGGAGAACTTAGAAGTCCAATGGAGCAGAGGTAGTACCTGAAACAAATACATAATAATGTCATATACAAAGTCATATCCAAGGATGCTATGTTCAATATACTGGAACACTAGCTCCTTTACAATATTTGAGTACATCATATAGTACGGGTTCAAGACCATGTATATTACAAAGGTGGATTGAAGCCACAATATACAATAATGATGAGCCTTCAAAGATCTGGAAGCTATGTAAGTAACCATAACATAATCTTGCACAACTTAGTCCATGGATGTGAAACTAAGGTCTTCATAAACAATCCCAAAGAACCAGTACAATCCAAGCCATGTGAATAGATGTTATTGAAGTCGAACATGGAGCGGATTCAACATATTGTCAACTAATAGGTGATAATCGACAACTGAAGCAAAGGAATTAACCAATAATGAAAGTGAATCCTCAGGTACGATCGTCAAAACTCTAGGTCTTCGTCGTCAGGAAATGTTGATGTGAAACCATACTGTGATAAGGAAGTCAATAGATCCTCCAACGGATCACAAGAGTCACTAGGAACTAGGTAAAGGAAGGGAGACACAAGTAGTAACAGATACGACAATGATGGAATCAGGATATAGATCAGACACAGGGTTAAGTCCTTGAACAATGAGCACGACACAGAGATGACCCAAGGCAACTTTTAACTTTACAGATAGTACAACTAGACTTATCTTTCATGTAGGAGACATGATCAGATTCCCCAGGTAGAACTGACAAGAGGAGGAGTAAGAAACTCGAAGTAAGAGATGAACTGAAAGTGAACGCTGAGATATGAGTATCGAAAAAAATGGAGAGTGCTATGTTCAAGGAGGACATGCTGCCACTAACTGAGAACCAAAAGAAAACTTCTTCCTTACCTTCCCTGTTAAATTTTAACGAGTCTAGGAAAGTCAACTTGAATCTCTCTTCATTTTTTGACAAGCTTGAAGAGAAGAGGGAATAATGCTTGATAGTCTCACTGATTCATGGATTTATGAGCCCAAACTAGTACATGCTCACTTGGTGTTTTCACATTTAGAGAGTCTAAAAACTCCAAAGATGACTCCAGGGGGATCCTTTTTCATCCAATTTAGTCTCCTGAGGCCGAAAAACTATAAAACATACCACAGAAGAACTCTCTTAAATTTTGTAGAAGAAAAGGTGAACCTTTTTCGTACTTAGTCAGGGAGGTCCAAAAAAGGTTAAATTACCACCTACCCAACTCTCTTTCAAGAGCAGCATATAGTTTGAGTTTTACGAGTGTGAAGGAAAGCAAGATCACTCAGAAAGATCCATTTGAGTACAAGAAATGGGGCTTACAACAATAAACTCAATGCTTTGTTCTTGGTGTTTAACGAGCATGACAAAGGCATAAAGTACACTCAGAATATTTTTCATGTTTAGGTCCAGAGCAAGAAAAAGAGAAAACTGAGCTCATACCGGGTGTTCCTTTTCCGTAAATTTAGTCCCTCAAGTACGGAAAAGTGATAAACATGTACCTGAGAATACTCTTCTCAACTCCATGGAAAAGAGAGTGATCCTTTCTCATATTATTCCACATGGTCCGAGAAAGAGATAACCTACCACCAATTTGGATGCCCATTCACGTATTCTTAACGATCTTGAATGGACAAGTTTGCTCGGCAGTCAAGTCTGTTTTAAGGAGTTAGACCTGGGCCTAAAGAAACTCCATAAGGGAGGGGAGTCCTATAAAGGGATAGCTTGTAAAAAGAGACCAAAATGAGGTTCAATTTGGCATGAAAAATAGCTAAAAAAGATTCCCCTGAACCAATAACAGCTGCAGCATAAGTATCGAAAGACAATAAATAGGTTCTAAATGAGGATACTCATGGGAGGAAGGTTCTATCCACAGAAGAACAATGGTAAAGACAAGGAACTACTAGTTAAAAAGGCCATAGTCCGTGGTCGAAGTGTTGATGCTAGGATTAAGATGGAGTAGCTATAAATGCAAAATGCATGTGAAATGACCAACAACTTAGAAATAACAATAAACCTGTCACATGGAAGAAAAGAGATGGTATTAGTTTAAAAATTATGAACTATAGGGAAAAAACCCACTTTAGAAATAATTTTTCTATAAATAGTTCAAAATATGAATAAAACTCACCATTTTGATTTTTAACCATAAAATACAAGTTTATACCTCTACCTTCAATTGCTCGGTGTGGACGATTCGGTGGACCATTCTCAAAACCGCAAGTGTCAAGTAAAACTACACTCCATGCTCTTCCATTTGATCCAAACAATTGTTAATTTTGAGCCCTAATTTCATGTTTTTAAGTGTCCTCAAAACAGGAACGTTTTGTACGCGGGTATGGTATGTTAATAGTCGCGTACACGCGTTTTGTACGTGGGCTTCCTGAAAGACAGTCGCGTACAGTACGTGACCTACCTAAAAATACAGCCGCGTATGTTGCGTGAGGTAGAAAAACAATGTACAGGGTAAAAATTTCAAAATTTTATATGAATCTAAAGGTTTGCAATTGCTTGTTTATTAGATTGAAAGATGGTGCTTGAGTGGAGGGAGCAAGAAAAAGAAGACATGGACCAAGAAGCTCTTCAAGATGCCCCCACATTGAATGTTTTACGTCAAAGTGGGTTATTGAATTTTTTTTGTACCTCACCTATGTGAGCCAATGTCCGCCTCTTACAGTTCTTAATAAATTATTGGGATCATGATTTGGGCATGTTTGACCTTCAAGGTGAGTCTTTGGAGATTACTTCGGAGGATTTCTATTTCATTGCTGGTTTATCACGATGGGGAGCTCCGGTGAACTTGGAAGGAACCGGCAGAGGCAGTGACCCTCTAAGTATACAAAACTATATTGATATATACTGCGAGCTAGGCACTCAAAAGAGGGGTAGCTTCATCCCTATTGTTCACATATGCAACTTCCCTTTACAGGTGTTGACACTAGCACTATAGTGAGGGTTGCAGGGTCATCATCACTTCACCTTGCAACTTGGAACCAGATGAGACTAGCAGTAGACTGTATGCAGGGAGTCCTATATAATTGGTGCTCAGGAGTGATCCCAATTATGAGAAAACAGCTCTCTGACTGCAAAAGAGGCAGGAGGAAAAATTTTGGTTATTCGAGCATATTAGTAGCCTTCTTCTTTGAGAGAGTACCGAGATTGATTCTTGTAGTACCTTTTCTAGTTCGTTCTCCCCGTCAGCCTAGGCTAAGTAGGTGGGGAGATATCTTCCTCCGCCAGGGAGGTGGTGGCTCGGTCTAGAGTGTCTATGACAACGACTTCTACTTTTGGTGGGAGAGACAGTTGCTAGCCTTGGAGCAGTTTCCATATGCTGGAATGGATTTCCGTGGTGATACCGATCTCATCCTCCTTCCAGGAGGAGCATGGGGAGAGTTAGGTAATTTTTATTTTCAAATTTTAAAATTTTTATGAATTTTAAATATAGAGATATATACATATGTATAAGAGTTATAATCCTTTTAAAATGTCAAAATGCAGATATTGGGCCAGTTCGCCCTACTGGGCATCCACGCATGTATGTGCGTCATGTTTTAGGAGAAGACCAGAACTTGATTAGGTTTCTTGAGTGGAAGTTGGCCAGGCTTACCCAGAGAGTACCTACCTTACGGATTGAGCACATCCCAGCCATCATGCAGGAGCTAGTGGTTGGTGTACCACCTATCTGGATACTCCTTCTGAGGCGAGTAGCCAGAGCAGTACTTGTGTACATAGATATTGTTGAGGCTGCTGACGCCGAGGAGGCTGAAGAAGCCCGAGTGCAGGGTGATCGGGAGGACCATGGTGGTCCAAGTGACCAGGGTGGTCAAGCTTAGACCTAGGAGCATTTGATGCACTTTGATCCATATTTTGTATATTTTTTGTATATTATACAATTATGACTGAATCTGAGGATCAGAGACTCGACCTATCTATATGGATAGATATTCACATATATATATATATATTTGTCGGTTTATTTACAAATGTTTTTTATGTGTTTGTTGTATACTTTTATGTAAAATGTGTTAAATGCCAATCCAAGATGTAGTTAGCGTATGCATCAGTTAATGAATTTTGATTTCTTGGAATGTGATTGAATGCAATAAACTCAAAATTTCTTTCCAATAACCTAACTTGCATAAACTAACGCAATAAAATAGGGTTCCACACCTGATAAGCTCGATTGAGCTGGGAAACCACCAGTTGAGAGTCCAGTCAAACTTCCAGCTAAGTGATACCACGTGACAAAGCATCCCATAGAAGCTCAATGACAGCCCTATATTCAGCCACATTATTGGTAGCAGGAACTAGGCAAGCATCTCTTGAGGCAACTAACTGTCCTGAGGGTGAATAAATGACCCATGCAGCTGAAGCTAAATTACAAGTGTAGCAACTAGCACCATCAACGAAACCTATGAACCTCTCGGAAGACATCTAAAACAACTAGCAGATGGTATAAAAAACACAAACCAATGAACTAGTGTACATAAAAATACATACAATAAAATACAAGAAAAAGTGTTGAGCATAAGCACAGTACTTTTTCAGGTAGAGCCCATTTCTAGGCTCAGGCAGCTTATTCCCATCAAAATCAATCAATTCATATGCACCCTTCTTTAACACCTTTGATACGACATAAGGTCCCAACCACATACACCTAAATTTTTCTGCCCCCAGGGTTTCTTTGTCTTGGTCCCAGAGCAAAACAAGCTCCCCTTCAGAGAAAATCCGAGGCTTGACCGATTTATCATATTGGCTTTTGACCCTATTTTTATGAGCTTGGTTTGTTTTCAGCGCATCTCTACGTTGTTCATCAATATGTTCTTAATGTAATAGACGTTCTTCCAGCTCAGACATATCAGGTAACACATGAATAGAAATTCTTAAAGACAGGATTTCACATTCAACCAGGGTAACGAATTCCACTCCATGAATGAGTTGGAAGGGAGAGAACCCCATGGTAGTTTTCACATTGGTCCGATATGCCCAAAGTGCAGGATATATCATGATATGCCAGTTGGAATGGGATGCATTAATAGTACGTTTGAGGATAGTTTTCAAAGTGTTATTAACAGCCTCGACTTAACCATTTGCTTGAGGATAGAATGAAGATGAATTTTCTTGTCTAAATCCTAGCATAGTGGTCAATTCAGTCATCATGCTATTTTAGAAATGACTACCATGGTCAATGACAATCACTTTAGGTATACCGAATCGTGCAATGATTTGATTGAACACGAAAAAAGCTGCAGTTTCCCCGTCAACTTTAAAGGTGGGCATTGCCTCTTCCCATTTCGTAAAATAGTCTACATCGACAATGATATATTTGTGCCCCCCAGCCGAGGTTGGGTTACACGTCACGTAATCAATCCCCCACTCCATGAAGGGTCCCACTAAGATGACAAAAAATAACGGAGCGGGATGTGACCGCATCTTTCTGGTGTAAATCTGACAAGGATAACAATGCTTCACGGCTTCCACACAATCTTTAAAGATTGTGGGCCAGAAATAACCGGAACGTAATATCTTCTGGGCCGTTGCTAACCCAGATAAATGACCCCCACACGCTCCACTATCGGCATCATTTAGGACAATATTCGCTTCCTCATGGGTAAGACATCGACGCAAAACAGAATCTACCCCCCTACGGTATAAAGTATCTCCTATAATGAGGTAGTTCTTGGCATGTAGGCGTAGTTTACGTCGTTCTTCCCGTGAGAAAGCTGTAGGATACTTCAAAGTCTAGAGATAGATAAGTATATCTCTGTACCAGGGGTCAGAGGTGGAAATCAAAAATATGTGCTCATCTAGGATTCTTCAATAGCTACATCTTCCTCTACTGGAAATTCTGCAATGAGCTCAGCAAAAACTAAGGATTTTTTTGGATTTGGCAGACTGAAAATCCAAGTCAAACTCTTGGAGAATGACTATCCATTTGTTGAATTTGCCTCCAACTATCCGTCGAGACAAAACATATTGAAAAGGATTAACATCTGCCACTACCGTCGTAGTCCTCAGTAAGATGTAGTGACGTAACCTCTGAACAGCATAAACAGCTGCTAAGGCCAACTTTTCGACGTGGGAATACCTAAGTTCAGGTCTAGCTAAAGCACAGCTGAGATAGTAAACGACATGCTCTTAGATCTTATCGTCCTTCTGGACTAGGACTACCCCTATGGTCGACTCAGATGCGGCCAGACACAATGTAAAATACCTAGAGTAATCTGGCGGACGCAATAATGGTGCCAACAACAAAGCTTTTTTCAATGCCTCGAAAGCGAGTTGTGCAATTTCATCCCATGCAAATGGGGTGTCCTATTTTAACAGGGGCATGAAACCCTTAGTAATCTTGGCATAATTTACAATGAAACGTCGAAGAAAATTGGACTTCCCCTGCAGGCTCTGAAGCTGCTTAATAGAACAAGGAGGAGGCAGATTTACAATGGCCTCAACTTTCATCGGATCCACCTGAATGCCTCTGTTAGAAACAATGAATCCTATCAGTCTCCCTGACTCGACACAAAAAACACATTTGTGGGGATTCAAGCGAATCTTATAGTATCTGCATCGTTCAAAAATTAAATGCAAGTGATCTGGATGATCGATCCTCTTACAAGAATGTGCAGGCAGATCATCAGGGTAAGGTTTGACAATGACTTTAATATCATGAAAGGAAAAATTCATTTCCCGCTGAAAGGTTTCCCCGTCATTTTTCAATCCAAAGGGCATTTTATTGTACGCGAAGGTACCCCAAGGACAAATGAAAGTCGTTTTATGTTGGTCTTCCGGTTTAATTTGAATTTGATTATATCCGGAGAAACCATCCATAAACGAAAAGACTTCACTTCCTACGCAGGCATCAATAATTTGATCTATAAATGGCGTGGGATAGTTGTCCTTAGGATGGGCTTTGTTTAAATCTTGAAAGTCAGTACAGATGCGTATGGTCCCTTTCTTTTTATCAATAGGAACCGTCAAAGCTATGGGATAAATAAAATCGGCTTTCAGCAGTTTTCCCACTTCAGCCTTCACTGCCGCCGCTTTACGCAGGTTAACAGGTCTCAACTTTTGCCAAACAGGTTTAGTGTCAGGGTATGTTCGTATTTTGTGCTTGACTATAGATGGATCAATGCCTGGCATCTCCTCATATGACCAAGCAAAAACATTGTGGAATTCCTTAAACAAGGCCGTATAGATCGCAATCTCCTTAGGAGAGCAGTTTGTGCCGATATGTATATTTTCCCCAACATCAGGATTTACAAAGATGTTGATAGGGATGGTAGCGGAAATATTTTCCATATTCCCCTCAGCAAACATTCCTTCCCTTGGTAAGGGATTAATGGGTATATCAACATCGTCTGCCAGTCTCATATGAAACTCCTGATTCTCTATCCTGCTTAACTCTGGAAGAAAATAGGATCGATGGTGAATATCTTCGCAGATCTTATCTTGTCCGCACATGGCTTCCAGAATGGCTTCATCAGAAGGTAAAACCATATCTAAACAATCTGTAGAATGCAAAGAGTTTTTTGCCCAAGCAGGAAAATAAGCTTCTTCCAGTTCCTCTGAGACTGTGATGGGAACTGGAAAGGGATCAACAGCGGTTTGGGTGATAGTTTGATAAGCCACTTCTGCTGCCGATAAGGGCACTTCAGGTTCATGGTGGGAATGGAGAACCCAAGGATCAGTCCTATCAACAACCATAGCTATGGACTTCCCCACACTAGTAGAACCTATATAATTAATTGGAGCTAGAAAATCAAATGTGCCCATCAATGATGCATACATTCCATCCCCTAAGCTCTCTGAAGCAGGTTTGACCAAATCAACTAATGGCACAGTGGACTCATTAGATTCCATGCGGCCTTTTAGAGTAAAGCTGAGTTGGTCAACAGTAACCAACTTCCCTTCGTGTGGAAACACTACCACCTGAAAGACGATCGATGCAATAGAAGACATGGCATAAGTCCAAGTTCTTCCCAAGAGCAAGTTGTAATCCAAAGGTGCATCAATCACCTCTACTTCAACAGACATTGCTTTCCCTGCCAGCTTAATTTCAAAAGCTGGGAGGATACCATGTGGACGGAATGACCTTCCGTTGAAAGCAGTAAGTAGGGTGTTTGACGGGACCAGCTCTGGGGATCTAAGAGCTTTCCAACATGACAAGAACATAACACATGTAGAAGCACCCTCGTCTACAACTTTCCTTCCAATGGTCTTTCCACCATGGATGACATCTATCGATAAGGATACATGATAAGGTAGGGAATGTTGACATCATACAAGTTAAATTTCACCATGAGACTCGGCGAGTCCATACTGCCTAAGGATGCTAAGAGTGCATCTCGCTGGGCAGGACAACTCTATAATACCTCTAAAGCCGACATTGCACAAGGTGTCTGGGCTAATTCTTCAACTACGGAGTAGTTTGCTACAGCCCTAGCATTAGGATTATGCAAGGTCTTCTTAAAGACACCTTTCGGTATCTTGGGCATAATTTCGGCAGGTTTCTCGATCGTGAGAGGGTTAGAAGTTTCACTTATCGACTTACCCTTCTCCAATGTCTCTTTTTCATAGTTCTTATTCCTGTTCTGTAGTAAAGTTTGAGATCGAACCATGTTGATATAATTGGGGTCAAGGGCATTTGGGGTGCCCCTTGCTACATTTGAAGCTAAAGAAAAATTGTGTCCTTAGGGAAAAGGATCCTTCAGGACAGTCGGTTGTTGAGCTTTTAACAGCTTCTGAGCTTGTTCCATAAGGGGAAAAAGATGGGTGAGGTGATCTTCATGGCACAACTTACATGGGAATTTCACCTTCTTCTTTTCTTTCTTTCCCCCATCAGCATTGTTTGCGGGTTTTTGCTTGTTTTGATTTCCCTCCCCTTTCTTTCCTCTCTTCTTTTTCCCACCGGGCTGCTGATTGCCCTTCTGAGAGGTTTGTGCAAAAACATTTACATTTTGGGGTGAGGGGGAAGCCTTTGCTACCTCTGCCGTAGAATGTTTAACAGACAACTGATGGAGTTGTTTAGCCAAAGATTCTACAGTGGGAGAATTCACAGAACCAACCACACCATCGGCATGGGGTCCAGGCTTAGGTTTCTCTGCATCGTGAGTTGGCCTCGATGCCTCGGGGATAATCTCATATAAGATCCCAGACTAAGAATATATCAAATCAAGTTGTTGGGCCCTAAGGATAGCTTCTTCCTCATTTTTCACTCCTAAAGTAGATACGTCCTTAGATATATAAGGAAATAGGGATTTAAGGAACCATTCTAATAAGAACTCAGGAGGAATAATGGCTTTAATAAGGCTCTTCTGCCTCCTCCACTCTTGGATGTGATTCAAGATATGGGTGGCCTTGTTCTGCCGGAAGGTAGACAACAAGTCCGTTCCGAAATCATATCGGACAAGAAGCTGAAAGTGGCTAAGGAAAGCGTTATCCAAGTCCCAAAAACTTCTAAACGCAGCAGAAGGCAACTCAATGTACCATTTTGCTGCAATACTCGTCAAAGTTCTTTGGAACGGCCTCAACCGAACTGAATCTTCATTCAGTGAGTTGGAAGAGCACCATAAATGGAAAGTGGTGGCATGAGCTCCAGGATCGTCACCAACTTTGCCTTCGAATTTTGGGATATCCGAGGGTAGTTTGGTAGGGACGAGTGGCTAGGAGGGATCATGTCTCACCGGGTCATTCATTAGTTTAGACAAATCTGGAAATTTTAATGTTTCCAGGAAAGGAATCTTAGGTCTAACCGGAGCACTAAAAGTACCAGTTGGGGATTAGAGGGACTTGCCACCATATTCCCATATGTGAAGGTGGGGTTTCCCCCTGCTGCCGGTTGTGAAGTGGATGGGTTGCTTTGGAACAGATTCCAGCCGTAAGCCACAGTATTGTTTGTGTGAGGTGTAGTATAAGAGGTTCTAGCTGCCCTAGTCGAAACTGGGGTTTGAAATACAGGAGCAGGTATCCCTCCGCTAAAAAGCGAAAAGGGAGAGCTCATGAACGGAGCAAAAATTAGAGTTTGGAAACCTTGACAATAAGGGTTAGTGTTTCCAAACTGCACCCCTACATATGAGGGTGTTGGGCCTACGTATGGAGTGGATGGGGGAATGTGCCCCCCATTCCAAGGAAATCCTTGGACAAAAGTCGAGGATCTTATAGGACCACTCTAGGCAATGTGTGTGAAAGAAGTAGAAACAGTAGGTACACTAAGAATCCTAGTGACCATACCACCAGAAGCACTTGCTAGGCTTGTGGGAGCCAGTGGTTGAACCACCCGGCTCGCTGGAGTTAAGGGCGTAGTAGGTATACTTGATCTAGGGGCACTTACCAGGGGAGGTAGTACCCCTTCAACCGGAGCGGCTAAGGTGGGAATAAAAGAACTTTCTCCTACAGTAGACATTATTTTTCCCATAGGGACACCAATCACGGGTGGATCGAAAGGACGAACCTGAACAATCACAGGATCGTTTAAGTCAGTTAGAGGTGTATTGAAATTCCTTGCAAACTCATCAGCCTGCAATTCTTCTATCTCAACTGTGTTTAAATTGAAACGGTTTGCCATAAGTTCTGGTTCACCCTGAACTTCACTAACTCCTATCGGTTCAAAAGAACCGTCTGTGTCCAATCTCCGCCTTTGAGGGGGAGGTGGAGGTTCCAATGTAATAAGCGGAGGAAGGTTTTGCAACCTTCGTGACCTTCTAATAGCTTGGTCCTCCACGGTTTTAAATTTGACTTTTCAAACCCTAAGGTCGGCTAAACATAGACAAACCACAGAGCAATCACTAAAAAAATTCCTAAAGTCTCAGCAATCACAAGGTGTACAAGATATGATTTCCCGAAGAAAGCTGAGAGACAGTTTCTTAGCGTCCTTGAAGAGGTTCTTAGGAACAAGTGGAGGAATCACCCACCACCCTCCTACACTTTCAACAAGGGTTTCCTTCCAAGCCCGTCCAAGGTGAACCATAAATAGCCTTCCGATTTACCTTTACAGAAACCCTAGATGTCAAGAGACTAAAGGCTACCTTAACTATACCAATAGTCTGGGGGGACAGTCGCAATCCTGATTCGCATGCATGGGCAGGGTAGCTAAGCCCGAAACTCTATCTAGGACAGAATCTCGAGATGCGTAAAAACCTTGGTCTACGTTTTGACAAGGAATCGAAGGGTTATCTCCTTGGTCCAATGCCTCCACGCGGCCTTGTGCTTAACTCCCGTTTGAGAGGAGATTCCCAGATACTATCAATAAAGAGAAGGATTTACGTATTGAATGGCCCACTATGTCTGAATTTAAGTACTTATGGGGAGTTTACACTTCCTATCCCACAAGTCTAGCCTAATATAGTAGGTGTATGGCCCTATAAAATAAAAATTATTAATAAATTTTAATTATGGCGTTCATTTTAAGGGATGTTTTTACTCAGAAGGCAAGTGAAGTGAAAGACTATGATGTTATTGAGTCGATAAGAAATGTAAAAAACAGGTGTATAAATCAATTTCAAAGAAAATGATTACTACTTAAAACAAGCTTCTCTTTTTCTTTTTTTTTGTAAATATAAACTGATAAAAATGAAACTATGAAAGAGAAAACTAAGACTTATTTTTTGTAATTTTTGAGATTTTATTTAAAAACTGAAAGTAAAACTACCATATGCAATTCAAATGCAAATGCTTTCAACGCTTTTCTTTTCACTTTTCAAATTCCTCAAAGATTACCAATGCACCTAAATGCAAAATTCTTGAGTATGATTGAATAATCTAACTATATAAAGTAAGCAAAATGAAATAAAGTAGATTTATAAAACCCAAAGATCAACCACCTAAGGAATACTTGGAACACACCCAGCTAGGAAGACACAATGAATAGAAAACACCGAAATCAATCAAAGGCAAGTGACAAACCAACACTATTCAGAAATAGAATGGGATATACAGTATCTAGAACCCTGATCACTGATTCAGACAACCAGCACTTGGACCTATCACCCAACAGGAAAATCCACTTCAAATTGCTGAAAGAAAGACAATCCAAATAATAGAAACTCAAGGGCTTACCAAAAATCACAAAGTATGGCTAACAGGGCTATCAAACCTATAGTGCAATGCCAGTACTAAAGACCCCTAAGCAAGACAAAATTCACCGGAGGACAGGGACAAGCAACCCAATCCCAAAAATTTTGTTGCTTAGACTTGTACGCAACTGTTCACAAGAGAAACCCGCGTACACAGACCTCTGTACGCGACTGTGTAGCACAGCAACCCACGTACAGGAGTAAAATTTTTCAAAAAAAAGAAAAATTATAAAGGTCTTTAAACACCACTACAAGCATGAACCAAGACAAAACACCACACACTGAATCAAAGCAAAGACTAGGTAAGAATCTACAGAGTTAACCCACAGCAGGCTGGGCTCCCCAGCGGAGTCACCAGTTCTATTGTTCAGGATTAAACACCCTTGTAACCTAGGGTCTGGGGTTACCAACTTACTTCTAAACTTGCAAACAGTCAGCTTTAGTAAATTACAGAAAGGAAATAGGAAGAGATATTGGACTCACCCGATTACCGACGGTTGATCCAAGCTTGATCTTCTTCCGCTCTACTTCTCTCCAAATCTTTCAGGGATGCACCTCCTTCACCTGCAAAGAGAAAATTCTCCAAGTACAATCTTATACATGTATATACGACATGTTAGATAAACAATATATATAGTGCTTAATCAAATATATTCATCAACCATAATACATGAAAGAGTCTCAACACAATATTGGAAGAAGAATTCTCTTTATTAACAATCAGTGAATGAGATAAGTGTACAACCCAACGCCTGAGACAAGGACTCCTCTGCAACCAAAGGACTCTGAGTTCTGCTGCTCCAAGACTTCTGAAGATATACCACCAGCATAACTTTGCTCTCCAAACTTGATTGATTAAATCCCTCCCCAAGGCCTCTATTTATACTTTGGGAAATAGAGTGGTTTCGAAGGTTGAGGAGGTTGAGATGGTTGGGGTAGTTAATGATTAGGGCCCAACTAATTTCCATTAATCGTGATTTATATTTTTTCAATGTCGAATGGAGATGTACGCGACTATTAATACAGGCAACCCACATATGACACACGAGTTCCTTAAAGGAAACCCGCATATGATCATGTACGCGGGTTGCAATGGAGATAGTCTCGTACAGTATGCGAGTTGTCAACGAAGATAGTCGCGTACGTATGCGAGTTTCAATGAAGATAGTCGCGTACGCCAATCAACACTTAGAAAAATAATGTGGTAGCCTGGTTGAAAGGTAAATGCATCTCATGTCATGCCCATCTATAGTTTTTTGGCAATCTTCAATCCTAAAATGTCCTTTTGTGTACCAACATAAGGAATGTCGGCACTCAAACGGAGAAGTGCCATTTGGGTTTATAACAGTGTATGAGCTTAAGAGGAGTTATAAAGCATTTCCAATATTAGTGTATTACACCACCTATTAGACCAAACCAAGAATCCTCCTTTCAATATAATGTCTACTAGTTTTAACTTGTAATGTTGAAATATCATTTTGGGGATTATATTACGAAGGGTCCAAAATAAAATTTATTGCAAATACCGACTAAAATATCAAAAATATTGACTAAGAATAAAGAGGGATTTTATCAAGGAAAATCAACAATCGAAAAAACTCGGAAAAAATATCAAGAAAAAACAAAGATATTTGCAACCTTTATTTTAAGAGTAAGATACAACTTGTCTACTTGGTTTATGAGCAAGATCTAACCAAAAAAAGGCTCACTTATCATGGTCTGGCTTTCGAAATCCTCCATTTTTCTCTTTGAGGGAATTATGATCCAAGGATATTCATATATTATGCTTTAAACTTCCATAAAAGATGGAACCAAGGGACTTAGTCAAAGGATTTTTGGGGGGATACATACTTGTGATGTAAAGATGTGTCTAGGCAAAGAGAGGGATTGGATTTCAGCAATCATCTACATTTTGGAACTAATAGTTTTTAAGATAGTTATTTTATTGGATTCCATGAGATTTCCAAACTTCTTGAGTGGCCTTCTACCATTGCAATTAATAGTAATGCATCTCTCCATCGGAAATCCATGCAGTAAGGGGTTGAATATTATCCTTCATAATAAAGAGCTTATATTTCATATTTCTCTGGGATTTGACAATGAATTGGTCAACAGAGTTGTTTCCATTGGAATCAATTTCCATCTATAGCTAAATTGACAAGGATTTCCTTACCCCATTACTTATTTGGCCAAAGTATAGATTTTTTTCCCATCCAAGGTGACCTACACTAATCCTAGAGGTTCTGGAATCCAATATTGAAACCAAGTGCAAGTCAACACTCGAGGGAAAAGACTTACGTTGGCGATCTCAACGTTGTTTTGGTCTAGATATTATAGTTTTTACATGATCCTTTCTTCTGGGACATGTTGTATTATTTGGAGAAAATTTTATTATAGTGGCAGTGCATCCTTTGTTTGGTCTTGTTTGTAGGTTTTGATCAAGGTAACTTCATCCTGTTGTAATTTCCTTTCTGTCTCTTTTAATTTCTTTGTTAATTATTTCCATGGTTATTATGGTGAGTGATGCCTTGTTGTATTTTACCTTGGTCTTCTAGGTTATCCTTTGTTCTCAAAATTTTGCATCTATTTTGTAATCTTATCAGTGTGTTCTCTTTGGTTAGAGGTTGTGTTCTTCATTTCTCTTTACTTCTTTGAATCCATCATCTTGAAGTTTTCCTCACCTTTGTAGGTGGATATTTTTATTTTCCTTGTAGGGGGTCTACCTCCACACTTGCTTTGGTCTACACCTTCGGATATTCATATATAACCAACCAGATGCCTCTTTGGGGGGGATTATCTTTGAACCTTTCACCCAACCCCAGACAAATTACAATTGGCCTGAATTAAGATTGTAGGTGGACCAATTGGATTCCTCATCTTGCATGATTATGGTTAAATTGTAAATTTTGGCCAGTATTGTACTTATTATATATTTTCAGTTACCTACGAATAGTATGAAGAGTCGTAGTGAATAGGAAAATACATCTTGGATGTGAAAACCAAGGATTATATCCTCTTGTATATATGTGTGTAGGAGGGCGACAGAGGGGGGGGAGGGGGCATCCATGGCCTGAGTTTTATCTATGTGTTATATCTTTGAGTTTTTCTCTGTGCACCCCAAATCGCGTGAATCCCATCCCTATAAATTGTCTTTGCATGGTGTGTGGGGACTCCTTTTGTACATCCACCTATTATATATCTCGTGTGGATTTATCTCTACATTTTATTACCCAAACCATTTCTTCTATGTGTGCTAATGCAGTTCTATGTACTAATGAAAAGGGTGTCCTTAACATAACCATGTCCTTAGCTATTGGCCCGCACAAAAAGACTACTTATCAACCTCTTTCGACCTATTGCAATACATTTATTCAATTCAAAGGTAGTGCTTTATTAGAAAATATATCTTGTAAATTGTTACCAATAATGGCATAGTCTTACTTCTACAAGAGAAATATTACCATACTTATGAAAAGTATTATACTACTTGTCAAACATGAAGGGATCGACAAAACCTAGCTTGTGGTTTGTCATGCCCTAAGACATCTCGTCATTGGCGTAAGAATGAGCAAGGTCATAAAGCAAAGCCTAAAGAGGATTGGACATCACAGCTTGCTAGGTAGGATCTTAAACCCACAATTGAGTCCTAAAACCATCCTCTCCACCTCCAGTGACTTGTGACCTACATGGTATCTCCCATCTATTATTGTATCTACATGTGACCTGATAGCTAAGTGTAGACTCAAATTTGTGTGGAATACATCTCTGAGTGTTAACCATGTGCATGGAGTTACGTGGAATACATGTGAGTGTTAACCCTATTATATTGCAAAGTGTATTATAGAGATTGAAGATAGAATTGTTCAAGTGCTTTTGGTTTGGAAGATGAATTCACTTGTCTCCATTGTCTCAGTGATAAGTACAACTATCCAAATTGATTGAGGAAGCTCAAGCATACCCTCATCTTCAACAATATATGGAATAACATTTGTGAAAGAGAGGCTAGTAACACCTAAAGATCCTAAAACAGACAAAAAGATTGCAACATGGAAGAGCATAGGCAAGAATACATATGTGTTGATGAATGCTATAGCAAGTGAAGAAGTGAGTCAGCATATCGTATCTCTTAAAACTTCTTAGGATGCTTTGAAGAAATTGGAAGATTTGTATGACTCACAGTCAAAATTAGAGCTAATTTAGTTGTTGTTGAAGCTCTTCACAGTAGAGTTGAGAAATGATGATCTCATGGATGTAGCATCTAAGATTAAAATCCTATATGCATGAAATTGAGATCATCAGTGTGAAGGTAGACATTGCTCTCAACACCTACATCAAGGTTGTAACCGCTCGATACTTTGACCTTCAATAATTAAAACCTAAAATGTGATTTATATTACCATTAATTTGCTTAGTATCTATTGGACTCGGTTGGATTGATTAAGACTATTGTTAGATGGACATTGGAACCAACCAATGTATGAATAGTATATGAATTTTGCCATTTTATGTTATTAATGGTGATGAATATGTGATTTCATTTTAGAATGCAAAGTAACTTAGAATGAGAGGGTATGTGAATACCAATGTACACGATGATTAAATGAATGGATGGATGCCATGCACATGATTAATAGGATACTTGCTTATATTGACTGGTAGTTGATAAATTTGTAATTACTTGGAAACCGTGAAAGAATTTGCATAATCTTATGTTTTGAATGAGACTAAAGCACAAGTTAGAGGGGCTAAGTAATAACCAAATTCTTGTGATACGAAAATTACTATGATCAGTTGTGGGCATCAAAAGATCGGTCATTCGATGATGAAACTCTAAGAACCACAATAGAAACACATTAGAATTATTGATAGGGTGTTGAACCTAGTTCCATTAATAGGGGTGGAGGTATTGCCCACCGTGTATCCTTCGAAAATTAGATTCATGGGAGGATCATGGTAAGCCACGCTCCCCAAGTCAGGTGGTGTTAATTGTTGATTCCCTTCTAGGAAAGTTAGGTCGATTTAGTCGACGTTTCTGCTTACATGTTATATCTAGGGTTAGGTCAATATAATTGACGCTCCATGATATTCCAACATAGGAACATATAGGAAGTGGGAAGGATGATTAGATTAGTAAGATTATGGTTTGGGGTTTAAGATGCCACTTTAGTTGTACTTGGTTATTTCCACATGTAAATCATTGTTAACTCATTAAGATAAATCTAACTACAATGTTGATTAGTGTTGATGTATTGTGCATTGGTTAATAAGATTGCTTAATGTTGCATGGACTTGTTTATCAGTGATGGTTGGTGATTTAGAATATGCATTGCATATCTACAAACTATAATTTTGTCTCTTTACGGATGATATAAAATTATGCTTTTTGTCCTTGGAAAAAAAAAATATTGCTTAATGTTGTGGTTATTTGATTATTGTCTTACATGTATGGTTACCTTATCTTGCATGTGATTATTATCGTCTTATTGTTCATGAATTATGCATTAGAGGTGGTGATGGCTACCTATAGTACACACAAGCTTTTTGTATGTTGGCCCCACATACACCTTGCATGCATACTCTAGTATTAATTGCTATATATATTGGTGATTTTTAGGTTATCATGAATCATGTTTGATAGATGTAATAAAAATTAAGATATAGTATTAATGAGTAGTATTACTTTGCTATCATTTAAATTGCATTACATAAGTAACATTTCCATTGTATTAGGTTCATTTACATTACCTTGTATTAATCACTTTTACATTGTAATTGCATTAATTGCATTTCATTAATTATAATTAGTATACATCGGCTATTAATTGTGTGGCATGTTAAAGATGAATTGTTTAATGCTTACCAAACAAATAATAAGGTGAATGATACTGTACTACCCAATAATAATTACAATAGGAGATACTTTATAATTTAATGGTACTTGGATATACGAAAACTATGGGTCAAGTTAATGTGAAACCTTGCATTGTTGAGTGAGTTGTCGAGCCATTATATAAGTAGGTAAACCATTATTATTTTATAATAATTTAACCTTCCTAAGACCCTTCTCGAGAATGGAAGAAGTCGATGGACAACTAGGTTGAAAAAGGGAGTTTGGAGGATAATTTGGGGATTGGTGATTTGACATTTGGAAAGGAGGGAGTGGAAGGGGAAAAACACTCGATGAGTAACTTGAAATTGATACTTTACCTTAGATTTTGGTTCTCGAAATGTTGACGGGTTGTTATTGTGGTTATTGGAGTTGCAAGAATGGAGGGATAGGAAACTCCATAAGTTTCCTAGGACTAGCAACTTAGCAAGCTAGTTGGTTGGGAGGAATAATCTCAATTTGGGTAAACATTACTAGTTCGGATTAGGGGTTGAACTATAGTTATTGGATTAGATAACTCAACCAAAAACTATTGTATTCTACTAGTCTTGCCTTAGTTATACTACTTTGTCAATATTGCATTTAATAGATCTTGTTATGCTATGAAATTTTGATATAAAATTACAAACTTTATACTCATATGATGCTAGAGTTTTAGGGAACATGCACAAAACCTTGAATTTGAAAATTTTACATTTAGTACTTATGTGTATTAAATTATTTTGATGTTATTAGTTTTAATTTACTTAGTTGTAACTTAACAACCAGGGTGAGTGTTACATTCCTCTACTCCATATATTCCCGCTATCTTGAGTTAGTTCAAGCTAGTTTCCAACTTAAATATTTCAAATGACACTTGAGGGAAGAAAATTCCAGAGCGAGAAAATTCCTTTGGAAATAAACAATTTAACACTCTAAAGAGAATGTGTACCTCACTCAAAGAGAAGATAATCAATCACAAAATTCTTCTAAAGGAGAAAGCAGTAAAAGAGGACATGGAAAATAGAATTTCAAAAACATAGGGGGTAGACATAACCATAATGAGAAATATGAAATTAATGTGTTTGTTGTGGCAAGAAATGATGCAAAGACATGAAAAATTCCTTCGGAGAAGGTCCATAGAAAAAATAGCAGAAAAAAAATAAACAGGTAAAGCTTATGAATATAACAAAACTCCTCAATATGTCCATTTCATTGTTGCACATTGTAATGTTGGTGTAAATGAAGTTATGTTTGATACTTCATTTGCATATTGGAAAGATACTTGGTCGCTTGACACAGGTGCAACCTGTGACATGACATTTAGAAGAGACTTTTTTTAAGGCTCAATGACAATATAGATGGTATAGTGTACTTTGCATATAAATCTAGCCTCAAACCTAAAGGAATTGGCAGCATTGGGCTTAAAATGTCTAGATTTCCTAATTTTATGTTGTAGGATGTTCTTTATCTTCCAAATTTGCAAAGAAACATGTCTCGTGTCCACATTCAATAGCAAGGCCACTCCATACACATATTCAATGGGGAAGTTGAGATAAAGAGATCCTCTAACAACCAAGTCATCGTAAATGGATGTAAAGATGAGAGGCTATTAAAGCCAAACAAAACATCTACAAAAGATCAAAATTTTACATACCACTCTCATTATGAAAAAAGTACTTTGTCATCTAGTCTCTTGCGGCATGCTAGATATAGACATATCAAAATTTGACAATCTCAAAATGTAGAAAAAAAATGGTGTTTATAGTTTGCCCACTATTCCAAAGAAATTGAAGCAATGTTATGATTGTATCATTTGCAAACATAGTATGCAATGTTTCCATGATTCAAATTCTAAAGCATGTAGAAAATTAAAGTTGGGACACTCTGATCATGTGGCCCAATGCATATTGCTTCTGCTAATGGTAATAAATATCTCAAGACTTTTATTAATAATTACACCAATATATCTTGGGTTTATTTATTGAAACATAAATCCAAGACAATTGAAACATTTAACAAAATCATGTCTAAATTGAAAATGAAGCACAATCTCATATTGACAATCTTTGTAGCAATAATGGAAAATAATATACTTCTAATAAATTTGAAAGTTGTTTTTGTGAACATGGGATTATGCATCAAACCACTATTCCATATAATTCTTAGCATAATGGTGTAGTATAAAGAATGAACATGACACGCTTGAATACAATGCACTCCGTACTATTTTTCAAGAATGTGAAATTGAATGTTTTGGAGTGACGCAGTTTTGTGTGAAATCTATTTAAGAAACAAAAATCCATCTCATGCTAAAATAAGACTCCATATGAAATGTGGAATGGCTGTATTCCTTCAATGAGGCATCTCAAGGTTTTTGGTTCCACTTGTTATGCCTTAATTTCTAAAGAACAAAAAAACAAACTTGGTGCAAAGAGTCAAAAGTGCATCTTCTTGAGATAGTCAAACACCACCAAAGCATGTCGTATTTGCGATGAGGTAAACAAAAAGTTTTTTCTTTCTAGATATGTGATTTTTCTTGAAATAGATAAAAAAGACAAGTCTATGGAGAGGCAACTTGATTGTGTTGGTAAATTTATCCATGTAAAAACATATTATAAATTTGACAATGAGATTCCACAACTTGAAGGGGGGATCCCTCTCTTGAATCAATATTTGGAATCTCCTTTTGCAACACCATCTCCCCCTCGAAAAAAAGACTTTCCACTTCACCAAAACAAGAGGTTTGATTGGATGATATGATTGAGAGGATTGGAAGATTGAATATTGAAGAGAATGAAGCAACACCAATTGAGCAACCAAGATCCTTATAGAAACTTCCTAATGAGCAAGATCCTTATTGAGCATTCATTCTAATGAAATTGGAAAGACAAAAACCAAAATTACAATAAGACAAGAAGTTGGAGGTGGTGTAGATTATTCAAATTCAAGTGATATAGTTGTTTCATATGATTGTGAAGGGAATTTATCTGCTAAAGTTGAACCACCTTCCTTTGAAAAAGTTGCTTATTATGATTAATGGAAGAAACTATGTAAAAGAAATATGATGCTCTCGTCAATAATGGCACATGGAAGAAACTTGAACCACCTTCCTTTGAAAAAGTTGCTTATTATGATTAATGGAAGAAACTATGTAAAAGAAATATGATGCTCTCATCAATAATGGCACATGGAAGTTGGTGGTCCCTACAATTGAACCCAAACCGATTGGCTACAAACGGGTTTAGAAGAACAAGTACAAATCAAATGGCTCACTTGACAAACATAGAATGAGGCTTTTATCTGCTAAACTTGAACCACCTTCCTTTGAAAAAGTTGCTTATTATGATTAATGGAAGAAACTTAAACTATGTAAAAGAATATGATGCTCTCGCCAATAATGGCACATGGAAGAAACTTGAACCACCTTCCTTTGAAAAAGTTGCTTATTATGATTAATGGAAGAAACTATGTAAAAGAAATATGATGCTCTCATCAATAATGGCACATGGAAGTTGGTGGTCCCTACAATTGAACCCAAACCGATTGGCTGCAAACGGGTTTAGAAGAACAAGTACAAATCAAATGGCTCACTTGACAAACATAGAATGAGGCTTTTACCAAAACGATTGCAAAGAAAAAAGACATTTACTATGAAGAGACATCTTACCCCACAACAAAATGGGCAACCATTTGAACTCTGTTAGCTTTGGCTACACAAAATAGATGAAAAGTTCATCAAATGGATGTGAATACTGTTTTCTTAAATGGAGACTTGAAAGAGAATATCTTCATGTCTCAACCTAAAGGTTTTGTTGTGAAAAAAAAAAGTATGCAAACACATCAAGTCTTTATATGGCCTGAAACAAGCAATTCACAATCGGTATGAAAAGCTAACCCACATCAACACAATAGACTATATAATTCAATATCATGTTGAAGCCAACACTATTCATTTGAGATTTTGATACACAAATGCAGAAATTGCAGACCTCTTCACCAAATCTCTTGGAGAAAAAAAAAACTTGATAAATTCATAACAATGCTTGGACTCACAAACACCCCTTCACCCCTTCAGATTAAAGGGGTGAATGTTGGTTACCTAATCCTACAAGATCATGGTTAAATTGTAAATCTTGGATTATTGAACTTATCATATATTTTCAATTACCTATAAATAATATAAAGAGTTGTAGAGAATAGGAAAAGGCCTCTTAGATGTGGAAACCAAAGATCATATCCTCTTGTGTATGTGTGTGTATGGAGAGACGTGGTGGGGGGCTCCATAATTTAATAAAATCGTCTCAGCTTGGAGTTACCCAGGTCTGCCAGGATCTTATGTGCGTTGGGTGCTTGGCACCTTGGGCGTAATATGACAAAATGCCAATATTCATGACACATTTAAATGGAATGCTCCCATAATCAATCCCCTACGCCAAGTTGAAGACAATGCACCATATTTTCAATTTCTCTGGTAATGCACTTGTTGGATCTAGATTTACACGTCTTGTGCATAGGTGGTGAGCCTTCTTTCTTTGGTCTAATTCGCTGACAATATGCATTCCCCCAAAGGACCCCTCTGCAGTCTTGGGGATGTTTCCTGTCAATAATTGACGAGGGGGTAAATACAGCTCGATCCATAGTGAGGCTTAAGCAAGTGCATCTTCTGTAGGCATGAACTCCGGGTTGCTTTATATACCTGCTCCATTGGGTAATTGTCTGCCCTGGAATATCTTCTCTATCCAAATAGCCCTTGCCAACTCCAATTAGCTGTGCTCTACTTCCTGAGTGATAGCTCACCTGGCCAGTGTCTCAAAAATCTGCTGATCAGCACATGTTCATCAACATAGCAGACTTCATCTGTGTGGTCCTCTAGTTCCAAAATGATTATTGAGTTTCCCACCTTCTTCAAATAGCAGCCGTTCTGCATTTTGTAGACTTCATTAGATTCAGTCTTTCCTTTCTTGATCTTCATGAATATTTCTGAAACCCTGGCCCCGTGATTGTGCTTTTTCAGACACTGCTGTATTACAGTGACATCCAGAGGCGTTGGGACCTCTCCACTTGGCTTGTGATGGCTAAATTCAAGGTTGCTCAATGTGGTAGATGAGCTTAAATATTTTCCGACAAAAAAGTCGCAAAGTTTCCATAGAAACAGGGACCTCATAGACGCTATTGAGCTGCTACCTGGTGCATCATAAGCTTGTTAAGATCTTTATTGTGAGAAAAAAAAAATAGATAAGAAATCGCTGAATGTATGCTATAAACCTCAAGAGTCAAAGGCACTGGGTAAGATAATATATATTTCTAACTGTCAGCATGATACTGCAGATAAATGTATTCCAAACAAATAACTGAATAAAATTCAATTTCATATTTAAATGGTGTTTTCATAGGTTTTAGTCATCTAATATAAAGTCACTACAATTGATATTTTCTGCAACAACTATATATATTTACATACTCATTGTAACTTCTCTGCAAATGTGAAAATTTTGTTAATCCTAGAAGACCTACAAATTGAGATCCAATAGAGCCTATCAAATATTTTCTTATCCATGGCAGTTTTAACAGATTTTGAGATCGTCATTGACTACATGTTAACCTATTAATAAAACAGGACACACCAAATCCATTCAGCAAACTTGTAGAAAACACCTTTTATGGACAATGTTATTATGAGAGATTTTATGCAGAAAAATACAATAGTAGAGGAGCAAGAAATAATCCATGGCATATCAGGCACTAATATAAAATGCCACAAATATCAAACACGTGTATCCCCCCCTTCTGGTACAATCAGATAAATACATCACCAATCTTGCCTGTTGAGTAATTCCAAAGGGATGTCAATTATATAAAACAAACTTTCTTATTGTTGTAACTTGCAACATTTTCACTTCTGCCCTTTGCAGTAGGAAGTTCGTTTGGTTTAAAAACTTCCATCCAGCACAACATTGACCAACAATGGGCAAAACCATAGATACGAGGAGGAATAGCATTAAACTTGGACATTGGATAGCTCTGCAAATAAAGCATCTAAAAATGTTTGAACATTGGAGATTAGGGTTGAAAAGATTGAGATATGCCAGCCAATCCAAGCCAATCCCTCTACTTGGGAAGAATCTATCCTAAAAGTATCCTAGGATGTCTGCTTCATATGCTGTTCTCCTCAAACAGATCCAGCAAGGCCAAAGTCTGCAAGATAAATACACAATTGTCAATTCTTAAATAACGTGAAATAAGGATAAATACCAAATTGTTAATAGATTGGTTCAATCACAAATTTGTGTGGCCTATGGGCAGACCAAACTGGCTAAATTATACCTCTGGGACAGAGAGCTGTAGCCGGAACTTGGGACCATCATAATGATGCAAGATGGGCCTGAAAGCATCCTCTTCAAGTGGTTTGCACACCTTTTTAACACGAATCCTCACCTGAAGTTTCAACTCATATTAATTATTGGACCGTGATCAATTTGCAAATTAAAATTTTAGAAAAAGATAGTAGTTCAATAATGAATACTCTCCTGGGATATAATGGACAGAATATAAAATAATAACAGCTCCTGTTGAGAGATACACACTTCAGCATATCATTCAACATGTATTAATAGATGGTGTGTGCAAATAAGCATTGAATCTATCAAGCATGAATCAAAGTCATGTAGAACAGTTAATTGTACCTGTGCTGGAAACCTCGATTCACCTTTGCATTTTTTGTCTTCCCATGCAGTTGGATCAATATTGGATCCTCCAAAGCTGATGGCCTGAATTACAAATCTGAATTAGAAATCGCCTGCAATTGCATCTGACGCTACAGATGTGGACTTTCAAAAAAGCTTTCCAGGATTTGAGAGTTAACCTGATATATTCCATGCAACTGATGGGTTGTATAATTATACAAAAAGAGTGGCAGACCTGGTGTTATAGCACGGACAGAATCCCGATATCTTTGAGGCAAACCTGCGAGGAAAGATAAACTTGGCAACTTAAAAATGGATGGAAAACAAAATAGGGAAAGGAAGCCAATCAATAGGGACAAAAATGTTCACAGCATATAGCACTATAATTATTTACTTGAAAGTTGAAATAACACTACTAAATGTCTAATGTATAAATCAGTGATCCAATTCTTTACTTGAAAGTAGAATGCTGAAACGTATAAATCATCCTTCCATCTCTTAAAAGCTACTAATGAACTTTGATTAACAAATCCACCAGTTACCAGATATTACTTGTCAACAATGAACTGGAGCCACATGATGATATTAAACTTGTTCTGATATAAACATGTGACTACGACTGAAAGAAGCTGAATAGAGCACCTGAACAGATGACTGAGATAACCTAGCAACAATTGTCTATTGATCCTTGGTTATGAAGCCCTATATCCTCAGTAGTACTAGTAACATTGCCCTCCAATCAGACCAAATTCAAAATTATTCACTTGGCTATTATTCTACTGCATCACAGGCAGAGACCAAAATAAGAAAATAAAAAATATGAAAGTCCATACCACCCAAACCTCAAAAGGTTAAAAAGTATGCTTAGAACATAGTAACATACATATACAAAATTGACTAAATGATATTAATCGAAAACTTGCCAGAGAAAAAAGGTAACAAAAATTCAACAGGTAACACAAAACACCTACTCACCCCTAAATAGATTCTCCAGCTAAATGAAAAACTATAGCTCCAGGAATCACATGTTCTCAAATTTTGCACAAAGTATTCGTAGCCTCCATTTAAAACAAATTGAAATTTGCTAACAAACAAAGTAATCCACCAGCAGTACCAAAATGAGAAACTATGAAACTCGAGAATTTCAGAAAATCCAACCCAAACAGCAGAAACATTGGAAAACATGCACAGAATACAACTATATCTACAAAATAAAAATAAAACAAATAATCCAAACTACACGCCAAAGTTAATGCAATTTCTGCCAAATACATATAGCAGAAAAAACTTCTTGCCCAGCACCCTAATGAAAAATGTTAACTCCTAAAACAAAACATATGTTCATGCTTAGAAAGCACTCAAATTAGATATCTATATGGCTATCAAAAGAATAGGATATTTGGCTTGCTACATTGCAGAGGGGACTACAAATTGTAGATATTGATGCAATCCAAGCTGGAAAACCTCTAACTTAACCACCACAGCTCACTTATCGCGGAGCCAACCTCACTACCCTGAACTATCTGCAGTTTGTTTTGCATGACAAAAAGAAAATTCCAACACAACCTCATGAGATAACCCGCTTTATTGATTTGTCAAGCGGGTTGTGGTCAAGTCGTTAAATCAAAATACTCTCAATACTCAGACCCGGGTTCAAAATCTCCCAAAGACATGTTGCATGTCCATGCGACCAACAGAGTTAAGTACAGCTTTAAGAACCAGGTGGAAGTCCCAGTAACCTTGACGGCAAAAAGATGTAGTGTATCTCAAGTTCAACAGATGAAGTGGTGAAGCCAGGTACACATCTAGGGAGAATATGACGGAAAAGATACCCCTTTGTCATGGCGTCTGAACTGAAGTTAGAAACCCACTTCGTTAACAAAAGACCATTTACAAACTATAAAAGAAACAGTTTTATTGTATTGCTATGTACTAGAAACAAAGAAAACAGTGACAAGAGGACAGACGAGACTCACCAAACAGCTGCCGCTTGAGATCTTCTTGCATAGTGTCGTTATTGCATACAAAGATGTACCCACCAAGAGTCTCATTTCTAGGAAGCATTTCCGAGGATGGTAATGTCTTGAACCGCTTCTCGAAGCTGCTGTTGCTGTAGTTGTTGTTCCCGTTGCTGCTGCTGCTGTTATAATTTATCCCATGGTTTATGTTATAACCGCCGTGTACGATTCCAACCTTGGTGCCAGCTTCGGCGGGTTTCCAAATTACGTTAAACTGGTTGTCATTAACTTCCTCAAGCTTGCTATTCGATTTGCCCCCTCTGTATTTCACTTCTGCGTATGATTTAGGCTCCAGACTGTTATTCCTGTCATTTTTTGCTCTCATTTGTTCGAATATAGCGAGCTTCGAGGCTGCCAGCGTCCAATTCTGATCCTCTGAGCTCAGGCACCGAAGGTCCTCCCCGAAATGCCAGAACGAGAAAGCGTCCACCATCTTCTAAAACTTAATTCAACCGATTTAATATCTACAATTGATTCGATACACTGCAATTACGATATGGAAATTCCAAAGTCTCAGAGTCAGCAGTTCGATCTTTGGATATCACTTGCAGAAACCTTTAATTAAACGGCAAAAGAAACTTACAAAGACAGGTGTTACTCCACTGTATACACTTAATTTCACTATAACACAAGGAAGCCTTTTAAATAGGGGTTAAAGCAGCGGTGACCGCTTAAATCCTGAGAAAACTCCAATTTTATAACATTTTGATGGAAACCCACAAGTTTTGGTGTTGGCTGAACTGATTTTTGACTGAAAATTGACATTAAAGGAGAAATTTGTACAGCCTTCAAGAGATCAGAGACCTTAAGCTTTGAACTTCAGGAAGCAAATATAAAAGTGACAGAAACAATCCGAAATAAAGAAGGTATAAAGCAATAAGAGCAGGAAATTGACGATTACTGAGTCAAACCTGGTTCACCCAAATATGTCCAACTTCCTCCTGCGGAAACCTCTCCAGTTCTGATGGAGATTCAGATGTTTGAGAACCTGCAGTGCTGCTCTGAGTCTTCGCCTTTATCAATCAGTAAACATATGCCACCGAGGGTTTACTGTGGATAAAAGAGGGAACAAACTTTCATGTCCATACCCATACCCATATCATGCCCATCCATACCATAACATCATATTGATTTGAATTGATTTTCAAATTTTACAGAATCTCTCAACATCTCTTTCTATTATATCCTATTATTTAAATTAAATGGCATATTTCTCATTTTGTATTGCGTTTCACATATTTATTTATTTTTCATTTTTCTTGTTTTTTTAATATATACTGTATTTTGAATAATATTATAGTCTTAATGTTCAATTTCATATGAATACACCTTGTCATTCCATTGTTTTATAATGAACTAATGCATTATAGATTAATAATCATTCTTCATCTTTATTTTTGGTTAATTATTTTGAAATAATAATTTAATTTAATTTAATTATCATTTTTCATCTTTATTTTGGTGGTTAACTATTTTATAGCAATAATCTGATTCAATTTAATGTTGAGATTTTTTTTATTTAACAATTTCATTATTTAATTTATGTAAGTGTATATATATTTTATTTGTTAAAATTTAGTTTGAAATTAAAATACCTAAACTTTAAGATAAGGCCTAAAATTAAGACGAACTTAAGTCTAAAAAAAAATCCCTAAAATTAAGACTAACTTAAGTTTGAAAATAATGGATATTGATAAATTACTATTTATCTCATTAACCATTCACCAAATAAATTAATACTTTTAATCCTACATATTTAATTATAACTAAAGTTGTGACACTTAATTATTTAATTACACCACTTAATTAAATAGTTAATTGTATAAATAATCAAGTGTTGATGTCATTCGTTATTTGCAAATTAATCTACTTTTTCGGTGATGTTATGTGTGTGTTGTTAGTGAGGATAAAGAGTAAGGAAAACCACATATCATGGAACATCCATAGGCTGCAATGTACAGCCACACCGAAACCATAGCAAACAAAGAACATCGGCTGCAACTTCGTCACTCAAAATCGGCTCTGGATGACTGTCCCCTATAGTCATCTCTCACTAATAAAAATCAGATCGTATGGCTGCCACCCTCCAGCCATCGATTGCTTTTACATCTAGAATACATCACTCATCCTCGGATCTGCAACTAAGAACAAATATGCAAATAAACGATTTACAATCAAATGATAGGTGCGCTCATCTTGGCACCGGAAAACTGTCGGACCAAAACAAACATATATTGGTCATCCGGAAAGCTTTTTCAATGAAACGATAGGTGTTGATCACTAGAACCGCTGCTCCGAACGCAATGGAATAGGTCTGACAACATAGAAATGAGCATATATGGTCTAACCAGATCATATGGTTGCACCCCTCTCAAAACAATAGAGCCAAAATTACAATTTTTGGTTTAGAGGAAGAAGAATAGAAAGAAGATAACGAGAAGAGAAACTCAATTCCATATTATATGAGATTCATCCTTCCTCCATGCAGATCTTGGCATTCAATACATGAACACTCAAACAACCAATCAGCCATCATTGCAACGTATACCAAATAAAATAATGTAATGAAAACATAACATAACATAAATACTTATCTCAAAATATGGGCAACTCACTGCAGCAGGACAACTTTCCTCCCAGCCGTAGACACCGTCAAGCCTTCCTCTCTTGAATAGGTCACCCCCGAGTTGAGACCATGGTTCCACGGGTAGAGGCTTACTTAGTCTCACTACTCTCGAAACTACCTCTTTCGAGAGACACAATGCTTCCCACTACTACTTTCTTGTCCGTCTCCACTGCCTATGGGATGTGACCTAGCTCGCCATTCCCATTTCCTGGCTTTTTGTGTGAGAACATGGACTAGTAGAGTGATATAATGGAAGCAAAGGGAAACAAATATACTCACTCCAAGTCTCAACACAGTCTCAATAATATCAACATTCCAACACGGTTAGATAGCATAAGTCACATGGTCCAAAGCTCAAGATTAACTTCAACAAGGAGATGGCATATGAATTTATAGCATAAGGAGGACAACTCTAACCCAAAGGGATCAACCCAAATTAGAGAGAGGTAAGGTTTAATCTTCATCATGGAGAATTAACTTGAATTAATGGAGCGGTGGCTTAGTGAAAAGATTCCCTTTCCCAAATTAGAACCATGAGGTGGAGTTGCCCAAAAACTAAGGAGTGGATTCATGAAGAGCACATGGAGGCACACTAATGCATATAGGGGGTTACAAAACATCAAGGAGGTCGAAATAGGTGAGAGAGGGCATCCAATAGGGTCATAAATATCATGGAAGCACAAAAATGGGATCATCAATGCATGGTGTAAGAGTGGAAGCTAGAAAATAGCTTAGAACCCCTAAAAACTAGGAAAAGGGCTCATAAGTGACCATAAACACATAAATGTGAAGGAATGTTTTCTCAAGGAGGGTTCCCTAGGAAAGAGGGGCCCACTAGGGTGTGCACAATATGCAATATTAACTCCATAGTCCATAATTATTGAGAATATCGTTCGTTGTACAAGGTTTGGGTGACCAACATTATTAATCTCACCAAGGTGCAAATATGAATTGGGATGGACAAAGTTAAGTCAACAACAAGTTATAAGGTGCTAGAGATGTCCCCATTCCCCCTCACTTTGTGGAATCCATGGTCCCCCATACTCATTTAGTTTCATTTGCTGAGCCAGTTGTTTATTTAATCAATCATTAACAACATTCAAAGAGAGCATAGATGCTAGTAATAACATTAACATTAATAGTAGTGCCAAAGTCCAAAGTCATGTTATCAAACATTAATAATAAGTTCTTAATCAAATTAATCATGCAAAGGAGCATGATTCCACAATCGTATAAAATATCATAAGTCCATAATGCAAAATAACATAAGTCACATGAAGGATCATAAGTTTGGGGCTTAACAACTGGGGTATTACATCTCCCTCCCCCTTAAACAATGCATCGTTCTTGATGCATATTACATACCTGCCGCAAAATTTCAAAATAGATGAGGGTATGCTTCCGTCATGGTATCCTCTAGCTCCCAAGTGGAATCCTCAGGACTGTAATGGGTTCATTGG
Organism: Pseudotsuga menziesii; assembly: GCA_001517045.1. Taxonomy (NCBI): domain Eukaryota; kingdom Viridiplantae; phylum Streptophyta; class Pinopsida; order Pinales; family Pinaceae; genus Pseudotsuga; species Pseudotsuga menziesii. The sequence goes on from LPNX010082975.1 coordinate 175,910, forward strand.
AGCTTTACCTACCTGATTTCTCGATTCCGAAGTAGCTTGACCTTGCTGCCCAAAATGGCAACAGGTTGTACCAAAAAATCCCCTTCCCGTTTACACCTAGATCATAATCCATTCAATCACATGATAAGTACCATGTTCATATATATATATATAGCACTCTAATTACCTAGATCACATTCCAATCAATTACGTGGTTAGTATCAGGTATATACTTTTTCAATAAAGACATGTGAAACACATTATGTACTCTAATGCAAGCGGGTAGGGCCATTTCATAAGCAACATGTCATATCTTAGCTAAAACCTCAAAAGGTCCACAGTATCTAGCAGCTAGCTTGGAGCAATTTCCCAAGTTTAAGTCTTGGGTCCGACTTCCAAAAACACATGATCCCCAACTTGAAACTGTCTTGCGGTCCTATTCTGATCTACATAACTTTTCTGCCTGTCTTGAGCTACCTTTAGATTCTGCTTTATCTTAACCATCTGATCCTCCATATCCTTTAATAATTCTGGTCCAACAATGACTCTATATGTTGGGTTATCCCAACTAATGGGAGTATTGCACTTCCTTCCATACATGGCCTCGAAAGGACTCATATTCGACGAGGAATGATATCCATTATTATAAGAAAATTCCAGTAAGTGTAAATAATCTTCCCACTTAGATGGTTGATCCATCACATACATCCTTAACATATATTCAATCACTTGGTTAACTCTTTCTGTTTGTCCATTTGTCTGAGGGTGGTATGCTGTACTCATGTTTAGACTTGTACCAAAGCCTTTGAACAATCCTTTCCAAAAGTTAGAAGTAAATTTTGAATCTCTGTCTAATACTATAGCCTTCGGAATACCATGCAATCTGGCTACTTCTTTCATGTAAATATTTACAATGTTAGTTGCTTTGTGAGTTGTCTTTACTGGAATAAAGTGTGTTGCCTTAGTCAACTTATCTACCACAACCATGATCACATAATTTTGCAATCTTGTCCTAGGTAACTTGGTGATGAAATCCATCGTCACTATATCCCACTTCCATTCTGGTATAGGCAAGGGTTGCAACAATCCCACTGGATGTTGATGCTCAACTTTAACTTTTTGACATTCCATGCACCTAGCTATATATTCTGCAACATCATTCTTCATCCCTGGCCAATAGTATTGTTTCCTTACTACTGCTATTGTTTTCTGATAACCTGAATGTCTGGCATAAGGGACATCATGTGTTTCCTTCATAACCATCTTCCTTAAATCTCCAACATCATGCACATAAACTCTATCTCTGTGCATGCGTATCCCATTTTCTTTAAACTTATACTTATCGATTTTTTGTGGAATTTTCTATTGTTTCAACCCTTCTTTCACCTGTTGATAAAGTTCATCTGTAACACTGGCTTCAATGATCTTATCCTTCAAACCTGATGTGCTAGTGTTGATAGCTGCTACATGCATCACATGCATCTTCCTACTAAGCGCATTGGCTACTTTATTTTCCTTACCTTTGATATGCTTGATGTCAAAGTCATATTCACATAATAACTCCATCCACCTCCTTTGTCTTGCATTCAAATTAGGCTGCTCAAACAAGTATTTTAATCCATCATGGTCAGTTCTCAACTCAAACTTTTTACCCATTAGATAATGTCTCCGCATCTTCAAAGCATGGATGATAGTTGCAAGCTCTAAGTCATGGGTGGCAAAGTTTTTCTCATGTTCCTTCAACTTTCTAGATTCGTAACTGATCACATGTCCATCTTGCATTAATACTCCACCAATGCGTTGCTTGCATGCATATGTGCATACAACAAAGTTTCCTTCGGGGTCCACAATTTTTAGCACTAGTGCATGGGTAAGCATTTCCTTAAGTTTTTGAAAATTATCTTCACACTTAGAAGTCCAATCAAACTTCAAACCTTTCTTTTGCAAAGATGTGATAGGATGAGCCAACTTCGAGAATCCTTCGATGAACCCTCGGTAGTATCTAGCTAACCCCATGAAGGATATGACTTTTGATACATTCTTAGGTGTTAACCATTCCATAATGGCTCTTATATTCTCAGGATCTACTGTAACACCTTCTTCAAATATGATATGCCCTAGGTAGTGGATTATTCCTTGATAAAAAGAACAATTGCTTAATTTGGCATACAACCGATGTTCTCTAACCACTTGCATTACTAGTCTTAGATGTTCTTCATGCTCTTCTTTTGTCTTGGAATAGATAAGGATGTCATCCAAGAATACAATCACAAACTTATCTAAGTAATTTCTAAAGACTCCATTCATTAAACACATGAATACTGTAGGTGCATTTGTTAAACCAAATGATACTACTGTGAAATCATAGTGTCGATACCTTGTTTTGAATGTTGTCTCATTGGTATCCTCATTCTTAATTATAACTTGGTGGTATCCCGACCTCGAATCTATTTTTTAAAACACCTTGGCTCCTCTCAATTCATCAAACAAGCCATCAATTCTTGGTAAGGGGTATTTGTTTTTAATCGTTGCTTTGTTCAATTGTCTATAATCTATGCAAAGTCTTAGAGTTCCATCTTTCTTCTTCATAAATAACACAGGAGCTCCCCAAGGTGAAACATTGGGCATTATGTAACCTTTCTTTAGTAGCTCCTCTAACTACATTTGTAATTCCTTTAACTATGGAGTACTTGTAATACTCCAAAAATTCGTAAAAAATTAAAAAATTTCATGTAACATAAAATGTTTGTAGTCGTCGTTACCTAGGAATAATGAACTGCTAACGGTTACTTTAATCTGTATTAAATTAGAACTGACTATTTTATAAATCTCTAGTTTTGTATACTTACTAGTTTGTTTTCATAATTCCATGTTAAGGAATTGAATTATGGTTTGATATAACAGGAAATAAAACATATGTTTAAACTTCTAGTACTAAGTTTGTTTTACTGTCTTATGACAAGTAGGAAAGAACTTCAGTTGATCGAGGCTTACTTAGCTTATAGCTAATGCAGTGAAGTGATGCTTCTTTTACAAGTCCTTTACAGGTAAGAAGTTTTGTTACCAATTTTCCAGATCGAGATTATCATCTCAACTAGCATAGAATAAAATGCTAGTTAAATTATTTGTTTTACAGCTTGAGTAGTAAAAGAGGTATCATTGATCCTAATTTTTATGATTTTCATAGTTGATAGAATTATCAGTAATTTTAATAACTGAACTTAGTGCAATTACTCTTCCAACTTGCTACTACTAAAACATGTTCGTTCAACTTCCATCATCCTATTCTCAGTTTAAAACTTATATGTAATTCTAGTAAAATGCATATTGTGATACAAATTTCTTTCTACAAAATAATGAGTTACAATAACCTAAAAGATCTATGATCCAATTGAAGTCATAAAATACTTTGACTGATAGCACACATGAAAACTAGTACTTAGTACATAGAATAGTTTAGAACTATTCTAATACTTACCAAAATATAGGTGCCTTGAAACAAAATGTTTCTTTTAGCCTATGGTGTTAATACTTTTTATGTAAGGAAAGATGAATTTTTTTTATAAGAAAACTATCCTTTAATCCCTTGTATCAATTCTCATCTCCTCAGGTATTACTAAGAGAAAACAACACTCTAGCACCTTATTCATAATATCCATTAAATATTTAAACCAAAATGCTAGCTACGCATTTTCTATAATTGCAAAATATATATAATTGATTTTATTGGTTATATATATATTTTTTATCTTGCTACAAGGAAATTTCATTATACAATTTATCCTTAGCTAGTTTCTTGCTTATATATATTTTTTAAATAAAAACATTACAAGGGTTATGAACCATACTAAAACCCTAATATATATACTATCTACCTTCTTTAACTATTAGGGATACACCCTATATATTAACCACGATGAAGGATAAGATAAATTATAACAAGGTTATAGCATGGTTTTTATTGATCAAAGTTTGTTATTGCAGGCTACTTCGGAAGTTTTTCGAACTATTACAAATAACCCACCATTTGTAAATAATTCGAGGGACACGTGGATGAAATTACAAGGATAGGGTTTTGAGCTTTTTGCATTCACCATATAAGTTTCTTTTAAACCCTAATATCTCGCTTTTACCTATCATTTACCTTGCTCTGGAAGAGGGGCCGCAGGCTCATGGCCGCTCGACCTGTCTGTCACTCCACTATGTAAACCTTCCTGTCAATAGTCTTCTTCTTCTGCGTGTAGAGGTGTAAATGGATGCTATCTCTGGTTTTGAGGACGAATTCTTCTTCTCGCCATTATCTAGCTTTGAACAACGATGCACCTATCATTACCTTGCCTCTGCAAATGTTTTTATTCACCCCCTGGTGCATTGGTGAAATAAGGAGGTGAGCATAACTCTTGGGTTGTCGTAGTGTGGTCTTGTTGGATGAGATGTTAACTGTTCTCACTGCTTGACTCTCAATGTGGCATTTGACACTGCTTTGTCGTGGCTTGGGAGTTCAATCCTGAACTCTACGCATTGTGCTTTTTCTTCTGACAATACTTCGTGAAGTTTGTTGTCTTCCAAATGGTGGCTAGGGTTTGATCTCATACTTCTTCAGGGTCGATAAATCTATTAAGCAGGTAAGATACTCAAAAGTTTTGTTTTAATACAGAGTTAAAGATTTAATTTTGCACTAGCAATTATTCTTCTGAATTTTTATGCTTGTTAGCTTCTATGTGCAGGTGCTTAATTTTTACAGAGAGGTGCTGACAGCCACCAAAGACCACCCTACACAGATTCCACGCCGCGCATAACCCTGGTAAGCCTCAGTCTCGCTGAGGTTCCTCCTACAGTGGTGTATGGTGTTGATTTTTAGTTGATGGAGTTTGTTGGGTTTTTGGCTTTCAGCTCGGTCGTGATATACAGTGTTGTAAAAGTTTGGAAAGGCCATGGGGCGATACTTATGATGTGTTGTCCCAAAAACAAATCTTGAAGCCCTCATGGCTATTTGGTGTAAATATATGAGGCTTTCATAGCCGATACTTGAGGAATGACAAATGGGTCTAGTTTGTTTATAGTTTTGTTATTTAAACACCGGCTTTTGAGCTGTGACTCTGTTGGTAAAGGGCCATAGGGCCGTACTGCTATGTTTTCAGTATATTGTTTCTTTTTATACTATTTAGATTTTCATTCAATAAGCTCGAAGCTTATTGACCATACTTATGTTTTGATAATATATATATATTCTGTGATTTTAAATCGAAGAAGGCAGTCTTGTAATAACTTGTTATTTTGGTTATTTCTTATCGAAATTAACCTATCAGAAGTTGTGGTTAAGTAATTTAATAATTATTTCATTTTATGTGTAAAATTGTATCTAAGGGTTATGACAATAGGTTTTTAGATCATAACTTGGTTATTATTGTAAGTAATAAATTTCGGCAGTAAATAAATAGAGGAAAAGAAATTGACTAAATAACCTAATTCTTTACTGTATTCTCTGAGTTTGAAAATACGATGACAGGTTTTTTAATTATTATTATTGCTTGTGAATAATGTATGTAATTTCATGCAGTCATCTAATTGATGCTTATGGTTATATAAAATAAAGTAGATAGGTTTTGAATTTATTCTAGAAATGAAAAGAACAATTCCCTTTCTAATAAAAAGGGGTGGAAAATTTTGTTATCTATCTATCTATCTATCTATCTATCTATATATTTATTTATTTATTTACAGTTCTTTTAAACAGGTTTATTTATAAACCCTAATCCTTCTTAGTATAAATACATAGTTAGTATTTCATTTTTTTGAGTTACCCTAGTTTGCATTTTTACTTAGATGAACTTATTCAGTAAATGTCTAGCCTTGTTTACTGTTTCTTAAAGTTAATCTTAGTTATGGTAATTCATGTTTATATATTAACTGTTAATTATTAAATTAATCGACTTATGATAGTAATTTTATTTGTTGTGTAAGCCATTACTAGACTAGTAATCCTATATCTTTGGATATTTCCTAACAGTTCTGTTTATTTTGTTCAAGTACTCTAACTAAATGAAAACATCTAAAATAAAAGGAAAGCATACATACAAATCATTCAAATGAATCCGTAGAAGATAGTAATTCACATTTATGCATACCTTATTCAATTCTTTATCTGAAATTTAAAGTAACCTACCGTACTAGAGTACTATCTTTATAAAAGGTGTGGAAAAATACAGTTAGGTATTTTCTTTCTATCTATCAGTTAAACGATAAGTTCTAATCATTTACCCAAATCTATTTAATCCTGTAATTTCACAATCTTTTAACAGTGAAAGTATTTCTTTTAACTAACCCTTGCAGCAATAGAACAAAAACACAACATTTCATTGCTTAACTCAAACTTTCCATATAACAATACAATAATTTAGATAGCTAGATAAATCAAGTAGAACCTAGAAAAGTAGATGAGGTGACAACAGCTTAAGGAACCTGTTCCTCCCAACCAACTCCTGGAGAAAAGCTGGACTGCAATTCTCAAGACCCCCGAGCTTGTCTCCTGGTCCACTTGGTAGAAGTATTGGGTGAGAGATGTAGTTTAGTAATCCTTTGCAACTCCACCGAGTGTTCAACAGTAAGTTAGTTATGCATGCAACAGTATGAACTTAACTTAAAATAACTACACTAGTTCAGGTCTTTAGCACTTTTCCACTCAAAACATACTTCAGCTAGTCCCCTCCATCGAATTTTCTTGTGCACTTCATTCACTCAGAATGTTCACAAGTCCAAAATGAGCATCCCCAGTTGTCTTCAATGGGAAGTTTTATTAACATGCCTAGGTTTTTTGGGTAAGTTTTCACTTAATGAGCCACCTGCTCTTGTTCCACTTTATTGGGGAACATGACCACAAATATAGGGAAGTTGCCACCTGCAACAGCTAGAAGTAGTTTGAGGATGCTGCCAAGTGTCAATTTGCTCTACACCCAACCTTCTCCACCAAGTGACCAGTAAAACACTCATTTAACAACCTCCCTAAGCTATTGTCTCATCTTTCATTTATTTATTAATAAAATATTCAACAATTCCATTCAATTATCCTTGACCCCACTTGGTCATTAGTTACAAACTTTAAAATAAACTATAACATAATGTTTCTTAAAACATAAAATGTTTTGCAAATTGGGGCATGTGACAGTACTCATTCTATAAGGTGCTTTAGATGAAGGTACTGTTCCCGACACCAAATCAATAGAAAAATCAATGTCCCTCTTAGGAGGTATTCCTAGCGGTTCTTGAACTATATCTACAAAATTTTGTAGTATTGGATAATCCTGCATCTCTGGTTATTTTCCTTCTTTTGATTCTTCCACATGAATTGCATATAATTGGCATCCCTTTCTAAGACATTTCTTCATTTGTAGAGTTATGATCTGCCTCAGGGATATGGGTCTATGTATTCCTTTTATTGTCATGTGGTTCCCTTCTTCATCCAAACAAGTATAAGTTTTAATATGTCAATCCAAAACTGCATGGTGTGCATCCAACCAATCCATGCCAATCAATACATCATATGACCCCAATGGTATGATGTTTAAGTCTTCAAAGGTTTTCATTCCATTCATTTCTAAAGGACACACTTTTACAAATTCAATGATTTTCCTCTTGGCTCCTGTAGCTAATTGTACTAGACTTGTTGTTTCAAGTTTACTTTTCTTCAAATGACATTTCTCAACAAGATTAGGTGAAATGTAACTATTTCTAGCTCCCGAATCAATCAAAATAGTTATGGTTTTATTAGCAATCTTACATGGTACTTGAATCATTCCGGATTGGTGGTCAACTTGCCTCCCATCTAGGGTTGCATGGATCCTTTGAACACTTCCACCTACATCTCCAACATTTGAATCCTCTTGAATATTGTGAAGGTTATTTTTCTTACATGGACACTCACTGACAAAGTGATTTTCCTTGCATATCCAACATTCCACAGGTGGTGTTTTCCCTGAAGGATCTTCCTTTGACTGTCCTTGTTGGTAAGAATTATCGTTTCTGAACTTTGAAGGATGGAAACCTTTCTTTCTCCGCTCCTACTTGTTCTTCTTCATATCCTTCCAATTCTGCTGATATGGAGCCTTTCTCTTAATTTGTTGATATAAGTGTTTTTCCTTCCAGATGGCATCCTTAAGGTTCTTTGGTCTATCATACTGGATTTTATCTCTATAAGATTCAGGAAGGCCACTTAGGAACCTTTGAATCTTTACCTTCTCATCTTTGATGAAGTCTGCATAGTTCAAAAGTTCTAGAAACTTTTTCTCATAGGCCTCCATAGTCATGCTTACCAAATTAAGCTCAAAGAATTCCTCCATCTTCTTGTCATAGTAGTGCTCAGAGAGGTATTCTTTTTGAAATTATTTCCTAAAATTCCTCCAAGATATTTTGTCTCCATCGATGTCTTTCAACTTAACCAGTTGATCCCACACGACAGATGCTTTACCTTGCAGATGGTATATGGCTACTCTTGCCTCCATATTAGGTGTATACTGATGCAACTGGAAGAATTTCCTAAGTCCTAACAACCATGCTTTGGCATCTTCTCCTTGCTTTACTTCTCCATCAAAATTTGGGTGATTGATTCTTCTCAACTCTCCCACTAGTTCATCCCGAGTAAACCTCCTCACTGGAGATCTTTCAGCATTGCTCTCTGTACTGCTTGATGCATACCCCCTTCTTTCTCTCTGAGTGACAAGGTCTCCTTGAAGATGAATTAGACCTCACATAACCTCTTGTATGACTCTTTTCAGCAGATCTTTGGATGGTCTTCAATGATTTTAGATCATTCATAATCTGCTCTTGGATATGAATTATTCTTTCATTATCCTCTCTACACTTCCTCACGGAATCCTCCAAGATTAACGGTTCACTACTCTTCTTATGTCTTATTGACCTTCTTCCCTCAACAAACTCCTCTTCGACACTATATGGTCTCCGTCCTTCATCAAGATCCATCCCCAATCTCTGAATTCCTATTATTTAACTTTTACTTGTTGAAAACTTAGTCTTCATAGGTTTGATTAAAATATCAATTGTAGTGGTCACACCGCTTTCTCAATCAATCACTGGGAACTACAATGTGTTCATTATTAACGTTCTGTAAGTAAACCACACATTAGTATAAGTTCATTATCATAAAAGAAAACTACTTTTCTTCTTGTTTATAAAGTAACTAGCCAACATTTCTAAGTTATAATCTACCTAGCTGGAGAAGGGGGGCGGGGGGGAGGGGGGGGTAGAAATCCTTCCAATATTTCTCCTTACTGGATGAACTTTAGGTCCATAACCATCCCAATATAACAGTTTAATTAACTAAATCACATGTGAAATTATATTAAGGTGCTTGCATCCAAGCTATCTAATACAAATGCATGCTTTCACATTAACCAGTTGATCCCACCAGATAGATGCTTTACCTTGTAGATGGTATATGGCTACTCTTGCCTCCATATTAGGTGTATACTGATGCAACTGGAAGAATTTTCTAAGTCCTAACAACCATGTTTCAACATCTTCTCCTTGTTTTACTTCTCCATCAAAATTTGGGGGCTTGATTCTTCTCAACTCTCCCGCTAGTTCATCCCGGATAAACCTCCTCTTCTTGAATCTCACGGGAGATCTTTCACCACTGCTTGATGCATATCCCTTCTTTCTATCTGAGTGACAAGGTCTTCTTGAAGATGATCTAGACCTCACATAACCTCTTTTGTGACTCTTTTCACCAGATCTTTGGATGGTCTTCAATGATTTTAGATCATTCATAATTTGCTCTTGGATATGAATTATTCTTTCATTATCCTCTCTACACTTCCTCACTGAATCCTCCAAGCTTAACGGTTCACCGCTCTTCTTATGTCTAATTGACCTTCTTCCCTCAACAAACTCCTCTTCAGGACTATATGGTCTCTGTCCTTCCTCAAGATCCATCCCCAATCTCTGACTTCCTACTGTTGAACTTTTACTTGTTGAAAACTTAGTCTTCACAGGTTTGATTAAAATATCAGTTGTAGTGGTCACACCGCTTGCTCAATCAATCACCAGGAACTGCAATGTGTTCATTATTAACATTCTGTTAGTAAACTACACATTAGTATAAGTTCATTATCATAAAAAACTACTTTTCTTCTTGTTTATAAAGTAACTAGCCAACATTTCTAAGTTATAATCTACCTAGCTGGAGAAGGGGGGCGGGGGGGAGGGGGGGGTAGAAATCCTTCCAATATTTCTCCTTACTGGATGAACTTCAGGTCCATAACCATCCCAATCCAACAATTTAATTAACTAAATCACATGTGAAATTATATTAAGGTGCATGCATTCAAGCTATCTAATACAAATGCATGCTTACAAGGTGACTTGAAACTTCAAAGAAGGCCCAACAGCCACAGTGTTGAAACCTTAAGCTCTAATACCACTTGTGATGTCCCTAAACCTTGAGATAAGGCCAAATGTGCTAAAATTAAGACTAACTTAAGTTTGAAAACAATGGATATAGATAAATTACTATTGATCTGATTAACCATACACCAAATAAATTAAAACTTTTAATTCTAGAGATTGAATTATAACTAAAGTTGCGACACTTAATTATTTAATTACGCCACTTAATTAAATAATTAATTGCGAAACTCAATTAATAATTTCCTAAGTGCAAACTTAAGGTCGTAATTGAAACAACAACATCAATAATACATGATAAACATCATATTCAGTGTGAATCGCTAATTTATGTATTTTTGGTTTGCTTGATAACATAGTTTATAAATAATCAAGTATTGATGTCATTGATTGTTTTCAAATTAATCTACTTGTTTGGTGTTGTTATGTGTGTGCTGTTGGTGAGCATAAAGAGTAAGGAAAACCACATATCATGGAACATCCATAGGCTGCAATATACAACCACGCCAAAACCATAGCAAACAAAGAACACCGGCTGCAACTTCAACCCTCAAAATCTGCTCCCGATGACTGTCCCCTACAATCATCTCTCACTAATAAAAATCAGATCATATGGATGCCACCCTCTAGCCATTGATTGATTTTACATCTAAAATACATCACTCATCCTCAGATATGCAACTAAGAACAAATATGCAAACAAATGATTTACAATCAAATGACAGGTGCGCTCATCTTGGCACCGGAAAATTGTTGGACCAAAACAAACATATCTTGGTCATCCGGAAAGCTTTTTAAATGAAACGAAAGGTGTTGTTAATTGGAAACGCTGCTCCATATGCAATGGAATAGGTATCAAAACACAAAAATGAGAATATATGGTCGAGCCAGATCATATGGTTGCGCTCCTCTCAAAATAATAGAGCCAAAATTACAATTTTTGGTTTAGAGGAAGAAGAATATAAAGAAGGTAACGAGAAGAGAAACTCAATTCCATATTATATGAGATTCACCCTCCTCCATGCAAATCCCGACATTCAATACATGAACACTCAAAAAACTAACCAACCATCATTGCACATATACTAAATAAAATATAATGTAATGAAAACATAACATAACATAAATACTTATCTCAAAATATGAGTAACAGGTTGCATCAGGACAACTTTCCTCCCAGCCGTAGACACCGTCAAGCCTTCCTCGCTTGAATAGGTAACCCCCAAGCTGATACCATGGATCCATGGGTAGAGGCTTACGTAGTCTCACTACTCTCGAAACTACCTCTTCCGAGAGACACAATGCTTCCCACTACTACTTTCATGTCAGTCTCCACTACCTATGGGATGTGCCCTAGCTCACCATTCCCATTTCCTGGCTTTGTGTGTGAGAAGCTAGACTAGTAGAGCAATATAATGGAAGCAAAGGGAAACAAATAAACTCACTCTAAGTCTCAACACACTCTCAATAATATCAACATTCCAACATGGTTAGATAGCATAAGCCACATGGTCCAAAGCTCAAGATTAACTTCAACAAGGAGATGGCATATGAATTTATAACATAAGGAGGACACCTAACCCAAAGGGATCAACCCAAATTAGAGAGAGGTAATGTTTAATCTTCATCATGGAGAATTAACTTGAATTAGTGGAGTGGTGGCTTAGTGAAAAGTTCCCTTTCTCGAATTAGCACCATGAGGTGGAGTTACCCAAAAACTAAGGAGCGGAGCCATGAAGAGCACATGGAGGCACACTAATGCATAAAGGGGGTTACAAAACATCAAGGAGGTCAAAATAGGTGAGAGAGGGCATCCAATAGGGTCATAAATATCATGGAAGCACAAAAATAGGATCATCAATGCATGGTGTAAGAGTGGAAGCTAGAAAATAGCTTACAACCCCTAAAAACTAGGAAAAGGGCTCATAAATGACCATAAACACATAAATGTGAGGGAATATTTTCCCAAGGAGGGTTCCCTAGGAAAGAGGGGTCCGCTAGGGTGTGCACAATATGCAATATTAACTCCATAGTCCATAATTATTGAGAATATGGTTTGTTGTACAAGGTTTGGGTGACCAACATTATTAATCTCACCAACGTGCAAATATGAATTGGGATGGACAAAGTTAAGTCAACAACAAGTTATAAGGTGCTAGGGATGTACCCATTCCCCCTCACTTTGTGAAATCCATGGTCCCCCATACTCGTTTAGTTTTCTTTGCTAAGCCAATTGTTAATTTAATCAATCATTAACAACATTCAAAGAGAGTATAGATGCTAGTAATAACATTAACATTAATAGTAGTGCCAAAGTCCTAGGTCATGTTATCAAACATTAATAATAAGTCCTTATTCAAATTAATCATGCAAAGGAGCATGATTCCACAATCATATAAAATATCATAAGTCCATAATGCAAAAGAACATAAGTCATGTGAAGAATCATAAGTTCGGAGCTTAACAATTGGGGTATTTACAAATATATATAATCACAACTTAAAATGAGTCTCTCTCTTTTTCTCTCTGTATATATATATAAAATATGTTACTAACATATTATAATTTTAAATTTTAAAAATTAATTTATTCTAATTTATTTTTTATTACATATATTGAAAAACATTCCGAAATTATATATATATATCACTTTTCATTGTAATAAAGTTTTATTTACAAAGGTGGTAAGTGAAGGAAACCACGAAATAATCAACAATAAGCACTATTTTTATTGTAATAAATTTTCATTTACAAAGGTGGTACGTGAAGGAAATCAATAAATAATCAACAATAAGCGTTAGCATTGTTTCAAGGGTTGACAATTCTTAAGTTTCAATTAAGGATTAAGTAGGTGATCAACAATAAGAAGAGGCATTGGTATTGATTCAAGGGTTGGTAATTCTGAAGCTTCAATTAAGAATTAGGTGAGGCCATCAACAATAAGCAAAGGCATTGATATTAAATCAAGGGTTGATGATTAAACGAAGTGTTATTCTTCAATATATTAGTGTAATAGATAGTGACAATGTTATAACTTCAAAATTAGCATAATCAAAGTGATAATTTTAAAAACTAGAAAACTTTTAAAATACTCAAAATAATTTTGTATTATTATATATATTTTTATTAAATTATATATACTTAATTTGTAATTTAAAAATAATTTTTTGATTTAAAAATAAAAATAATAAAATTTTATTTTAAAAAATTAACTTCAATACACATCTCAAGTTATATGATTGTGTAATTGTTTTAAACTTACACATCTCAAGTTATATGATTGTGTAATTGTTTTAAATTGTTTTAAATTTACACATCTCAAGTTATATGATTGTGTGATTTTTTTTAACTTACACATCTCAAGTTATATGATTGTGTGATTTTTTTAAACTTACACATATCAAGTTATATAATTGTGTAATTTTTTAAAACTTATAAATAATTTATAATAATAAATTTTACCATATTTTATTAAATTTAAATTTAGTTTTTAATTCATTTTTTTAAGTAATAATTAATTTTTTATTTTTTATTTTTTATTTTCAATCAATTCGATACACTCTCAAATGTATTTATTAACATTAACTTGTTAATAGTTTATAATAATGGAAAGTTTTACCATAGGTTTAATCAATTTATATAATTTGATAAAAACAAATTGTAATTATTTTCAATTTATACTTTAATAAAAAAAAAAATATTAATAAAGTAGTTTTATATAAAATTTAAAAATTTGGTTGTGGTTTTATATAAAGTTTAAAAATTTGGTTGACCACAAGGAAAATTCGACCAACAGTAAAACATAAGTTTTTACTGAAAACTCTCATGAGTTTTTAAAGAACTTGTTCCCCATAATCTTATGACTATCTTGAACATGCCTAGGAGACTGGTAGGAGTTCCTTAATCTTATGACTATCTTGAACATGTTTAGGAGATTGGTAGGAATTCCTTGAGAAAAACTATGGTAATAAAAAAAACAAAATTAACAATTATATTGTTGAGACTATAGGGAGTGGGCAATATCATTTGAGATAGAGATGAAATGCACCTTTTGAGTGGAGATGGGAGGTTAGCCATGGTCTTTAATTGCCTTTTCCATGAACTCGAACCCTATGGTGGCCTTAGCAATCAAGTTGATTTTGGCATTCATCTACCTCGTTTGAGTTTGAAGTTCATCCATCTTCAAAAGTGTTTCCTTTCTTTCTTCCTTATGGTCTAATAGCACCTTCCCAAGCAATGACTTGTATGCGAATAGATTAAGATGGTTTGAATATATTTAGGGTCCCAAGTTTGAGAATTACACACATCTAGAACCCAAAATAGTATTTCCCTGTAGATTTCACTCCCACTCAATGCCTCATGCTCATGCTTCACCCATTGTTTTGTTTCTTTAATTTCTCTCTAGATCCCTGTTAGAGTTTACCTATGAGATATGGAGGTTGAGATCGAGGCCTCCTACATAATGTGGGGGCAATGATTGAATCCTTGTCCATTACAATCGCTCTAGGCCTTGGAACTCCATGTACAAGCAAACATTATGACACTAGGGAGTGTGGGATTGAAATTGTGGCCAAGAGAGGAGAGTTTCCATGTTCTTGTTCTTTGAAAAAGCACTATAACAGCGCTTCGTCGAATAAAAGTAAGTATCAAAATAGCAATTACCAAGATCAAACACTATCGAAGGTGGTTTTCTCTGGCTTTTAGCTTCATAGATGCGATCATAAGCTGGTTAATAATGGAACTGCCTTCCTAGCTTGTCCATTAACTTTGGATTGTCCTTCGTCGATGCACTTGGGAGGAGGGTCATCATACTGCAGTGTGGGAGGAGAGGGATCAAACTCAGGCAAGGTGTTGACATCTTTGAGATTTTCCTACGTTTGTCATCTGGAGATGGGATCGGCAACAGGGGTCCAGGTGTCTAGGGAGAGGATCGGTTGTCACTTCCTCTTCATTGACTTTGGAAGGCACCGAAGGAGCCTCCACATCCTTAAACTAGGCCCCTCTAATGTCCCTTCCACCATTCACTCAAAACTAGGGAATTTACATGTGTTAATAGACTATTTTACAAATTCAATGAAGGCATAAATAGATTATGATGTTTTTAACAAAGTAGTCTATTTGTTAGAAGTTTTGGACTTTCCTGTGAATTTTTAATTGAATGGGGTTAATTTTGGTTTCCAAAATCTGAATTTTGAAGTGTTTAAATAATTTTTTTGAATGCTTAAATGAATTGAACATCCTCAAATACCCCAATAACACCAAGATTATGCAAGTTTAACAATTATCATATGTTTTTCCAAGAATTAATCTAAAATTTGTACAGTATGATGTGAAAAACAAATTAAAAAAAAACTGGAAAATATTGAAAAGGTATAACATTTAGACTACTACTTTTGTTTTTTGGTTGGTTAAGTGCCCTGTGACTTGTTGGGCTAACCTTTGGTCTGAGAAACCACGATCCAGGGGCATCTAAGCCGTCAAAATCACCTGGAGATCGCACCCGGCCTGGTCGCACCAACCCTTAGCATGGTTGGATTTAAATGTCGCCTTCCAGGAGCAGCGGGTTTTGATCCTGGGCCACCAAGCAAATGAAACCCCTCTCGACCGTTTTTACTCTACCGAAATTTAACAAACTTTAATCAAATTATAATTTTTTAATAAAATGAAGTGATACACTTAAAATTTAAGTTGTATATACAATTAAAAATTAAAATTTTAAATAATAATTAGTTTTATTTATATAATCTATTTTAATGAGCGTAAACAAAAGCTATTATACGTTTTATTAAAGTTAAAACCCTATTTTGTAATATGGTACGTTGAATATAAATGATTAACCTTACTTCAAATGTTATCTTCAATCTTTTTCTAAAACCTTATAAATAATTTTAAATAACCAAACTAAAATTAAAATACAAAACAGGTCATGCACCTAATAATAAAAGTCTTTTAATATAATGATGTTATTCCGTAATGGTGGGTGAAATGTCATACGGCAGGGAAGTAAGCATGGACCCACTATCATACTCTTTTATCATGGTGATCATGCTTTCATGCCGTCTATGTCTATGTGGTCATAGTAATTTTGACTTTTTAAATTTTATTTTTTTGGGTGCACACAATGTGGCAAATTGCGTCCAACATTGCGATTGCTTTCACATTCACAAACCTAGAACAACTCTACTTTAAACATTCAAACACTTGCAAATTATTCATAAACCTAGAACAACTTTACTTTGAAGGAGTGAGCTAGCTATGGAGCAATCCTCCCTCCATCGGACGGAGGAGGAGCAAAGTCAACGTTAACTTTGCTCCTCCTCCGTCCGATGAGGGAGGATTTCTCCATAGCTAGCTTACTCCTACTTTGAACATTCAAACACTTGCGAATTATAAATTATATAGAGTTGAAACCTAGTCCCTTGTACCACTTGCAAATTATAAATTATATAGAGTTGAAACCTAGTCCCTTGTACCATTTATGGGATAGAAGAAAGAGTGTTATTGTGGAAGGAAACTCCCTTAACATTAATTGTGTGTGTTTGATTGAGTGAATATAGTGTTGAAATTA
Organism: Pseudotsuga menziesii; assembly: GCA_001517045.1. Lineage (NCBI taxonomy): Eukaryota > Viridiplantae > Streptophyta > Pinopsida > Pinales > Pinaceae > Pseudotsuga > Pseudotsuga menziesii. The sequence goes on from LPNX010082975.1 coordinate 192,876, forward strand.
GATATAGGTTAACAGATATATTTTAAGTAAGTTAATTTAATAAATTATTGATAGTTTAAATTTATTTAATTTCAATTTTATTAAGTATTAAAAAAGATTATTATTAAGTTAATTTAATAAATTATTGATGGTTCAAATTTATTTAATTTCAATTTGATTAAGTATTAAAAAGAATTAATATTGAAGGTGTAAATATTTTTTTAATGTTTGTATAGTTAAAAGTGTTTATTGGAAGAATTTGATTTTTTTTTAAATCCAAGATTAAAATGAATGTAAATTTCTTACTATTTTTGTTTAAATTCTTTTTAGTTTTGGATAAATCCACGATTAAAATAGGTCTAAATTTGTTACTACTTATGTTCAACGTCTTCTTAGTTCTCGATAAATCCAAAAATAAAATAGATTTAAATTTGTTAGTATTTATGTTCAAGTTTATGTTTACATAAATTTGAATAAAAAAAAATATTGAAATAAAATTATATTGCATGTAAGAATTAAGCCAAACACTTTTGAATTATGAACATGTCAATTTCTATTGCAAGTTTATGTATTGACATCTTGTGTAAAGGTAAGGGTCTCTTAAGTTAAAAAGTAAGCACAAGAATCACTAGGTAGCTTTATCTAGATAAGTAAAAAGTCAACTCAACGGTTGGAAGTTTCATTGTTTCACTAGAAGAGTGAAGGGTGAAGCATATGAATATTTAAATAAATAAAATTTAGATTATAAAAGAGTATCAATTGCTCTCATCAAGTGAGACATTGCAAAGTAATTAGTGTTTTCTATGATACATGTAGTTCCTATTTAGTATATCTTTTGGATAAGAAATTTAAATGAAAAAAAATGTTGAGAAGGACAACTTGTTAGTGTGCATGATCATTCACTCAAAGAGTTAGTGTTAAGTAGTCTCTTTATAAATTTTGTAAAGTTGTCAAACCGATATATGATTTTTTTTTAACAGAAACCAAGAAGATATTGTATTTGATTAAAAAGGTTGTAGCCCAACCAAGCTTACAAAGGGAGGAGTTTAGTTAAAGAAGGTTGATGACCTCTAACAGTTATGTCAGCCTTCTTACAAATACTTTGAGAGATAAGCCCCACTTGCTTCTAGGGATTTTTTGAGAAAAAAAAATTGCTTGCAAGAGTAAACTCTCACGAAATGTGTGCAGAGTAAAATGCAGAAACAAAACATTAATTAGACGGGGAGGTGAAATGCCCCGTAATGAAAGGGTCCAATTGCTTCTGGGAGCCCGAAAAAATGTTTGAGGTCGCTTCCTTTTCCCTTCGTTCTTTGTTGGTCTTTTTCCCTCTAGTGAGGGGAGGAGAAGGGGCTGAGAAGTCTTCAGAATCAAAGTTTCCCTCTGATCCAGAGGAAGGGACTAAGGATGCCAATCCTGCTTGGGCTGAAGTCTCGTGATCTGACGCTTTGGGGTCCCTCTTAGAGCCTGAAGGAGCAGGTCTTGGAGAAGCTTGTTTCACTGTAATGGAAACAAGAACTGTCTCCGAGGGGCCAGAGGGACTTGGGGGGAACTCGCCCTGCGCCAGAACATTCGCTGCTTCAGATTCTTGAGCTTCAACTTCCTGTAGAACTTCAAAGTTGTTTTTGTTTTCCAATGGAGGAGAGTCTGCGAGAGGAGGAGTAGGATCTTGAGGTGAGTCCTTATGCTGAGAAGCTTGAGGCTCCTTTCGCTAGGGAGGTCAGACTTGATTAATGACCGTCTAGAACTCTACTTCTTTAGGTGCATGGGGATTTACTGATTTCTGTGATTCTGCAAGCTTGGGGCAACTTTTGGCAAAGTGGTCGTATACATGACAAAAATTGCATTTGAATGGAATCTGCTCATAATCCAATTCTTGGATGTGACACCAATCTCCTAATGTGAGATTTAGGGCCTCCAGAATCCCTTTTTTCTAGATTTACCTCTATGTAGATGCAGGCACATCTGAACTAACCCCCTTTTGGGTCTACACTATCTAGGTAGCACCCTAGCTTATTCCCAATGTCTGCAAGAGTGCTTTTTCCCCAAAGATGAAGTGGGAGGTTAGGTAGTCTTAGCCAGACTGGAGTGGCAATAATCTCTGCTTCTGGGTTAAACCTCAGGGTCCAAGGGGCTAATAAAATCCTTCTCGAGCCCATGAAGAAGGGACTCGATTGGAAGACTAAATCTCTTTCTTCTTTATTCAGAAACAGAAAAACAAAATACCCCCTTCTAGCTACGAAGAGAGAGACATGTCCTTGCAAAATAGGGTTCCAATGTTCTGCAATCCAGAGCTCCACCGCCTTAGGGCTAGGCCACAACCTTGTAAACTTGTTGATGAAGGATTTCTCTGAGAGAATGAGCGCTTTCTAGCATGGATCCGTAGGAGAGAGCTCCAAAGAGGGGATCTCATCCATCTTTTTCACGAACTTGGAGGGAGTCTGAGACGCTGCCTGAGGAGTGACGACTTGAACTAGGGCCTTAAAGGCCTTAAGCTGGTCATGAGTATCCATAACCAGGAAACCATGAGGAGACAAGCTGCAGCCAACAAACCCACTGAACGACGCAGCAACATGAAGCTTCAACGCAGAGGAAGGAGGAATCCGACCTGAACGTAGACAGATGGGCAAGAAACCTTCGTGCAAGATCTGAACAACAGGAGAGGCGGGGACTAGGGAAACCCTAGCCGCGGTTCAGAGAGCGAACAATCGCATTGCTTCACGCTGAAAATAAACCAATATATGACATAACAAACAAACAAAAAAATAATTAGCCTTATATAATATGGATAGTTGAATTTTAAATATTTAATTGTGTGGTTATAATAAAGAAGAGCTTAGAGGTGTATATTAACATTAATTGTGGTTATAATAAGGAAGAACTTAGAGGTGTATATTACAATTTAATACGAGGCAGTGTGTTTGATTGAATGAATATAGTGTTGAAATCAAATATATGTTAACATATATAATTTAATCTTTTTTATTAAGTAAGTTAATTTAATAAATTATTGATAGTTTAAATTTATTTCATTTCAATTTTATTAAATATTAAAAAGGATCAATATTAAAGGTATAAATATTTTTTAAGTGTTTGTATAGTTAAAAGTGTTTGCAAGAAGAATTTGATTCTTTTTAAAAATCCAAGATTAAAATGAATGTAAATTTATTACTATTTCTATTCAAATTCTTTTTAGTTTTGGATAAATCCAAAATTAAAATAGGTCTAAATTTGTTACTATTTATGTTCAAAATCTTCATAGTTGATAAATCCAAGATTAAAATATATTTAAATTTGTTACTATTTATGTTCAAGTTTATGTTTATATAAATTTGAACCCAAAAAAATTGAAATAAAATTATATTGCATGTAAGAATTAAGCCAAACACTTTTGAATTATGAACATGTCAATTTCTATTGTTCTAAACATGAATATGTATTGACATCTTGTGTAAAAGAAAGGGTCTCTTAAAGTTAAAAAGTAAGCACAAGAATCACTAGGTAGCTTTATCTAGGTAAATAAAAAGTCAACGGTTGGAAGTTTCATTGTTTCACTAAAAGGGTGAAGCATATAAATATTTAAATAAATAAAATTTAGATTATAAAAGAGTATCAATTGCTCTCATCAAGTGAGACATTGCAAAGTAATTAGTGTTCTCTATGATACATCTCGTTCCTATTTAGTATATCATTTGGATAGAAAAATATAAATGGAAAAAATGTTGAGAAGTACAACTTGTTAGTGTGCATGATCATTCACTCAAAGAGTTGGTGCTAGGTAGTCCCTTTATAAATTTTGTAAAGTTGTCAAACCGATATAGGACATAACAAACAAATAAAAAAGTAATTAGCCTTATATAATATGGATAGTTTAATTTTAAATATTTAATTCATAATTTTTTTAATTGTAAATTCAATTTTTAAATAGTTAAATTAAAAGAATAAACAAAATTATATACTATTTATACTGATATTATAATTTTATATATTTAAATATATTTTATAATAATAAGAATTATAATTATCATAAACATTTATAAGAAAAAAAATACACCTTAAAAAAGATAACTTGTTATGTACACCAAATATTATAATATACAATGAATAGTAATAAACTTATATATGTATATCAAATATTTATGTGTTTCAATCTTTTGGTGTGTTAATGTTCAATCCTTCATTTTTGTTGAAAACATATGTTCAACCTTAGAAATTGCAAAGTCAAATTTTGCTAAGCATTGTGATATTAATAGAGCTGATTTTAACATTAATAGATTCTTATAAAATTAAATACTATGTTAATTGAGTGTAATTATGTGTTTCAACCTTTTGGCGTGTTAATTTTCAATCCTTCATTTTTATTGAAAGCATAGGTTTGACCTCAGGAATTTTGAAGTCAATTTTTGCTAAACATTGTGATATTAATAGAGTTGATTTTAACATTATAGATTCACATAACATTAAAACCTATGTTAATTAAGTGTAATTTGAATAATCGTGAGGAAAATTTGTTATCTTCTCCATTTAAGTTCAAATCTCGCTTAATAGCGTATTTACATATAGTGAGAAAATTGTTGATAATCTATTTATGAATTGTTGAATTAAACCTATACCTAAAAAAAACATTAAAACTAGTATTTTTATATTTAAACATTTTGAATTCTCTAATTTAATATTTTGTTCTAATTTAATGTTTAGAGATCAATTAGAGTGACAATCTCACTTTGAATCTTTCACTCTAATTGATTTTTATTTTTTTTGGGGAGTTTTTTCCCCGGTAAAAAAATTTTGCAATTCTTTTATATTAATGAATCACCTCATACATACGTGGCAGTACATGTACATTTCCATACATCATTGTGGCCATAACCATCCATACATAATCATGTTCATATGATCAACAGAAAGGGAAGATGCTATATGAAAGATCCTAAAAAACAAAAAAGATTGTAAAAATGCAGATATAAAGGATAGTAAAAGTATGCTCACTGCAAGAGTAATGTCAAATTATGGTATATTAATAACCATTGATAGGGCCTCAATGTCATTCAATTGGGACCAAGTCCTCCACCTGTTAGCCTCAATACCAACACCAACTTCAGATAGAGCATCCACGATAACATTCATTTCCCTATATATATATGGGAGAAAGAGATGTCTTGAAATAAGTCCATATATCTGAGGATATCCTCGATCAAAGGTCTGAGTGAAATTCTATTAGGAGGCTTCCTAAGTTTGAACCATTCAATCACCAATTAGGAGTCACCAATATTCTGAATCTATCTGATACCATGGTCATGGGAAAAAAATAAGCAAAAACTTGAGAGCTTTCAACTCAACCATATTATTAGTTGCCTTACCTGTTCCAACTACAAATTCGAACCAACTATCATAAGATATATGTAGGATACCACCAGCACCCCCATCTTCGTTATGAGTCGCTCCATCAAAGAATCCCCAAAACCTATACTTGTCAATATTCTCATTACCAATAACTCTATGGTGAAGCATGTCCTCGAGCTAAGGGAAAGAGTCCAAAATGGGCAGACTCTTACTAGCATAAATGTGAAAGGGGATTATATTATCATGGAAGATGGCTTGATTGCGGGCAAGCCATATGCCCCAAATCATGATGACTGGAAGTGCTATGTAATTGTATGTTGTAGGATCATTAAACCATGAAGAGAATGCTTCACTAATACAATTACCTTCCCATTTGAATTGTATGCCAGATAATTGTTCCACATATCGCCACATATTATTAATGTATTTGCAATGGATGAACAAGTGGGATATAGATTCAACTGCACCACTGCATATAGGACAATGAATGGGGCCGATGGTGAGAAAATATATCAGCTTGTCCCAAACCGGAATCTTCCTAGAAATGGCAAGCCAAAAAAATAGCTTGGATTTCAAAGGACAATTAATCTTCCATAGAGAATAATGCCACCGTAAAGGCATCGATAGGTCTTCGTTTTCTCTAGCTGCTAAGTAACCCATATTTGGGGTATATGAGCCACCAACATCATTTTTGGTCGAAATCAATTGATCTTTAATATAAGAGAGAAAAATATGAACTCTCTCAAGATGAAAGATATGATTCTCCTAGCAAAGGATATGGTCACCATTTAGGCCTGGATCAATTGCAAAGTACCAATGATATCTAAAGCGAGTTGTTCAAAGAGGGTCATTAATCTAAAACAAATGAATAAAACCTTCGTTGTTGAGGAGAGCAACTAGATCAACAGACAGTCGGTAAGCATCGAAACTCCCAGGCCAAGGATCCTTTCCAATACGAATCATCTTACCATTACGACCAACACGCCATGCCAGCCAATCACTGATAATGTCATAGGAATTTATCATCACCTTCCAAATGATAGACGGGTTTCTAGTGCTCTTGTGCATGCATCTAATCCATTGATCCATAGAAAGAGGTAGAATATATTTATGATGAATGACATTAACCCATTTTATTACAGGATTGCCAATGACTATGAGACAACATGATTCCATCATGGTTGTGGTGGACAAATTAAAAAAGGCATCACATTTTATACCTATCAAGTCCACATATAAATTCGATGCTATTGCAAATATTTTCATGAAGGAAATTTTCAAATTGCATGGATTGCCTAAGGCAATAATTTTTGATAGGGATACCAAGTTTACTTCCAATTTTTGGAAGGGTCTTTTTGTAGATTTGGGTACAAAGCTGAACTTTAGCATTGCCTACCATCCTCAAAACGATGGAGAAACAGAGAGACTAAATCAGGTGCTTGAAGACATGCTTCGTATGTATGTAATGGACAAACCATCCAAGTGGGAGGATTATTTACACTTAGTAGAGTTTGCATATAATAACGAGAAACAAGCATAATTGGGAATGAGTCCATATGAGGCTTTATATGGAAGAAGGTGTAGGACACCAGTGACTTGGGATAATACAATGAATAGAATTGTGATTGGTCCATAATTGATTAAGGAAATGGAACAAGACATTGCAAAGATAAGGAAGGACTTGAAAGAAGCCCAAGATAGACAGAAGAGCTATGCAGATAAGCATAGAGTGCATAGTGAGTTCAGTTTTGGGGATCATGTTTATCTTAGAGTGAGGCCAAGGAAGAGTTCCTTGAATCTTAGAAGTCATGCCAAGCTATCACCTAGATATTGTGGGCCATTTGAAGTGCTTGAAAGAATAGGGCCAATTATATGTAGACTTGCATTGTCTGCTAGCACTAGGGCTCATAATGTTTTTCATGTCTCTTTGCTTATGTACATGATCCTAACCATGTGATTAATTGGGATGTGATCCAGGTGGAACCTGAGGGAGAGTTACAAACCGAGCCATTATGCATCCTAGACAAGAAGGTAACTGTGCTCCTGAATCGATCCGTTGGACAGGTGAAGCTGGAATGGAAGCACTACGGCCCTGATGAGGTTACATGGGAGGTGGAGGATGCCATGAGAGTGGCACATCTATTTTTGTTCAATTTTGAAGAGCACTGAGGACAGTGCTAATGTAAGGGGGAGGGGAATGTCATATCTTGATTTTGACCCCTATTGCATTAAAATTGTAAATGATGTAAATATCATTATTGTGAAATTGAATTTCTCACCCAGGGTTGATTTCCCCATTTGCAATTTCTTTTGGTCACTAAACGTTTTTATACAAGCCCCACATTTGTATTTTGTTGTTGTGTGCATCCCTGTTTTGCTTTGAAAGACTTAGGAGTGGAAGAGGCCTAGAATTGGCTTGATAAATCTAGTGAAGAGAGGAACCTCACAAAAAGGTCAAGAGGGATGGCTATTCTTCTATGCACACGTTGAAGAACATTGGAAAGGAAGGTATTACCTGAGGGACTATGTAGAAGTGAAGGGAATACTTCCTTGTGTTGGGTGTGTAGGTATTGTGGATGCCAAGATACATAGATCTTGTGGAGGTGTCCGTGGCTCTGTGGTTGAGCTCACTATCTTACCAATTCTACCTTTCCACTGCCTTATCAGCCTGATAAACCCAATTGTAGATTGGATTGGTTGAACTTTGATATTTATTTGGCTATGTGTGAGCCTGTTGTTCCCTAGTTCATTGTAGAAATTATGCCTAGCTCGAGTGTGGCAGTGGTGCTGAGAGACTGATGAGCTCATTGGCTTATGGTTGGGTGGAACATTCCAACGACATAGCTAATTGCGAGGAATTTCCTTTTCAAGATAAGTATTTTCTTGTGTTAATTTTGCAATGTATTTGCTGTATGAATTATTATGAACATATGAATGTATTGAATGAGATTTTCTTCCGTTGTATATTCATGTATTATGCATATGTACATGTATTTTTATTTCAATGCATTTTGGTTATTATGTTCGTGGGGCTAGATCCCTGGTTGGATGATAGCAGTGATGTAGTCACGTCCTCTCCATCGAGTAGAGGGGAGGGGACGTGACATAGTGCCATATATATATATTATAGAGAAACCCTAACCAAACTCTCCAGCAAACAAAACAATCCCCAACCCATTATAGAAAGACCATCTGTTTAAACTAAGAAAATGGTTATTTTTCCTCCCTGTGATAAGACCTCTAGATCTACCAACCACATCTGAACATTTGAAAGACCAACCAGGAAAAATATTAGACAAGTCAATAATTATGTGATCCCCAACAACCAAAGTTTCTTTAACAAGAGAATATGTGGATGAGAGACTTCCACCAATATTTTAAGGGCTTGTCTTCTATGGGGATGACTAAACCCCCTAATATTGAGGGACAAAATTAACGTTAAAAACTTGAGCACATGGGAAATATTTCTCTAAGGTTCCCTTCAATGGTGTGTTAAATGCCATAATTAACTTCCAAAATGGTTGTCTCCCTAGCTGATGCCATGATAGATATGCAACTGCAAAGTATAGCTGAAATAGGTTGTGGGTCAAGGGTAAATCCTCTTTTCCTATGAGATCCTTTCTTAGAATCATAACTGCGTAGATCATATCTGCACAGAGTGGTTTGAGAGGGAATAGACAGATAAAAATCACTCTCATTACCAGATAGATAGGGCGTCATCATCTCAAGACGAGAATTCTATTGAAAGGACAGGATTACGAATGATGGAATGGTTTGAGTGTTGAGAGATTAAGATAGAGGGCATTTTAGCGAAGACAAATTTAGAGGGAGAAAATTATCAGGTGTAGGGAGCGGATAAAAAACTCCAAATGCTTGGAAATAAAATAAAAATCATCAATCGACGAGGATTTCAAAGGGGAGGGACAGGGCGATAGTCCAGGTAAGGAAGGATCATATAACCCTAGCTCCAAAGAGCGATTTGTACTCGACTTAGATTTGTATATGGGAGTAGTGTCTCCCAAGGGATCATTAAAGAATCCATAATCACCAACAAGATGAAATGTTCTCCTTCCCTGATTATAAATATGATCAAAATAATCATATTTTAAATTGATTAAGGACTTACCCAAAGGACCAAATCCCCCACAAATACTGAAAGAAGTGATATCCAAAGTCGGATGCTCCTTGATGGATCCTTCAGAGTTCTATGTTATGAGGTCAGAGAGTCTAGTATGTTCTAGATGCCCAAAACCTTCATGTGATTCCAACAATGGAGCTTTATCACCTTGTAGGGGGGTAGTCAGACCGTCCACTGTAGCTACTGAGATAAAACCTTCACTCAAAGAGACTATAATCACTAAAATATAGTCATCACCATAAGGACCTAGAACTATAGATAAAGGTTTATCAGGCTCCTTTACCCTCCATAAATATTTTGTGTAGGGTAATAAACTTTCATTTATCAAATGGCCATACTGATGGAAACAATTACATTTGAATGGTAGCCCAATGTAGTCCAAGGTTTGTAGGTGTTGATGCATACCTTTGCTAATCATCATAGATTAGAGGAGTCCATCTCTGAGGTCAATGCCTACCAGTATTTTGGCCACAGATATTATATGAGAGGAAAGGAAGGATAAATCAACATATAGATATACCCCCAATGCATCTCTAATTTTCTTGAAAATATATTTGGTCCGTAGTTCCAATGGAATAACTGAACATTTAACCCAGGTTGGTTGAATGAAACTTTTCTACATGTTGAATGAAAATGCATTAAACAATTTCGTATAGGTCATAAAAATTTGGGTTGACCTTTTGATGGCCGTTAAATTTTAGAGAGGTTTGCTTAAAATTAGGTTGGAGGAAAAGGAATATGTAGTTACCTTCTACAAATGAATGCTCTAAGTGATGTTGGTCTACCTGGTGCTTCATGCAATTTTGATCCTATTTGACCTAGGTCTGTTTGCCTTGCTTAGGATAGTGTATTTCTTTGAAAAATATTTTAAGCCTTGAGTTTCTATCTTATTTCCTTTTATCCTAAAGTTTTGGGTTTGTTTTGATTTCATGTTTTTAATACTCTAGGTATTTATAACATTTTATCTCTTAGCTTATGATTCTACAGTATGTTGAGTTCATTCATAATTGTTCTATGGTTTCGCAATATTATTTATGGTTATTAGCATGAGCTGGAAGCACATGAACATTACTCAAGAAGCAGGTACACTACTAACTCGACAAAGATGAGATGTTTTGCAGGTATCATCATTTTGCTAACAGTCTTCCAGCTCTATGCTCATGATCATAATTTGACATTTGCTATTGCACAGTACTCAGTTAAAACACTTGTACAAAAGCATTTTTCTTCATCATTTTCCACCTTATAGTCTGTACTCTAAAAAAGAGGGTCAAGTAACCATGGTTTGCAACAACAAGGGTTTCTTCATTCTCAGGGATCTTGCTCCAATGTCGCATCTGTAGTTCACAATCTAGCTGTACTAACTTTGGAATACTTGAGTTCTTGAAGGGATGCCCAAATTTGGATAAACTTGAATTAAGTGGTTGTTGCTTCAGTGAATATGCATTGTCTGTGGCCGTCTTTAGCTTGAGGTCTTTAAAATATATATGGGTTCAGGGTTATAATGCAACACCAACTGGAGTTAATGGAGCGCCCATTTTGGAACATAGAATTTACTCCAACTCGCCAAGATGTAGTGGATGAGTTTTCTGAAGATTCAGAAGCGGAATCCAACACAGTTTTTGGCTTATTATTCACTTACAGGAAGAAGAACAGACCGTCCATATTTAGTGATTCCTTTAACCTTATCATCATGGAATCGTCATCATGTATATGGATATTAATTTTCTGTGTTATAGTTATTATCTTGGTGTGGATCTATGTACATTTTTTTTACCTTCTAAGGAGTAGAGCATATAAATGGTTACGGTATCAGTTAAACATTCCTCCCTCATCAAGGCTAAAGCAACCATCTTTCCTAAAAAATGTGATGTTATTGCTCTGAATAATCGATTCGATTCAGTGGTTATATGTAGAAGGTATTTAGTGCTCTGGAAGTTGTGAGGGATTTTGATATGGAAAAGGGACAATTGTTTGGAAAGTTCATTCTAGGCATTGCACATCAATTCCTATCCACCACTATCATCGTCATCATGATTTGCATAGCTATTGACACATTATATGTGGCAGATGAGCAGATTGTGAACTCACCGTCACGGAAAGATGGAATAGACCAAGAAATAGAGATGACGCTCCATCTATATGGTTGCAAATTGATTAGATTACCACAAGTAGTCATGGCAATAGGACAAGTTCTGCTCTATCGATTCTATTTCAAAAAATCATTTGCATGCTTAAATGTCAAGCGTGTTGCAGCAAGTTGTGTTTGGCTTGTGGCAAAGCTTGAAGAAAGTCCTCAAAGGATTCAATATTTTTGAATGTGTTTCATCATATGGAATGCAAGCGAGAGAATTCACCGCTTGAATCACTTGAACCCCATTCTAAAAATATGCACAATGAAGGAATTCTTGCTGGTGAAATGAAGCATGGCCCTCTAGCACTTGTTAATGAGACACTTCCAATAATTGTCATTGCAACACATGATAATTCTTTCAGCAAGCAACAATCAATAATTCAGCAGTTCTAGGCTCGCAGAGGGCGCTTAATAGTGATGTGCTCGAAGGGAGAAACATCCTTGGTATGCCTAAATGGCGGTTTCTGTGTAATTGAAGTTCCTCTAGTACATGATTGTCTTCAACCTATCATTAACATTGTACCATTGTAGCTCCTAGCATATCATATCATTGTTCTTCATGGTTATGCTTCGCCGAGGCCAGGTGGAAAATGTGAAAGTAGAGAGGAATATTCTTGCTGAGGTAGAGATAGATCCAGGATCGAGTCTCGTAAACCCAATTTTATTCAAATCGATTTGCTCGAACCTCGAAGAACCGGTTGCGACCATGGCAACGCATAACCATAGAATCTACCTGACAACGACATACATAGAGAAGAACGCAACTGGTGAATATGATAATGAGAAGTTGAGCGCTCCGTTGGCACCCAATTCCAGCAGGTTTGGGTTTGATCCCATACCCTCGTTGTGGCCATCGCCATCGCCTGTGGCATTCTGTTCTTGGTCTTCCGACCGAATATTCCCAAATACTCTGTTGATAGCATTCAGATCACTAAATTTATCCTCAACATCACCGACTTCAGCACATATTACCAATTCGCTGTGAATATAATGGCCCAAACAGTAATCACATAGTTAAACTATATTTCTCCTTCCAAGATGAAGAGAATCTTTATCTGATAATGGAGTATTTACCTGGAGGAGATATGATGACACTGTTGATGCGGAAGGTTACTTTAAAGGAGGATGGGGCAAGGTTTTATGTTGGACAGACGGTTTTTGGCTATTAAATAAATTCACAAGCACAATTACATTCATAGGGATATTAAACTAGATAATTTATAGATATGGACACATGAAGCTTTCAGATTTTGGTTTATGTAAATCATTAGACTGCAGTAATATGCCCACTCTCCATGAAAATGACTTCACTGTTAAAAAAAATCTTGGACATGGATGACCGTATGAACACATCATTCACACCAAAGTGTACTCAACAGGAGTAGCTTTCACATTGACAAAGGAATAGGCATATGCTGGCTTATTAAACTATTGGTACACCATATTACATTGCCCCTGAAGTATTATTGAAGAAGGGTTATGGAAAGGAGTGTGATTGGTGGTCACTTGGAGCGATTATGAAGATAATAAGCTAGAGAACTCACTTGAAATTTCCAGAAGAATCAAAGTTATCAGTTGAGGCCAAAGATCTTATCAGTAAACTTCTTTGCAATGTAGAGCAAAGGTAATGAGAAAGATTTGAAGGGATTTTTGTTTTAAATGAATAAGACACATGTCATAGTCACTTGATACTTTTTCTATTATTAGTAGACTTAGATCCAAAGAAAGTGGAAACCTTTTTTCCTATATATTGTAAGATTTTGATGAACGAAAGAGGAGAGAACACATGGGAGTCGATCTGTTGGGCAGATCGTGCAGACATTCAATGGTTACTTCTGTAAGAACTTCTTTTTCTTTTTGATGACATTAATATACTATATGGAGCTAGGTCTTTGATCTATTTTGTTTTAATGAGTCTGAACTCTTCATACAGTGAATGTGATATAGATTTTTTTCTATATTTCATGTCATGTATGTATGTGAATGTTAAATACCTATTGATATTTGAAAAGTGTTTTCAAAGACCTTTAATTTTATATATATGCTACATATATGAACTGCTTGTTTATTGTTTGTAGTTGTATATATCTTGAAAGCTTATCTCTTGTACCTTAATGCTTTGTCATCCATTTTTGCAAGATTCTTGTCTTTTACATTTGTATTTACGAAGTATTCAGATATTGTGTCTCTGCTTGTTTTATCCTTACCTTTCCAATTTACATTGTTATCCAAATAAAACGAAAAACAATCTTTTATTTATCGAGGTGCCTGAACACTGCTGACCCCGTAGTCTAGGTAGCAGACTCTAGGGAAAACAGATCCATTGCCAAATTTTCCTTGAGTGTGCAAAGAATGGAATAATGACTATCAAGTATATTATATACTGCACATACTTTGGAGGTACCTAGAAGATAAGAAACTATTGAGGGTTGTTTTTGGCCATAGACCACTCCATATGGTGTCATATTGATAGCCTCATGTTAAGTGGTATTATACCACAATTCTACCAAAGGTAACCATTATTCCCATTGTTGTTGCTTTTCGATGCAAAACTTGCAAATATGCTTCAAGACACTTGTTGATTGCTTATGTGTGGCCATTTGTTTAGGGATGATAAGATGTTCCCATTTGCAACTAGGTGTCATCATGTAGTTTAAATTGTTCTTTCCAAAATTTGCATGTGAATGTGGGATTGTGATCTAACACAATGGAGTTATGCATACCATGGAGTTAAAAAAAATATGGTCAAGAAAATTTTGGTCAATCATTGCATGGGTAAATGGGTGTTAGAGACACAAAAGTGAGCATATTTGGAAATTCAATCAACTACCACCATGATGATTGAGTTTTTACCTACTTTCAAATACCAATAGTAAAATCCATGGAAATTCTATCCAAATAATAAATAGTACTGGCAATGATTGTGATACCCCTGAATTCTTCACTATCTCACCCTTGTTCCTTCGACAAGTGTCACTTTCCGCTACAAAATCAATAATGTCCTTTTTCACGCCTTCCCAAAAGAAGGAGTGCCTAGCATGTGCATAAGTTTTATGAAAGCCTAAATGAACTATAAAAGGAGATGAATGTAATTATGTCAATATCCTCTATTTTAAAGTAGATTAAAGTATTATAAAAAGATGAATTTTATAGTGCAATGTATCTTGTTTCCAAGTGTCACCCTAAAGAGTGTTGGGATACTCCTAAAGTTGCTTTATGAGTTGATATGCAATAACATTGGTTAGCCATTCTTATCATGCTTCTTCTAACCATTCAAGTTCTAGAGCACGATAAGGAAAAAAAAGGTCCATCTTCCCAATGTTTCCTTGATAATGCATCTACCACAACATTGTCTTCTCCCATTTTGTTGATGATCTTGTAATCACATTCAAGCATCTTCATGACAAATATTATTTGTTATAGGGATGACAACCTTTGTTCCAAAAAATCATTTACCAAGGTTGTGGTGATCTGTCTTGATATGGAAGTGTCGTCATATGGGATATGGCCGTCATGTGTCGATGCATTTAGGATGGCCATAATTTCTTTCTTGTAGGTAGACATTCCCAAATCCCCAATACATAATTGCTTACTAGTGAATGCTAAGTGTTATCTCTCCAGGAAACTCTTCTATATTGCAGCTCGAAGATGCCTTGTAACTTCAATATTTTTAAAGGGTTTACTTAATGCATCAAGTCAGATGACCAAAAATACCTCACACACTCAAGACATGCATAATACTCAATCAAATAGACAAGGCTTCTAACTATCAATGTTTAGAGGGTTTGTAATAAAGGTGAATAGATGAAGAACTCACTATGCTGGCATATTCACACATAAAGCACTGAAATGTAAATGGCTGATCATAACAAGGAAATGATACTTGTAATTCCAATAATCGACACATAGATAGGATGACAACTATCTTGCATTAAGTAAACAGGATAAACATGAATGAAACATCCAAGCACAAGTACAGAACATAAAGAAGATGAAAGCTGAACATATAATGGCAAAAGAGCTTGTATTAAGTGACAAAGCACACGAGAAGCTTGAATACAATAAGCATCTAAAAGTCTTTGAAGTTGAACCCTTGCTTCTACATTAGTCATAGGATTTATAGCCTTTACAAAATTTATTTCAGATCCTGAAAAATTGGATCAAATTTACTAAAAATAGACAATGATAACCTTTTGCTAAAAATAGCTCAAAATCCTATCTTAACTTCCAATCTACCTAACTCTGAAACCTTCTTACTCCTCAAACTATTTAATAGCTGTAGTGAACACTGAAGTAGAACTCGGTTTTTCCATTTGGCAGACAAGTCACACTTTGTCAGAGTAGGTAGGGTTTGTGACCTAAATCACCTCGTTGGCACCTTCAAAAATGAAATAGAGCCAAAATACTGGTGCCTTTAATTATTTTTCAACCTTATAAATCATCCATGAGGTGTTTGGATCAACAAAAGTAAGTTATGTGTGGAAATATGACTTTCTTCATTGTTCTATGCTTTCGGTGTCTAAGAAAGCAAAATTTTGGGTCTGTAAACTGCCGAAAGCTCTGTTTTCGGTGGCTACTGAACAACTATGGTGTTCGCCTAAGCCACCGAAAGCTTTGTTTTAAAATTTTAATCAAACTGTCATCACACTTTACCCTGCTATTTTAAGGATTTAGTGATGTCCCTTCGATGTCTCTACAACCTCTCTAGGGTTTGGGTTGGCAACAGTATCACAGGCTACTTCTGGGCCAAAAAGGCTCATTACCACTTCTGCTAGGGTTTCCAGATTCTTGTGAGATTGAGGCTGAGGGATAGAATTCCTTGTTTGCAACTTGTACAGCCTGATTTTCCTATAGAGCCTTACTTTCTCTTTCCTTAACCTGATATTACTCTCCTCCAGCTTGGTATACTTTCTTTTTATCTCCTACAGAGAGTCATACAATTCAGCATTCCTCCTGGTTAACCTCTCATTGGTTCTTTTGATTTATCTACCCAAGACTTCTGGCTCATACACTTGCCTCAGCAGCTGATTGATTTTGTGGGATCTAGGTTTACTAGAGGAAGCCTCTACCACTAGTTAATCTTGATCCTCCCTTGGCATAGGTGATGGAAACTCCTCCTACCCTATTGTAACCTGATTTGCTAGGTTAGTTCCATGTTATCCTCATAGTCTGAGTAAGGTAGGTTGAGGATATTTTTGCTTGGTGTTGAAATCTCCTCTACTTTTTCACTGAAATCTATATTCCTCTTGTCTTTGTTGGTCTTAGGAGCTGGAGAGGCCTTATCCAATGTAATTGGAGAGATGGCCCTCTTATTCCTCTTACCACTCCTGGGAGTGAAGGACTTCTTTGAAGAATAATTCCTTTTGTCTTCTGGCTGCAATTCTGTCTCAAACTCATTCCAAAATAAAAAGTAGGTCCAGGCTATGTTCCTTCTCTACAGCAATTCAAGGACAATTATCTTGATCAGGCCATGATGGGATAGCCTGCATGCAATCTTAATGGGTTGGGATTTAACCTGATGGGCCATTTTGGTCAAGCTCTTGTGTAGGTAGAAAGGCAGGTTCAGTGGGCTCCTGCCAGTGAAATGGTTCATTAACTTGAAATGGCATATCATTACCCTATTATATCTTCCCTCACGAGTTATATAGACCAAAATTGATTTCAACAAATGCTGCCATTTCTCCTCAAGCCAAGATGAAGGGATGCTCTTCTTCCATACAATGTTCTTGTGCTCAGGCTTCAAGTAAGACCTGAATTCCACATTCTTTGTGATAGTGGTTTTGAACCAGTTTTCCCCAGTCCTTGGGAGCTCTATTACTTGTGCTATCAGAGCCTCATCCACATGGAGCTCTTCTTTTCCAATCACTCCCTTCGAGCCATCAAAGGAGAGAGAAAATGCTTCTGCCCCTTGCTGATGGGATCCCTGAATTTTTTCACAGAACCTATAGCAGCTCGAGTCTTTAAAAAGTTGGCATACCTCTCGGTGTGATTTGAGGTAGCCAATGTCAACCAATTCCTGTCTTAGGGTAGGTCCTCCTCCTTTCTTCATTTTCTGGATTGCTCTTATGTACCTACAAAAACTAAAATTCAAACCATGGGGAAGGAGATTACAGTGTTGGATTCAGAGAGGGTTTGGCTCAGTGAGGATGCATGCAAGAAATGTGGAATGAATTGAGGAGAGGGTGCTGATTTTGAGGGGGATGATTGGAAATTGGGATTTGAGCAGGGTGACAGTAAATTCCGATGAGACCCATGAGCTAGCAAGTGTTGTAATCATTCTAACTATAAATCAATGCTTTGTGGTGGTTCGATTACAGTCATGAGACAGGTGGAGGGAAGTGAGGGTTTGGGTTTTTTATCAGTCACTTCAATTTTATAATGACCCCTTCTTTACCAACTCATGATTTATTACAGGTCTTGTATTTTCGGTGGTTAATGGCTTGGTAGTTGCACTTTTCATGCTGACAATGGCTGATTGTGATGGATGCGCCAACCGTTTTCCCCTTTTTGATATTTTGGTGGCTAAGGTAGTCCTGAATTCTATTTTTAAGCTGCCAAAAGCTGGGATTTTCGGTGGCTAATGAACCGTTGAGATGTTCGCCTAAGCCACCGAAAGCTAATCTTCAAATTTTTTATTAGAAAACAGAGTCAAAAGTGTTCCAATCTTCATTAAACACCTCGATATTTCACAATGATCCTTTAAAACGTATTTTGACCTCCTATCACTACAAGAAAGAAATCTTCTAAGTCTAACCTATTTAATACTAATTTATTTAGGAGATAACATTTGGATGCTACTCGAGGATGGGAACCTCCCTGTGAGGTCCCAAGAACCCCAGACCAAATGCCTTTCCTGAAAAAGAAAGATTAAACCTATCTTCTAGTGTTCCATTAGGCATGGAGTCATTTGTCCTTTATAATTGATCCCCTGCAACCTGCATGTAGCTTGCTTGATTATTCATGAAAACAACTGAAAATGATCTAACTGATCATATGAAGAGCTTATTTTCCTACCTATTCCTACTCTAACCATTGTATTGATGCTAAATCAAGTAAACTCATGCTTCCAATGAATCCATGTTAGAAACAGATTTGCTGACAACATTCTTGATCTCGACCCCAAAAATAATGGAATGTACATCGAATATGAAAGTGGGTTGAACAGATGTTAAAACCAACTTCCATCTGACAGAAATACTTTAACATCTATGCTGCTCATAGAATCCAAATAATCAGTAATAGGATCATCAAATTTACAAGGAAATACCTCTTGTTGTTGTTGTTCCAACTGAATGAGATACTTTTGCTGATGGTCATCTTCATTGGTCATAATGCTGAATGTGGACTGCTCAATCTATGTCAAAGGAAAATGCAAGCTCAATTGCTGATTTGAACCTTTCTGCTCCCTTTCATCATATCTCTGTAATTTGAATTCCTCATGATGATACGCTGGCCTATTACAGCTGACAATTTCTTTCCAAGATATATCACTAGGATTTTGATCTACAAATTCATAACCATCATCAACCACAGGGTGCACACATTTATGATAATCTCTCTACTGAAAAGTAGGTCTAGATGAAATTCCATAAGTGGAAAAATATTCACAAACCTTAAAATCTTCTTCTTCATCACTGTATTTGTCAAATATGGGAACATCATGATAAAATTTTAAAGATAGGGATGAATATTCTTGCATGAGATTATCAACAACTGGATCTTGAAACAGATTTGGAAAAATATCGGCTGTCTTCTCATAAAAAAATGCTCCAGACAGAGGGGGTTACTTCTTCAAGTTGTTGATAGGTGGGGTTTGTAAGCTAGAGAGGTATTAGCTGGGAATCATCTATCTGTAGAATACATGCCCCAAAGTCTGTGTCTACTGCATCGATGGGATGGTTTACAGAGTTCTTTTCATTATTGATGATGTAGGAAAGCTTATTTTCTCTGTAGAGTCTCTTGTTCTCTCCTGCAAACACTGGGATTGTAGAATATGTAAGATACATTTGTAAGGTACCACCTAGCCTTTTACTCCATGAGCGAGACAAGAGGAGGCCAAACTTAGGTGGGATGTTAGCCACTACTATGTCCATCACCATGCTTTTTGAAGACAGCTAGGAGAGGTTTATGACAAGGTCTTTTACGAGGCCTAGGAAGTTGACATTCCTAGAGTCAAAAGAGAAAAGATCATGGTAGGATTTTGTAATGCTGAGGCCAAGCTCATCCATAACTACTTTTGGCATTAGGTTGTGGGATGCTCTTGAGTCAAGCAAACAGTTGTGAAGGATCTTGTCATGGATGTTCAAGGATATATAGAAGGGTGGACAAGACTCATCTAGCTCTTCAACCATAGGGCCTAGGGTTACCGTGGGCTTATCATCTTGCAAGTTCACAAAGCCAGCATCTATGGGTGTCCTTGGTTGAAGATATTTTAGTAAGGATGACTTGAAGGAATCATTATTCATGAGCTCTATCAAAGGAAAAGGGATTTTTAGTTTTTGAATTTTTGATTCAATATTGAAAGAATAGGATAATTTGTTAGAAGTTCTTACCTCTTCTAGTGGAGCCTTGAGCTGGATTTGATCATGGACAGATGGATGCAATGGCTTTTGCTACTGTTTTGAAGGAGCAATAATCTTTTTTGTAGGAGCAAAAATCTTTATAACAGGAAAAGTAGACTGCTTTGCATGGGCAAGATTCTTCTTTACGAGAGCAACAATCTTGGATCTCAAATTATAACCTTCTTGATCATCTGTGTGATATAAGGTTTCTTCAATGATCTACTCATTCATGAGGGCTTCCTCATAATCTGATTGTGTCAAGAAAGAGAGATCAACTTCATCTTCCATACAATTGATATTGTCTTCTGCCTCCCCTTCTTCTTGAGCAAACTCTTCCTCTAACACAACATTTTGGAAAGGAGCTCTGATTCTTTGATCCTCAGCTAGATTCCTATCCCTTTGAAGGATATGAGCTGGTAGGTTATTTCTTCTATAAGGGAGAAAATTAGGGTTTCTGGGAGCAAAGTCATTTGGCCCTCTACCTGTCACAGGTATTTTCCCACGATATTTAAGTCTAGGCATTTTAGCTGTTAAAATGTCCAACATCTTGGCCATTTTCTCCATTTTATTCTCTGATGAAGACGCCCCTAAGGATCTGAGGATTGCTTCTTCCTGTCCATTTTTTCCTTAACCTTATGAGATGCAAAGATATTAGACTCAAATTCAAGGGAAACATCTTGCATGAGTGACAAAGAAGCAGATCTTCTTTCTCTGAGAAGAAGACAAAACTCAGAATCAAAGGCATTGGCATAAGTGATTTTGGCTGAAGTGTCAGTTGGCTTGATCTCAGAAGGGATCTTGCTAAACATTTTGTTAAATCTTTTTGTGAAATTGGAAACAGACTCACCATTCTCTCTCCTCATATTGCTAAATTCAGTGATATAGTAAAGGTGGTCTCATCTTTCTCCCCAATGCTTCAAAAATATGTCATCTAGGGATTCAATGCCAGCTATTGATCCACCAAGTAACTCTTTGAACCATTTCCTAGCTTGACAATCTAGACTCTGTACAAAAACCCTAGTCCACACATATTCTTGTTCAATGTTTATATTCTCAGCATAACTATAGAATGCCTCTAAATGCTCCTCAGCTGTAAAGTCTCCCTCCCTAGTAAACTTAGGCATATATTTTAGATAAAATCTAGTAGGCATAATAGAAAGGAGGTTAGGAAAATTTAGAGGGGCATATCTGGAAATGAGGATCCTTTCCATCTTGGTCAGAGGGGCAGCCATATTGGATGTGGGATTGGAAAGGGAAGAAGAAGATATTGTTGGTGTGGGTGGCAGCTGAGAAAGTATTTGTGGTAGATCTACCTCAGTGGAGTCGCTAGGGATTGGATCTACACAAGCAACAGTGCTTGAAGATTCCTCAACCCTAAATTTTTCCGATTCACTTATAAACTTCTGAGAACTAGATGCTTTAGTATAAGAAGATTGAAAAGGAGGCCTATTTGGTACAACAACATAAATACCTCTGGAAATACCTGATGTAGCTCCCCTTCCAGCTCTGGGAGTCTATCTTTGTAAATCCCTTCCTCTCCTTATAATCTTTTCTTGATTTGAAACAGGTGTCACTGGTGGCCTTTGAGGATTTGCTCTGGTATTTGGTCTTCTCGAAGCCACCTTGTTCCAATGGAGTTTCCAGGTAGATGATTACAACCAAAACAGTGTCCAGACTTTGTCTATCATCAAAGTAGGATCTATGTCATCCCCCAGGGAAGCTGAGCTTCAATCTCTTCTCCTCGGCAACGACGCCAATTTGTTATCTCTCTAGGAAACTCTTCTAGGTTGGAACTCGAATATGCCTGGTAACTTCAATATTTTTAAAGGGTTTACTTGATGGATCAAGTCAGATGACCAAAAAGACCTCACACACTCAAGACATGCATAATACTCAATCAAATAGACAAGGCTTCTAAATATCAATGTTCAGAGGGTTTGTAATAAAGGTGAATAGATGAAGAACTCACTATGCTGGCAGATTCACACATAAAGCACTCACATGTAAATGGATGATCATAACAAGGAAAGGATACTTGTAATTTCAATAACCCACACAGAGATAGGATGACAACTATCTTGCATTAAGTAAACAAAATAAACACAAATGAAACATCCAAGCACAAGTACAGAACATAAAGAAGATGAAAGCTGAACATATAATGGCAAAAGAGCTTGTATTAAGTGACAAAGCACACGAGAAGCTTGAATAAAATAAGTGTCTAAAAATATTCGAAGTTGAACCCTTGCTTCTACATTAGTCATAGGATTTATGGCCTTTACAAAATTTATTTCATATCTTGAAAAAATGGATCGAATTTACTAAAAATAGATAATCATAACTGTTTGCTAAAAATAGGTCAAAATCTTATCTTAACTGCCAATCTACCTAACTCTGAAACCTTCTTACTTGTCGAACTCTTCAATAGCTGTAGTGAACACTGAAGTAGAACTTGGTCTTTCCATTTGGCAGACAAGTCACACTTTGTTAGAGTAGGTAGGGTTTGTGACCTAATTCACCTCGTTGGAACCTTCAAAACTGAAACAAAGCCAAAATACTGGTGCCTTTAATTATTTTCAACCTTATAAATCATTCATGAGGTGTTTGGATCAACAAAAGTTGGTTTTGTGTGGAACTATGCCTTTTTGCATTGTTTTGCGCTTTCGATGGCTAAGAAAGCAAAATTGTGGGTCTGTAAGTTGCCGAAAGCTATGTTTTCGGTGGCTAATGAACAACTGTGGTGTTCGCCTAAGCCACCGAAAGCTCTGTTTTAAAATTTTAATCAAAACTATTAGCACACTTTACCCTGTTGTTTAAGGATTTAGTGCTGTCCCTTTGATGTATCTGCAACCTCCCTACGGTTTGGGTTGGCAGCAGTATCACATGCTGCTTCTGGGCCAAAAAGGCTCATTGGCACTTCTGCTAGGGTTTCCAGTTTCTGGTGAGATTGAGGCCGAGGGCCAGAATTCCTTGTTTGCAACTTGGACAACCTGATTTTCCTATAGAGCCTTACTTTCTCTTTCCTTAACCTGAGATTACTCTCCTCCAGCTTGGTATACTTTCTTTTTATCTCCTGTAGAGAGTCATACAATTCAACATTCCTCCTGGTTAACCTCTCATTGGATCTTTTGATTTCTCTGCCCAAGACTTCTAGCTCATACACCTGCCTCAGTAGTTGATTGATTTTGTGGGATCTAGGTTTAATGGAGCAATCCTCTGCCACTGGTTCATCTTGATCCTCCCTTGGTGTAGGTGATGGAATCACCTCCTGCCCTATTGTAACTTTATCTGCTAGGTTAGTTCCTTGTTCATCTTCATCCTTAGAGTCTGAGTAAGGTAGGTTGAGGATATTTTTGCTTGGTTCTGAAATCTCCTCTGCTTTTTCACTAAAATCCAAATTCTTCTTGGCTTTGTTGGTCTTAGGAGCTGGAGAGGCCTGATCCACTGTAATTGGAGAGATGGCCCTCCTCTTCCTCTTACCACTCCTTGTAGTGGAGGACTTATTTGAAGAAGAATTCCTTTTGTCTTATGGCTGGAATTCTATCTCAAACTCATTCCAAAATAGGAAGTAGGTCCAGGCTATGTTCCTTCTCTGCAACAATTCAAGGACAATTATCTTGATCAGGCCATGATGGGACAGCCTGCCTGCAATCTTGGTGGGATGGGCTTTAACTTGATGGGCCATTTTGGTATGGATCTTGTGTAGGTAGAAAGGCAGGTCCAGTGGGCTCTTGCCAGTGAAATGGTTCATTAACTTGAAATGGTATATCATTACCCTATTATATCTTCCCTCACAAGTTATATAGTCCAGAATTGCTTTCAACAAATGCTGCCATTTCTCCTCAAGCCAGGATGAAGGGATGTTCTTCTTCCATACAATGTTCTTGTGCTCATGCTTCAAGTAAGACCTGAATTCCACATTCTTTGTGATAGTGGTTTTGAACCAGTTTTCCCCAGTCCTTGAGAGCTCTATTACTTGTGCTATCAGAGCCTCATCCACTTGGAGCTCTTCTCTGCCAATCACTACCTTCGAGCCATCAAAGGAGAGAGAAAAGGCTTCTGCCACTTGCTGATGGTATCCCTGAATTTTTTTGCAGAACCTGTAGCAGCCCAAGTCTTTGAAAAGTTGGCATACCTCTGGGTGTGATTCAAGGTAGCCAATGTTAGCCAATTCTTGTCTTAGGGAAGGTCCTCCTCCTTTCTTCATTTTCTGGATTGCTCTTCTGTACCTGCAAAAATTAAAATTCAAACCCTGGGGAAGGATATTATAGTGCTGGATTTAGGGAGGGTTTGGCTCAGTGAGGAAGCATGCAGGAAATGTGGAATGACTTGAGGAGAGGGTGCTGATTTTGAGGGGGCTGATTGGCAATTGGGATTTGAGCAGGGTGACAGTAAATTCTGATGAGACCTGTGATATAGCCAGTGCTGTAATCATTCTAACTGGAATTCAATGCTTTGTGGTGGTTCGATTAGAGTCACGAGACAGGTGGAGGGCAGTGAGGGTTTGGGTTTTTTATCATTCACTTCAGTTTTATAACGACCCCTTCTTTACCAACTCATGATTTATTGCAGGTCCTGTCTTTTCAGTGGTTAATGGCTTGGTAGTGGCGCTCTTCATGCTGACGGTGGCTGATTGTGACAGATGCACCAACCGTTTTCCCATTTTTGAGCTTTCAGTGGCTAAGGTAGTCCTGAATTCTATTTTTAAGATTCCAAAATCTGGGCTTTTCGGTGGCTACTGAACCGTTGAGATGTTCACCTAAGCCACCGAAAGATGATCTTCAAATTTTTTATTAGAAAACGGAGTCAAAAGTGTTCCAATTTTCATTAAACACCTCGATCTTTCACAATGATCCTTTAAAAAGTATTTTGACCTCATATCACTACAAGAAATAAATCTTCAAGTCTAACCTATTTAAGACTAATTTATTTAGGAGATAACACTAAGTTCTTCCATATTCATTCCGAATCCAAAATATTTATGGAAGCATCATGTTCCAATACAAAAGTATTAGTAAAATCAAGCATGGCTAAGACCAGGTTGGTGCACATGGCTTTCTTTAAAACTGAGAATGCTTGTTCTTCCACTTTATTCCTTGCAAAGGAATTTTTCTTGAGCATGGGTGTCAAAGGGTCTACAAATTTACTGTAGTTCTTCACAAACTTCCTATAGTAACCAATAAGGCCTAAAAACCTGTATAATCTCTTAAAGGTTTTAGGAAGTGGCAATTCTTCTATTGCCTCAATTTTTTTGGGGTCCACTATAAATCCATCTTGTCCAACAATGTGACCCACTATTTGACCTTTGAGGTCCCAAAATTACATTTGAAGTGTTTAATGGATAACTAAAGGTCATAAAGGAGTTGTAAGGATCTATCACATATTGTACATGGACATCCTAAGTTTCACTATAAATCAAAATGTCATCAAATGAAACCAACATAAATTTATGAAGATATGGTCGTAAAATTTTATTCATGAGGCTCTTAAAGGTCGAGGGGGAATTATAAACTCTAGATGGAATTACTAATAAACCACAATGGCCTTCAATGTGTAGAAAATTATATTTGGGATATCAACCTCTTTCGTCTTGATTTTGTGGTATCTAAAATGAAGGTTGAGTTTGGTGAAAATTTTGCACCATGGAGATCTTCTAGAATATCATCAATGAACGGAACATAGAATTTATCTTCAATGGTAAACTTATATAGGGCATGGAAATCAAGACACATGCAGAAATCACCTTCTTTGTTTAAAACCATTACCACTGGGGATGAATGTGGGCTATTGTTGGGATAAATAAATTGATACATCTCTAGGAGCTCCTAGATGATGTTTTCAATTGTATTCTTCTTGTGAAAAAGGGTGCCTATACAGACGTGCA
This sequence comes from Pseudotsuga menziesii, assembly GCA_001517045.1. NCBI lineage: Eukaryota > Viridiplantae > Streptophyta > Pinopsida > Pinales > Pinaceae > Pseudotsuga > Pseudotsuga menziesii. Next base: position 218,912 of record LPNX010082975.1, read on the forward strand.
TTTGGTGGTTTAAAACCCAAAATCAAGAGTATATAATGATCATTCTTTCCTTTATATGGGGGTAAACCCTTTGGTGTCTCAAATCCCTGTTGGTGTTTGTCCAAAACTTTTTGCAAGTCGGGATGGATTTTTGGTGCAGTGTTCTCAAGGGTTTGTATGGCATGGAAGTGAGAAATAAACCCCAAGTGGCCTTTCTTCAATAATTTTTTCAATCTGATCAGAAGTTGTGATTTTAGGGGATCCCTCTTGCATCTGTTTGAGGGTGTGAGTACATGAGTCTTGAGTAAAAGTCAAGTATAATATTTTGAAGTCCATGGTGACTGTCAATGTGCATAGCCACTCAACCCCTAAAACTATATCACAAACACCCATATATATGGCTAACATATGCATTTTGAGATGGTAGTTACCCAATTGAGTCTCACTTTTTTCGATTTCCTTGTCCCGCCATTGACTATCATAATTTGAAAGTTGGGTACCCAATGGACATAACAATGGATTTCTTCAACCATGCACCGATGAATTAAATTGTGGGTGTTGCCACTATCAACCAAGAATATGACTTTGTTGTGATTGATGTTCTTCTTTATGGACTTCATTTTCACTTCTTCTTGCATCATATGACTTTGGTCAGCAACCTTGAGCTTAAGGGTATCTTTGATAGTGATTCCTTTGGAATGGGAAGGAATGGACACATAAATTTGAAATAATTTAGGTTCTTCACATTTATGACCAAGAGCATACTTTTCATCACAATTATAGCAGACTTTTCATCTTTGTTGGTTTCCTTTTTTACTTTCAAGGAAGGAGAAGGGATTATGATTAAGGAATTGACGTGTGTAGGGTGCAAATAAGGATTGAAAGATGGTTTGTTGGTTTGTGCATTGATCATCATATATGCTTCTAGATCCTATTGAGATTCCTCCAACCAAGTAGCAAGATTTTGCATTATTAATTTTTCTATAATCGCATCCTTGAGGACACTAATGAAACATTCTTTACATAATGAATCAGATAAGTTCTTTACACTGATGGATAATTGCTCAAAGGATGAGATAAAGTCTTTGACTGAGCCTTATTGGTGTAACTTGGTAAGTTTCCCCAAATGGTGATTATCTCTCTCATTAGGAGCATGGAGAAATTTCAAAAACATACTCTTAGCAATGTAGGCCCCATAGGTTTTTTTTATGCCACTCCCACCATTTCTATTGTTCTCAATCCAAATGCAAGGTCCCCACCCTAAGTTTCATCATGTCATCAGTAATGTCATGTAAGGAAAAGTAATGTTCCATTTGGGTGGCCCATATTGATGGGTTATGTGAAAATATGATTCACAAAAAGATCTAGAATATAAGGGAATCCTCACAACTCAAGAATTTCACAAAACAATGCAGACAAATAGTGAAAAGAGAAAAATTAACACATAGGAATAGTGCCAATATCTAAAGTTTCTATTATTGTCCAAAATGTAAATATGTTTGGAACACGTTTATAATACAATAGGATAAATTGATTAGCCTTTGGAGGAAAATTGGATGCATACATGTGGAGGGCTTATATTGGACCTCAAACCCCCCTAGGTGGACCAATGAGCTCCCAAATCACCTCAAACAGTCACGAATGGCAATGTGAACATGGTTGAAGCATGATAGGACATAAATGAGGGTAGGATAGATTTCATGGAGTGCATGGGTGAGTGGGAGTGGCTCTAGGCAGCAATAAATGGTCCAAAAGAGCAAAAAACACCCAAATACCATGCATGGGTGAATCTGGTCAACCAATTTCCCTGTTTTAAGGAGTGGGAGCATACCAAGGGCTGAAAAGTCATAAATGAGTGCACATGTGTCTCCATAATGGTCAAATAAGGGTGCTTAGGTGCATTAATGAGTCCAAAAGACTAAAGTACCTTGTTAAGCCAACATAACCAAGGTTTGGACCATATGACATAAGTACAAAACAAATGAAAGTGTGTCCTAGGTGTCTATGACCATGGAAACAGGTGGTATGATGCTCTAACACCCCCCCTTAAGTCTGAATTAGTGTAACCACATAAAAAAATTGACGCCTTGGAAACTAAGGCTCAAGTCACCTCTTACAAAACTTTATTTGTCCATATAACCAAGGTAAGGAGGAAAACCTCATGGGAACAAAACCTCCCCTCTAAAATGAACATGGAGAAAAATATGAAAGTGAATATATGTCATAACCATGTGTCACCCACTCCAATAAGTGATGGCATATAGGTGAATTTCTTCTCTGTGAATCTCTTGGTGAAAATGTCAACAGTTTGCTCTGCAGATGGGAAATACTGCAACGATATCACCTGCTCATGCACCAAGCTCCAGATGTAGTACATGTGTATCTCAATGTGATTGGTCTTATATCTCTATACTGTATCAGTGGAAATATTGATTTCACTTTGATTTTCACACCAATTGACAGTGGATGAATCGAGTGCAAAACCAAGTTCTCCGAGAATACCTTGCAACCACACACATTGTGTTGTTGCGTTCACTACTCATTTGTACTCTGCCTCAGGTGATGAAAGGGATATAGTGTGTTGTTTCTTACTTGAAAAAAATATGGGACCATGTGCAAGCATTAATACATAACCTGAAGTGGAATTCTGTCAATGTAATCTCCATCCTAATCAGAATCAGTAAATCCAAGTAGTTCTAGTGGAGAACTAGCATCATAGTATATCTCAAAGTGTTTGGTTCCTTGCACATAATGCAAGATCATTTTAGAATCCTTCCAATGGATCTCATGAGGATCCTACATATACCTTACAATGACACCTACTGCATAATCCAAATTAGGTTGAGAGTGTGTGAGATACAACAATTTCTCAACTAGTTTCCTATACAACGAGTTGTCCACCAATGGAGATGAACCAAAATCACCTAGTTTCACTCCCGAAAGGAAGGGACACTTAGATGCCTTACATCCAACCATTTTGAACTTCAATAATAGGCATGTAACATACTTTGACTGGATGACCTTGATCCCTGCATCATATTTCTCAATCTCCAAGCCAAGAAATTGTTTCAACAATCCAAGGTTAATCATTGAAAACTCACTATGCAAAGAAGACTTAATTGAAACTATATCATCAATGCAAATTCCAATGATCAAAATATCATCGATATATAATACTATGACTTGCAATGAATCACCTAAATTCTGCAAATATACATTAGGATCATATTTGCATCTCTCAAATCCTAGTGATAGGAGAAAGCTACCCATCTTGGCATACTAAGCCCTTGGGGCTTGCTTGAGACCATAGAGAGACTTCTTCAACCTACAAGAAAGTGAAGTATCATGAATGAAACCTTTAGGATTATGCATATAAATATCCTCATGAAGTTCACCATAAATAAAATCACTCTTCACATCCATATGGTGGACCTTCCATCGTTTAGATGCAGCAATGGCCAAAATTAGCTTGATAGAGTCCATCTTTGCAACTAGTACAAATGTCTCTGTATAATCCACTCCATGGAATTGAGAGAAGCCTTCAAAAAACAAACTGGCCTTGTACTTGATATCAGAATCATCATAATCCATTTTGGTCCTATAAACCCACTTACATTGCATTGGGTTCCTCTTGGAAGGTAGAGGAACCAACTCCCAAGTTTCATTGTCTTGCAAAGACTTGAAATCTTATTGCATGGATGTTTTTCATACTGGGTCAAGTGATGCTTCATGATATGTTTGAGGACCAGATCCAACCATCATAAATAACCTCTCTGAAATATTCAATTCAAAAGTGGATAAATCATTGTGAAATTGAGATATAGTCTTCCTAGAGTCTAGTGGATCTCCAGCAAGATCACCAGCTTCTTGTATGGTTTTCTCGACCCAATTTGGCCTTATGGTTGAGTCATGATATGTATGAATGTCATAAATATCATATTCAATATCAGAATCAGAAAAATCATAGGAATAATAATCACTTACATCATTATTGTGTGGAGGGTGTGAGCATTCCCCCTTGATTAGTTTGATCTCATGCATGGGCTATTCTTCGAACTGTACACTTATTTCAATGAATGTTTTCTGAGATGAGGGATCAAAGATATTGTATCCATTTAAATATTCAAAATATCAAACCATAATGGACTCCTTTCTTTGAGTTTTCAAGGCCTTTCTCTTCTTAGGAGGAATTCTATCCCAAGCCTTTGAGCCAAAAACCCTAAAATGAGAAACATTGGGCTTGTGAGCACTCCAAGACTCAAATCAGGTTTTATCTTCCAATGATTTGTGTGGAGATGTGTTCTGAACATATGCAGCACATTTGATGGCTTCAATCCATATCTTATGATACAAATCCTTATCCTCCATCATGCATGTGGCCATCTCTTTCATAGTTCTATTCTTGCGCTCTGCAACACCATTTTGTTGTGGTGTGTAGGGCATATAATGTTGCATCTAAATGCCATTTTCATGACATAGATACTGTAATTTATTTTTGACATACTCATTTCCATTTTCAATCCTAATAACTTTGATTTTATTCCCACTCATGTTCTCAACTAAATCTTTGAACACTTTGAAAGTCTCAAACACTTCAGATTTTTGCGTGAGAAAATACACCCAATAGTACCTTGAGAAATCATCTACGAAAGTCAACACATACCTTGAATTCTCATATGAGGGTGTGGGAAGAGGCCCTATCAGATATTCATGGATTAAATCAAGCACTTGTACATCCATTCTTGCCTTTCCTTTGTCATATTTGTGCTCAACATGTTTCCCCACTATGCAACCCTTGCATGTGCCTTTGGAAAACTTGATACTTGGAAGCCCTTCAACCATGTTTTCTTTTCTTAATGCTTGAAGATACCTATAGTTGAGGTGTAATAACCTCTCATGCATAGTTTTATGGTCTCATTGGCACGTGACAGGAGCTCATCCCCTTGGGAGTAAGGAAGGAAGTGAGAGAACTTATACATTCTCGAATCATGGTCCGCAAAACCCATTGCAACAACTTGGCTTGTAGAAATTTATGAAATATCCACATCATTTTGAGTAAATTTTACTCTATTGGTTGTACCTATGTGTGTCATTTGATATGCAGAGAGTAGGTTTGTTGCAAGATCAGGCAAATACAACATATTGTTGAAGTACCCAATGTCTATATCGATCCTACCATTCCCTTTGGTTGGGATCTCAGAGTCATCACCCATGAGGATGGATGGACCACTATAAGGATGTAGGGATGAGAAGGAATATTGCATGGAAGCCATGTGCCTTGAGGCACCTGAATCTATGATGAAGGAAGAAGAGCTTGAAGATCCAACAACCAAAGCATGGCATCTTTCCTTGTTCTCTGATCTTGAACCTCCCTCTTTCTTCCTTGCGCCTTCTGGTAGGGGGATGTTGTTCTTCTCAAGGAGTTGTGCCATCATGTCAATGGTTTTATTCATGCATGCACTTTTTGGATGCAAAAAATTGTGACAATAAGCTCATTTTGTCTTCTCTTACTTCTTCTTCTCTTTGTTCTTGCTAGGATTCGAACCCCCATCTGCACATTTGGGTTTCTCCTGCTTCCTCTTCTCTTATTGCTTCAAATATTTGGCTTTCTTCTTTCCTTTGGCTTGACTCAAAAAACCTATAGCAACAGATTGATCCTTGGTGGATTTGATGGTACCCATTTGCACCAATTTTTCTTGTTCTTGAGTCAAATAATCCATGAAGTCTTCCAGTGGAGGCATTATCCAATTTCTAAGTGTTAGCTTGCATGAGTGGAATGTGGAGACAAACAATGAATACTCAGGGCCTAGGTTTTAAAGAATTGATAAGATCAGTTGCTCCTATTTCTTCTCAATGCCACATTGTTTCAGCTGAAGTACTAAGGATTTGAACTTTGTGAAGAAATCCTGGATCGTCTCAAAGTGAGTTGGGCACAGTGAGATCAACTAATGTTCAAGTTGGTGTCCTCTCATGTCATCAATATTCCCAAATAGTGAATCGATATTGAGCTAGAATTCATTGGGTGTGGTAAGAGCATCTACATGGAAGAGAAGGTTTCTCTAAATACCGAGACAAAGCATATCGAATGCTTCATCAAACTTGTTGAAGTACTTCATTTTTTCCACAACAGAGTTGGGCTTGGTCTCAGTCCCATGGTTAATCTATAGAGGCATTTTGACCACATCTAGATCACCATTTTGACCTTCCATTAAAAATAATTGAATGGGGTAAGAAAGACATGACTCTACTCCATTTATGCTTGCGTACTGAGTGACAAAGACATTGGAATTACCTGCAATGCAAAGACTCAGATTTTTTTGGAGGAGGCCCTATATTGCAACTCAAACTCTCTAAATTTGAATTGTAGCTCCAGAGAGATCTGATTCCATTTGAAAATATGATTCCCATCAATATCTAGAAGCCAAGGGAATCCTAACAACTCAAGAATTTCACAAAACAATACAAAAAAATAGTGAAAAGAGAAAAATTAACACATAGGAATAATTCCAATATTTGAAGTTTCTATTACTGTCCAACATGTAAATATGTCTGGAACATTTTTATAATACAATAGGAGAAAATAATTATCCTTTGGAGGCAAATTATATGCATACATGTGGCAGGCTTAGATTGGACCTCAAACCCTCCTAGGTGGACCAATGAGCTCCCAAACCACCTCAAACGGTCACAAATGGCCTTGTGAACGTGGCTGAAGCATGCCAGGACATAAATGAGGGTAGTGTAGGCGTGGTGGAGTGCATGGGTGAGTGGGAGTGGCTCTATGCAACAAAAAATGGTCCAAAAGAGACAAACACACTCAAATAACATGCATGGGTGCCTCTGGTAAACCAGTTTCCCTGTCTTAAGGAGTGGGAGCACACAAAGACTAAATAGTCATAAACGAGGGTGCATGTGTCTCCAAAATGGTCAAATGAGGGCGCTTGGGTGCATTAATGAGTCCAAAACACCAAAGTACCCTACTAGGACAACATAAGTACACAAAAAATGAAAGTGTGTCCTAGGTGTATATAACCATGGTACTATGTGGTATGACGCTCTAACAGGCTAGAACCATCAAAATTGTTCATATCCACTTTAGGAAAAAATCTCATGTGTTATTATCCATGGAGGATGGTTTATGGTTGTGAGGATCCAAAGAGGGTTGTTGGTGGTTAGATAGTCCTAATTGAGGTTTGTCTTCCTTGGTGTGACTCTCTTTGCTACACATACTTGGGGTATTTTTTTTGTATGCCATGACTTGTTAGAAATGTCAATTTCTCATTCAATATGTTATCCAAGTTGGTTAAGATTTGTTGATTTTTTTTATCCAACTTCTAATCCAATGTTTGATCCAAGACGACTAGCTTCTAATATAACTTCTGATCTAGTGTATATTGAATGTTCTTAGGTTGGGCATTGATATTTGTGTATTAAGCTTCAAAGTGTTCCAACCTATCAATACTAGAGTGGGTGGTCATATTGTCTAGGGTGTTGTTGTGATGTGGTTTATAGGGATCCATTGGGTCCCAAGGACAAGGGAGTGTTAGGTGTTATGTCTCTTTGATATATGTACAATGTCCAATAGTAGAACATAACCCAATATCTCAGGGAACTAACCAAGGAGGCTCAATCCTACCCTTAGCTACACTACTCAACTAACCGAGTACTATCTCCTTGAGTATTGTTCTCATTGTACTATAACAACAAGACAACTGATCAATTTATATAAAGTTAGTTCCATGCATACTTAGGGGTCATCCTATATACCCAAGGGTATGTGGAAGTAAGATTCCATATACATGTGATTTTTGGTGCAATACTACTCGACGGGGTACTGATAAAGGTTACAAGGGTGTCCAATAATCTAACCAACTAGTGCCACTTGTATTTTCTATGTGTATGCTTCCCAAACTATAGGTTCCATTGTTGAACAACAAATCGTTGTGTTACTTAAAGACGTTGAAACATGTCAAAAAAAATAGCAGCTCATTAACCCCCAAAAGATCTCTACAATCACCAGATAATTACTTAGTTTTCAAGGTAGGGTTTGAGGCAAAAAATTAGAAATAAGCACAACTCTTGCAATATTGATCAAAATTGCTATTATGACCACTTATAAGAAATGGTGTGTCCTTTCCACATCCTTTGGCATTAGTTTGATAGAAATACGGGTGTTATGTTAAAATATTTTCACTCTTCAATATTTGCAGTTGTCACTAGAAAAAACCCTAAAAGAATTGATTTTTAAATAAATGATATCTTCACTTTTCATAATTCGTTTGAGATGTTTTTTGGCGTGTTTTTGTGAGAAGAACTCAAATATACCATTGCTTTCTTCATATTTTGCACATAAAGTTTCTAAGATTTATATAAAATCTATCATCCTCTTTTCTTCCCCAAAATTCCTACAAAAGGGCGAAAATATCCTCCTTTCTTATCCCTAGAAAGAGTTATGATGTCACTTGTAATGCACTTAACCTTGGAACTTTAGAGCAAAAAAAAATACCAGAGAAAAGAGATAAACTATGAAAAAGATCTCTTGTATTAATGATATTTAGAATAATATTTATGTTCACTTGCCTATTCAAGGGTGCAGCCTCCAAGAGCAAAGCTCCAAATACAAAAACAATTCTTGACACAATTTGACATAACTTACTACTCTCAATATAATGTTATAATAGTCAAATACCTAACTACTTGTATAACTTCTATTAATAAGGATCAACCACCTAGGGCCCTTATTCAATAAAGATGACCCTTTTACATTAATTCACTGCCCGCTAACTATCTAATAGGCCTTATGGCCTTGTACATTGATAAAGTATGGGGCTTAGGGTAGGACCTTAACACTACGACCCTCCCTTCTCTCTAAAAGTTCTACGACAATCTATGTGATTAATCTATGTTTATGGCCACCTATCCCAAATACACTTAGACCATTCCTCTCTCTACTTGAACCAATGCTAATGTTTCCATGTGTTCCATGCTTAACCGTTGCATGCAAATCAACTCAATGACATTGAATGGTTCCATGCCATACCACAAGACAGGTAATACCCACCCAATTGGTGCCTAAGCAACAATAGAAAATTGTATATTAATATTTGTAAATGTGTCTTTTTATTGGTGACTGGTTTTGGTTTTGGTGCATTACATATGCTAGTGGAAGTGGAGTGCAATAATAACCATTGTTGAGTGCATGTATTATGTCATTATCTATGTAGTCTAGTTGAGGTATCCACCTCTTCTAGTTGTAACAAGTCATCTAATCATATTACACATGTGGAGGAATAACTCCTACTTTCATGAGATTTATATATATTGTGCTTTCTTTTTTCTTGGTGCAAGAGTTGTTGGGACATGTAGGATGCATGGAAATAATGCTTATAAGTCAGCACGTCTCCCACTCCTATGATGCTCGAATCTCGATTAATATTATTTGTAATAAAAGCAGATATGGTTGGGCTTTGGGCCCTTCTGCTTTCCACCCATATGATGGGCATTCCCTCACTACAGGTGTTTGGTGACACCTCAATCATCATAAACTGGGTGAAGGGAAAGTCTTCCCTTTCCCCACTTGAGCTCCATTATTGGTGTAGGGAGACTAGAAAGCTTTGCTCACACTTTCTAGCACTATCTTTCAACGATATCTACCATGAACATAATCAGCTAGCCGACCGTCTTTCTAAAGTTGCTCTTAATTTGGCTCCGGGTATTGGCACATACTTTGAATTTTACTATGGTCTTTTGACCTCACATGGCAATATTAAACTCTTTTGAGTTGGTGCGGGAAGTTGCATCCCATTTCTTTTTGCACCCCTTTCTTAATGTATGGATCTGGCTCCTTTAGTCTGCTGATCATATGCTTATCATGTACACGGTAGATATGGGATGGCATGACAGAACTTACTGATGGGTATCTTTTCTTTCATATTAGACTGCACTGGACTCTCCCCCTCAGCACTTGATGAGTTGTATCTTTCTCGGGATGTTTGGCGGTATGCCACTTGTATGTTCTCCTCTTTGATTGTAGCCCATCTCTTGGGCAAGCTCTGTAAAATGCCCTTTGATTCTAATGAATAACAAGGACAGGTTTTTTTCTTTTTGAAAAAAAAAACTCGATTAATATTCATACATAGTGTGTGAAATGATGTCAAATATAGATAGTAATATGCCAATTATAGATAGTAAATGCGGTAGTGATCAAGCTTTTAGATACATAATTTTGATTTATGTGTGACAAAATATTAGGCCCTTTCAGAGTGTTGGGTTCCTATAGGGTAAAAATACTCCACCTTATAAAGTGATTTCCATCTAGACATCTAATTTACTAACATATTTGCATTGTTAGCCAATAGATGTATTTTTAACTAAGCGTTGTTGCACGATGACATGGATAATAAAATGATCCGAATGCGCTAATTGAAGCAATGATCTATGCCACTAGGCCTCAAATAATTAATATTGATTTGGGAGTAGTCTCCTTGAATGATGCACAGAGTGGGTTGTGACACTGTTGTTACACTATTTCTTGGATTGAAGCTGAAGGATGTTGAAAACAATACTTTTAAATCATGTATTAATTTCTCTGGCATGTACAATGCTTCCTTTGACATGTACATGTAGAACTTGAGCAACAATGACCACATTAACATTAAGTTGTCTACACAAAAATGATGTCACTAGACATCATGCTACTAACTTCTTTTGAGACAAACAAAAACAATCACACTAGACAATAAAAAATAACTCTATCTCCTTTTTCATTGACTAGCAAGATTAATGACCCACCAACTTACTGGACATATGTGCATATAATATACAAGCATGAAACAAATCAACACATTCATGGATAAATGCCCTAAACCATGAATCCACTCTCAGGAAAAAATATAAAAAAATTGATTGTAAATTCCTAGGACCGTGATATTTCTAAACTATGAAATTTCCAAGGAGAAGGCTTGGTTATTGTACCACAATGAGAGAGCATTATGTATTGACTAGTAATCACTTAACTTATGCTCAAGTCCACTTATAAACATAGATATTAGATTAGTTCAGATTTTATTCTTTGTCATTATGTGTAAATAAACTAAATGCTTATAACAACAGATTCCACAGTCACAATAACAACAGATTCCACAGTCACAACAAAAAGGAACATACAAATTTATTTTTGATAAAAGAAATCATTTAAAGACTACCTAATGCAAACAAATAAGAGACCTACACTAATACAAGGAATTAGGAATTACATAACTAGAGGGAGCAATAAGCACACCCCAAACAAACAATTCAAAAAACGCACATCAACCCCCCACACATGGATGCACTTCTAATCTCAATGATGAATATATTTAGGAAGGCATTAGAGAGACTTTGTAAGCGGGAGGAAATTTTGTAATGTCTTTAGGAAGGCACTAGAGAGACTTTGACTCAAGAGAACTGTAATGTCTTTAGGAAGGCATTAGAGAGACTTTGTAAGAGGGAGGAAATTCTGTCCAAAGGCCTTAATAATCAGCAGCTAACTGATTTAATTCAAAGGGCACTTACAAAATGAAAAAGAGCAAAGAATAGGAAATGTGAAACAAATTTCTTTCCTATTAATGCTTGGTTCAATGAGGAGTGCAAAAACTCAAGGAGAAGGTGGAGGGATTCAAACTGGAAATAAAGAGACTCAAAAAGTGTTGGCAAGGGGTTTGGGACAAGTGAGTTGCGCAGCGTCGCGATAGCTGCACAAGCTCACGTGGAACCGCACAAGGCCATATTGGTGCGATAAGCGGGAAAATAACTGTTTTTGAATATTTTATGTATATTTTGACCAAGTTTTGTTGCAATAGGTCAATAGTGGTTAGAAATCAGTTATTAGTGGACCCTTGATGTAAAGGCATAAGCCTATTTATAGATCTATTTTGGGGCAATATAGAAGAGTCATAGAGATAGGTGGATGAGCAGTTGTGAACAATTGTATTGCATGTGCGATTGTAAGGGATAAGATCTGGCGCGATCTATTTTATGGAGACTTTGCTGTCTCGACTGTGATTCTATCTGGGCTTCTGTTTGATGTATTCAGTCTCCGGTTTTGGAGAAGTATTATGTAATGTGGCGTATTTGCGCAAGATTAATATATGATGCAATGCGTATGGCTCAATTCTTGTCTATTGTTATAGATCTATTGTGATGCTACGACTCTGGTTTGGTAAAATGACATGTTATAGATGTGATTAAGTTTCTTCCAGCTATATCAATGTAATCTGTTGGTTTTAAGTTGTTATAATTTATGCTTGATGTGCTATGATGTTCCTTGAATAATGGTGTGAGATGTCGATACTGTATACGGATTGAATAAGTTATGATCTCCCTCCGTCAGCCACATGTCCTCCTTCCCCACTGTCGAAAACTCGATTCTAACAGCTCTCCCTTGAACGCGTCGGGTGAGACCTCGTTTGCTTTACAGACATTGTTGGGCAGGGTAAAACTTGTCTGGGCTGGTGCTCAGTGAGATTTCCCTATAAGGCGTCAATAGAGTGGGAACCCCTGTTGACGAAGATTTGTTGGTGGGATTCACCAAAAAATGGTTCTGTTGCCAAGACCGAGTCGCAAATAGGAGGGGGATATGTTTTGGCATCCAACTCGATCAAAGATCGAGGGATGGTTTGATATAAAGTTGCGGGAGTTTGCTGAAGCCAAAAATGGGAATCCTAAGCTGTCGACGGGCCACTAGTTGGATAGATATATCCACGATGGTCCTCATGATTGGTTCTTTTGTGAATTCCCAGTGCTCTTGCATGAATGGTTGGAAAAATTTTCAAAGCGGAAAACAAACTTTCAAGGAGGAGAGTCGACATCCTAGACCCCAGAATTAATCTAGGCGTTGCAAGAAACCAACAACAAGGAATTGCGGGCAGTCGAGGTATGGTTGGATAGTATCTTGGAAGGATACATCACTGATTTTGCTGTTGATACTAATAAATCTTTCAACAAGGCAGAAAGGGAGTTTTTTTAGTGGACCTCGTGGAAGGTTCCTATTGTCGCTACAACTGTCGATTAAGCAACTAGTCTCTGAAAAGGGTATCCTAAAAATGGACCAAGAGTAGTGGAACTCTGGTGTGCGAGGGATGTTGGCACCGCGACAGAAAGGGTGGAAATGCATAAAGGAATAAGGGGTAGATGGGCATGAGTTCTGGTGAGAATGTAAAGGTTGTCAAAGAAACAAGTGGTAGTACGAGGGGAGGAGCAAGGTTTCGAGAAAAGAGGTAGAGGATGGGAGAAGGTCCTGCTGAAGTCGAAGTGTGATACCATGAAGAAAAACCACATGAGACGAAGCGAAATTTTTGTGACGACGAGGACATACAGGCCTAGGCTACACCTAGAAGAATGACAGGATCAAATCCCAGTAGTAACGTGTCTACTCCTCTGCACACTACTCCACCACAAGGAAGGAACGCACATTCTACGTTGACTTGCCCAACGTGTCAGCAATAGTCTAGTAATAGAGCACCAACAGGAGGAAGAAGGTCCAGAATGGCGGGAGACAAAATGAAATTTCCAATATTCAATGGAAATGGCACTGATGATCTGGAGTAGTACTGGTTCTTATGTGAAGCAATCTAGACTGCTTGACAAACTATTGATGATGATGTCAAGAAAAGTCAGCTAGCCACTACTTTGAGGGGTCGTGCATTGGAATGGTTTATGAGATTCAGACGGGTGCCTCAGGGAGGTACTGCAAAAACACTGGACGAGATCAGAACATGGCTATTTGAGGAATTTAAGACGCTGAAATCCGAAGCTCAGTACATTACTGAATTGAAAGAGATTAAACAATTCCCCAATGAAAAAATTTGGGATTTTGATCAGCGATTTAAGACATTAATGGCTCAGGTCAGTTTTCAGATGAGCGATGTTGAACATAATGAATGTTCTATCGCAGCGCTTGTCCCGCATATCTGACAACCATTAATGCAGCAAAAGATTGCGATGCAGAGAGAGGCTCTGGAGACCGTGATGAAATTAGAGCCATCACTGGTAGGGGAAACCACTGTTTGAATGAATCAAATTCAGGTGCAATTGGCCAATTTAACGCTACAATTACAAGACATAAAAGAGGCTAAGGAAGATCATGATGATATTTGGTGCACCCGTTGCCATGCAAGTGGACATACCAAGGATAGTTTTCTGACATTTCAGAACTATTTGCTGTTAGGAGCCCCGATCCCATTGAGTGGTGATGGCGCACCATGGTGTTGCATCTGCCAGGTCTATGGGCATCGACACGAGAACTGTGATTATATGCAGAAGATGGTTACCAAGGCATAAAGTTTGTACTGTACATTTTTTCGGTTAGTTGGACATGATGACAAAAATTTCCGTGCTTATGATTTGCTCAGGAAAGAACGTATGATTGCTACTTTGTAAAAGGAGAGGATCCTCGGATAGTGCAAGCACAGCCGCAAGTAGTACAACCAACAACACAAGTAATGTATACACCATCGCCTCCATTGTAGTTTATCCTTGTGCAACCACAACAACGGTTTATGGCGCAACTGTAGTTCGCACCATAGCCACAAATGATGGTACAACCACAGTATAACCAAGCACTGTGACGCCAGTATAATCAGCCGCAATATGTTCAAGCCATGCAATATGTTCAGCATCAACCTAACCCACCGCAACAACAAATGTCCCAACTATAGTTTCAGCAAGGAGGATTCCGTGGAGGGTTCAAAGGTCGAGGAGGAGGATTCAGCCGTGGGGGAGGACGAGGTCGCGAATCAATCCAACGCTATACCTGTGGGGTATTTGGGCATTACCATAGAGAGTGCCCTCATGCGTAGTGCACATACTATGTATCCAGTGATCATAATGTTGAAAGTTTCCCTTAGTTGATTGCAAAATGGCAGGCAGGAAAAATTCCCCAGTTATAGAATGCGCAGAATTAGAATCAGTCGTCATTCCAAGTCCAGAACTAGCCGATAATGCAGAACCAGGTCCCACCGTAGACTTAGACTCAGAATCTGCCTCAGAATCAGAACCAACTGATGAATCAACCATTGAATTAGAACCCTCCTTTGAACCAGGGATTGACAGTTGCCACTATTCAGGCTGAGCCGCGGATGAAGGATGTCGACGTTGGGATTGTCACTCATGTTGGTGCGACAACTGGAGATGATGGACCATGGCTACAAGTTCAGCTCGCTGGTAAGAAGAAGGTCGTATTTGATATTGTGACAGAGAAAGATACCTTCTTCGATGCAAAGAATGAAATCAGAAGAAATCTGCTTAAGTTACCAATTGTTGATATGCCAATTGCTTTCGATCCATCTACAGAGGCAGGACCATCGTGACAGTATGGTAACCTGCACAAGTTCTTGGAGAGCTGTCTATCATTGGTAAGGGTCTCGGATTCCCTTTTTGAGCTCGAGACATTATTACACCTCCCGAATAAAACCGTGAAGGATTCCACTGTGAATTCCTTGCAAAAAAGGAAGACTGGCAAGGAGACGAGGATGAATGTCCAGATTGGGGATTATGAGATTGACTTGGTCATTTTGGACCTTGGATGAGATGTAAACATCCTGACAAAGCAAACCTAGCAATTGATGGGGAAGCCAATGTTGGGATGGTCGTCGGTATAGATGCGTTTAGCAAAACAAGCAAAGGGTCAACCCATTGGTCGTGTTTAAAACTTGGTTGTCGAGATTGAATGTATGAAAACACGTGCTGAGTTTGATGTAATAGAAGTTGTAGAAGATGGTGGTTCCTATCCTATTCTACTAGGAATTGGATGGGATAATGATAGCATGGCGGTTATCAACTTCAAAAAATGTGTTCTGACATTTGAAAACCAGGATGTAAGAGTCATTGCTCCTATGGACCCTCAGGAAGGACGGTGATATATCGAACCTGTAAAGGAGGAAATCAGGAGAAGTTGGGATCATGCTTATAACATTTCCGAGGACTATATCCACCCTACTGTCAATGGCAAACTTGGAT
This sequence comes from Pseudotsuga menziesii, assembly GCA_001517045.1. Lineage (NCBI taxonomy): Eukaryota > Viridiplantae > Streptophyta > Pinopsida > Pinales > Pinaceae > Pseudotsuga > Pseudotsuga menziesii. The sequence goes on from LPNX010082975.1 coordinate 234,887, forward strand.
GGAGTAGCGCAAGTTCTACGTCCTTGGAATTTGACGATGCTCTAGAAAATTGGAAGAATCGGTTGCATGAGGTATCGAAAAATGCGGGTTGATTACACAGTCTCTCCGACATGTTGTGACTGAGACTGTCGAGTTACCCATTTACGAAGGACTACCATGACTATCTGAGTTCTTCCAAGAATTTGAAGAAAAGGTGTTTGAACCGCAAAGGATACTGGCTCTTGATGTAGCACTGAAGGTTGCTCCGACTCGATGGTGGGTGACACACAAGCAGACAATCCATGACTGGGAGCAGTGCCATAGGTTGATGATGGTCTGCTTTGGCAATATATAGGTCTATCATGCTAGGAGATATGATGGACGGAATGACCCCACCCATCATTTGATTGAACGTCATATGCTATGGACATCGCGACCCAGGGATGAGTGGGTTCATGCTTTTGTTCACACTTTAAAAGATATGCCACAGTCCTGGTATGTGGCAGCTGAATTGCATAGAACCATTACCACATGGGAGGAGTTTTCAATTTGCTTTGTGAAAACGTTTAGCTTCCAAGATGCCAACCTCGAGGTATGTAACACTTTACACATTATCCGCGACGTAGTACTGAAAGTCATCCCTGTTGCATACCCTGTTGATCCTCATGCGCATTACTCTATCCAATCCATGATGACGTGCTACAACTGGGGAACCTGAAGATGATGACAATCTGCGGAATGTTAATATTCCAAAGTCCGAAGGAAGCTGTGGTGTCGCAGCTCCCGACATACCGACGGACTCGATGAACCAAGTACTCAGGATCTGAACAGTTAACAATGGGTCGGTAGAAAATCCAAAATTTGCTAATGTCGGAGACTATTGGGGCGAAGAGATGATGGCCAAGGTCACCGATCTATTGCATGAATTCCAGGACCTTTTTCCAATGCGATTCTCAGAAATGAAGGGGATACTCAGTGATTTAGGGGAAATGAAGATTCCACTTAAACCAGATGCAAAACCGGTACGCCAGAGACCGTATAGATTGAACCTGTGATATAAGGATCACATGAAAGATGAGATTGATAGGATGCTCGATGCTGGGATCATTGAACTTGTAGAAGAATCAGAGTGGATAAGCCGGATGGTGGTCCAAGATAAGAAGACTGGCGAAATCTGCATTTGTGTCAATCTGAGAAACTTGAATGATGCATGTGTGCACGATCCGTTCCTGACCCCTTTCACAGATGAAGTCCTGGAAGGCGTAGGAGGCTAGGGGGTATATTCATTCACAGATGGCTTTTCGGGATACCACCAGATCCGAATTATGAAGGAGGATTGCCATAATACCACATTTGTCAGCGAGTGGGGATGTTTCCAATATACCATCATGCCATTTGGGCCGAAGAATGCACTTGCTATATTCTCCCACGTAGTTGTGGCTGTATTTAAAGATTTTATTCAAAAATTCCTGCAGGTATATATGGGTGATTGGACTGTATATGGCCTTGTTAAAGACCATTTGGACAATGTACGATCGATGCTAGAACGGTGTAGGAACCATCATATTGCATTGAATTCCAAAAAATGTATTTTTTGTGCACCCTTTGGCATACTACTTGGGCACATTGTATGCAAAGAAGGTTTGTTGGTTGATTCGCCGAAGATTGCGCTAATCCTTAGCTTACCACTGCCAATGAATGTAAAGATTCTCCGAGCAACGCTATGACATACGAGCTACTATCACAAGTTTATCAGAGGATACGCTATGATTACTACGCCCATGAAAAATATGCTAAAGAAAGACGCCGCGTTTGAATGGACTTTGGAATGTCAAGGAAGCTTCAACACTCTGAAGGTCAAGATGGGCTCTACCCCAATACTAGTTTTCCCCGATTGGAATAAAGAATTCCATGTGCTTGTTGATGCTTCTTCTGCTACGCTAGGGGTTGTTCTTGCGCAGCCAGGTGAAGGCGACTTGGATCATCCAATAACATATGCTAGTAGAAAGTTATCATTTGCTGAACGAAATTATACCACGACTGAAAGGGAATGCCTGGCGATGGTTTATGCTCTACAAAAGTTCAGGCACTATATATTGGGTGGACACTTCAAGATGTTCACTGATCATTCTACTTTGCAATACCTAGTCAATAAGCCTGTGTTGGGGGGGAGAATCTGTAGGTGGTTGTTTTTGTTCCAAGAATTTGATTTTGAAATAGTGGTAAAGCTAGGACGGTTGAATGCTGGCCCGGATCATCTGTCACGCGTTGAGAATGGTGAAGAACCAACTAATATTGAGGATGGATTTCCAGATGCGCAATTGTTTCAAGTTGAAGTCGCATATGATCACTATGCACCAATTGTTCAGTTTTTGTCTACTGGTGTCGCCCCAATAGACATATTGATTATCCAAAAGAAGCAGCTGGTCGCAAAAGCCTCTGATTTTCAACTAATTGCTGGGAAGCTATATAAACTTGGACCAGATGAAATATTGTGACGATGCATCTTACCGCATGGGCAGGGTCCCATTCTAGAAGAAGCGCATGCCGAAATAACAGGAGGTCACTATGGAGGTCGAGCTATTGCATGAAAAGTGTTGCGTGCTGGGCTATGGTGGCCCACGTTACATAATGATGCCACCGACTTTGTGAGGAACTGTGATGTCTACCAATGGGTTGGTAAACCATCATGGAGGGATGAGATGCTGCTGGTGCCGCAGGTGACTCTCCAACCATTTGATAAATGGGCTGTCAACTTTGTGGGTCCCATCAATCCGCCAGGTAAGCACACTGGCGCCTGCTATATCATCACTACAACTGACTACCTGACTCGATGGGTGTAAGCTGCACCAATTATCGATTGTACCACTGCGACGACATCCCGATTTATTTTTGAGAACATTGTGACGTGATTTGGGTGTCCTAGGATCCTGACACGATCCTGATGAGTGACCAGGGAAGTCACTTTGTCAACCAGACAGTAAAAGCACTAACTGAAGAGCTCTAGATACAACATAAGAAGAGTACACCCTACCATCCGCAGGAAAATGGTACCGTTGAGGCCTTCAACAAAATTTTTGAGACAACGTTGACCAAGTTGATGTATGGGAAAGAGGCAGTCATTCCTATGGAGTATATCGTTCCTAGCTTGTGCATTTCTGCAGCGACGGGTATGGATGATGCAGTGACACCAGAAGAACGTGCTGCGTAGTTGATTCAACTTGAAGAAGATCGGTTCATCGCAGGCTTCCACCAACTGGTTGCGAAGGATCGACAGAAGGCATGGCATGATCGCCATATTAAGCATAAACAATTTACGACAAGAGATTTGGTGCTGTTATATGATAGTAAGTTTATCAAGCATCCGGGTAAGTTACAAATGCATTGGTGAGGTCCCTATATTGTTTAGTCCATTACATCTGGTGGTGTAGTTCAGTTACAATAGTTAGATGGCGTAATGTTGCCAAAACTCATCAACGGGAGTCACGATGCACAACACCTAAGGTTTAAAAAAAAAATGATAATGAGAATTTTAGTTCAGCAGCGCAAGGCGAGCCCTGAGGGAGAGACTATGGAAGGTTACAATTGTTAGCAATAGTCGGTTGACCCTTTGTGACAGTTGTCAGGCTGTGGGGTGGTCAATTCAAGTAATAAATGCAGGTAGTTAAACCAGTTGGCCGGTGACGCTTGTTGAAGAGACCCGCATTAATGGATGATCCGACCGTTAGAAGCATAAGATCGTCGACGGATTTGGCGTCATTACTACCCAATTTGGTAATAATGATGGAGTTAGATTTGGTGATGATGGATTTGGAGTTAGAAGTGGCTATAAAACACTGTGTGGGATGCGTTGGAAAGGCATTGTTCAGTTGCGAAGAGTAGCAGTAGAAGGTGAATTATGTGCAGAGTATTGAGCAGAGTGTTGAGCGAAGTGTAGTTCAAGCTGTTGAATGTCAGTTCAGGCATTAAGGGGTAAGGGATGCTGATTGACCTTGATGCTATTGAAATTTCGAGTGAATACGAGTCCCCCATTCGGTCCACGACTGTGGAAGCAGAAGTCATGAGTATGCCAGTGGGTTCGTCATCCATTCTAAAGCAGAAGCAGCATATGCATCGACCCAGTCCTACGCCACCAGAGAAAAGGAAAACTTGCATGTCTGTGAAGGTGTGCGGAGAAGGCACTACACAGACTGGGCCATCGAGCTCAGGAGCTGTTGAGTCCGTGACACCTCGGGGTGTCTCGGTGAATGATATTTTGGGTTACGTAGCTCCTACGCATCCAAGAGATAAGCCACGACAGCCATCGAAGAATCAGAAGTACTCGCCCAAGTTGCCAGTGTTGCTGAAAGGGATGGCATGCTCAGTTGACATCATCTCTGCATTGATCAGGCTCAAGTTCGACGATCACGGCCTGCTTTTGCTTAAAGATGTATGGCACGAGCTATATGAATCTATCCATACGACGCCTGATGGTCCCATCCAATGAATTCCAAAACCATGGGCCATGGGATTAAAGAAGTCTGGGTTGTTGGGGCTCGTCAATATGCCCCATTTTGGCTGTTTGAATGAAGCACATGCATGTGTGAAGCAATTGTTGGCATGTTTCCATGGAGGGACGCTTTGGCTGAATACACCGATCCTGGTAACCGTCAACTTGATTACAAGTATTATTGGTTTGCCTAAGGCCGGGGAGGACCCGACACAATTTATTCGTGGAAGAGATACAGATAAGAGACTTGTGAAGCAGTTGAAGGAGTGCTTTGGGTTACAACGGGATGGTCGCACTTACCACATTGATGGTATTAATTCGTAGACGGTGCACATTGCCACAAGAATTTAGGCTAGCAAGGTTGTTCACGGAAATTGCACAGTCCAATGCAATTCCAGGGTTGTCGCCTATGCCGAAAAATGTGTCGAGGGGGTACAGATGAATCAGTATTTATTTTTGTTGAATCAATTACTTGAAGATGCGCTTGCTACTCAGACTGGGCGGCCTTTTTCTTATAGTTGGATTTTGATTCTCATCACTCTTGTTGCTTGGATGGAACTGGAGGACTACCAACCAATGGCGGTTGAGGAATTCAAGGTTTGTCGCGGTACTCGCTATCAGAACTTATGGTGGGTCGAAGAACCCAGTCGCCAAACCGACTGTGCTATTCATTTCTGGATCTATTGGGAAGCATTGCAGGCGGATGTTATTGTTGTTCCTAGAGTTTCTCCCTACGCCGTGGCCAAGTATCAGCAGATCCTTCGATTTTCTATCAGAACCCGCTCCATTCATATTCAGGCTAGGAGGGATCTTGATCGACAGTGGCTACCATTGCCTTATAAGGTCACCACAGAAGAGTTTGACGCTATTGTGCAAGATTGGTTGAGAGACTGGTGCGTCTTGGTAAGTCAAGAGGAGTTAGATAAGGAGCTACCCCGAGAGGTCCCTAAAGACCCTACCCCTCTGAAATTGAGCACCCATGACTCCGATAATGAGTCATCAATGGATCCTAAAGATATAGCACAATGAATGCAGGAGGAGACACGCACTGAGTGGTGACAAGAGTATGAGGTCGGCAGTGGTACCAAAACGGGGTTGGAAGACCAGCTGCAGCGGCTTATCAACGCCATCGTGGATTCATCTGCAGTTGCCACTACGACGATCCCTGAATCCAACTATGAAGAATTTGGTTCGGTAAGAAGTAGATTAGAGTCCATTTTCGATATTGTTTCCAAGCAACCATTAGGGAGACCTTCGCTGCAAGACAACTCGTCGATCAACACTGAGCCTCGGGCTAGGAACGTGCAAGTTCCCTTGACTGCAATCGACATCGACAATGAAGAAGTGCACCAACAGCTGCACCCAATCCAGAGCTAGATGATGGATCTAAACAAGCTGTCAGCTCTAGCATTGGTTGAGTTGCAGCATTAGAATTGGCGGCAAGGAAAATAGAGTTGACTGAGGGCTATGTTTAGTCCAAGAATACTGCTGCGAAGCTACAGAAGGAAGCAGAGGAGCTGCACCAGGTATTCATGTAGTTAGCAGAGGAGAAGTTACAGGAAATCAACCAGCTTAAGGCAATGCAGGCTGAGTTGCAGCGAAAGGCTACTGAAGAGATTACCGACCTCAACAAGGTGCAAGACCACTTGATTGTTGAACAGGCATAGCTATGTGCAAGGTGCTGCGAAGTTGAGTAGGCTATTTCTGATGCCTTCCAGAACATGTTTGACAACACCTCAGCGCTCACCCCAGTTGAAAATGCCAAGCGATTGGGGCAGTCTCTAGTTCAGCTTTAGGACACTAACTTGCTGCTCCAGGCCCAGGTACAACCCACAATGCTGTCGAAGCAGGTTGCGAAGTGCAAGACCTGCATTGAAGAAATTGCCACTTAGTTCGGCACTATAGAGCAAGAGGCTAAAATGGTTATGGAGGCGACCACGTAGTTTTGGAAAAGTATTGTTTAGGATGAGCAACTTGATCAGCTAACTGCACAGGTGCAAGAGGCAGAGGGTCAGTTGACAACCCTGAAGACGTCGCTGATGGTGCAGATCACCCGAGACGTAGAGCTAAAGGATCTACAGCAGCGAGCTGCCCGTGCACAAGAACACCTACAAAAGCATCACAAGCAGCTTGATGAATTCCAAGAAATTGGTGGCCAATTGGCTGTTAAGGTCATTGCCATGCTTCAAGCCGTTCAAGAGAATCGACAAATGGTCGACAGCAAGGCTATTGAGGAACACCCCGTCCAACAAACTTTGACTAATTGTCAGAGTATCGGCAGTAAAGTCTAGCTGCAGGTTTGTTAAGTTGCGCAGCAGTTTGAAGATTTTAAGGACAAGACTTCGGCACACACCCTGTTGACTTGACGTGGCTCGAGGGCGGGCCACAAAACTATGTTGGGGGCCTGTTGGCAAGGGGTTTGGGACAAGTGAGTTGCGCAACATCGCGGAAGCTGCGCAAGCTCACGTGGTATCGCGCAAGGCCAGATTGGCGTGATAAGCGGGAAAATAACTGTTTTTGAATATTTTATGTATATTTTGACCAAGTTTTGTTGCAATAGGTTAATAGCGGTTAGAAGTCAGTTATTAGCGGACCCTTGATGTAAAGGCATAAGCCTATTTATAGATATATTTTGGGGCAATATAGAAGAGTCATAGAGATAGGTGGATGAGCAGTTGTGAACAATTGTATTGCATGCGCGATTGTAAGGGATAAGGTCTGGCATGATCTGTTTTATGGAGACTTTCGTGTCTCGACTGTGATTCTATTTGGGCTTCTGTCTGATGTAAGCAATCTTCGGTTTTGGAGAAGGATTATGTAATGTGACGTATTTGTGCAAGATTAATATATGATGCAATGTGTATGGCTCAATTCTTGTCTATTGTTATAGATATGTTGTGATGCTACGACTTTGGTTTGTTAAAATGACATGTTATAGATGTGATTCAATTTCTTCCGGCTATATCAATGCGATTTGTTGGTTTTAAGTTGTTATATTTTATGCTTGATGCGCAATGATGTTCCTGGAATAATGCTACAATATGTTGATATTGTATAAGGATTGAATAAGTTATGATCTCCCTCTGTCGGATCCACATGTCCTCCTTCCCCACTGTCGGAAACTTGGTTATGAAATCTCTCCCTTGAACGCCTCAGGTGAGACCTCGTCTGCTCCGTAGACGTTGCTGGGTAGGGTAAAACCTGTCTGGGCCGGTGCTTATGGAGATTGCACTGTAGGGTGTCGACAGAGTGAGAACCCCTATCGATGAAGCTTTGTTGGTGGGATTTGCCAACAAAAAGCTCCAAGCAGATTATAAGGAAGAAAAAAATTGATTTCATGGTCTCAAGGAGGGAAGAGATAATCTTCCTTGGGAAAAACAACCCCAAACTATTTTGGAAGGAACTTCAAGCAAGCAAGAAGCAAATTGAAAACAATATTATAGCAGACCAATGGCTTGAGTATGCAAGGCAACTCTATGAGCGGAATCCTAAGGTTGAACCCCCTCCCCCCTTAGTCAAAACTGCCACCATTACTAAGCTTTTCACCATGCAAGAGATTGAGGTGGGTATTAAGAATTTGGGTGTTGGAAAAGCCAAATATTTAGTAGAACTTCAAGCTGAATATCTAAAGTGGGGTTCAAAAACTCTTGCACCTCACATTACAGGAATTTTCAACAACATCATTCAATAGGGGTTTCCTACAGATTGGATAACTAGCCTCTCAATTCCTCTTTTCAAGAGCGGGGATGTCAACGATCCCTCCAATTATAGGACCATAATGATAAACCCCTTGTTTGCAAAGCTTTTTGGAAGCATGCTAGAAAATAGAATTAACAAGTGGGTGGAAGAAAGGGACAAGCGTGCTAAAGGACAAGTAGGTTTTAGACCTAAACATTCCATGGTGGACCATGGTATTACTTTAAGGCACATCATTGAAAAAGTGTGGGAGAAAAAAGGGGAAGCCTTTTGTTGCTTTATTGATTTCAAAAAATCTTTTGACACTGTTCCCATGGATAAACTATGGCACATAATGGAGGAACTTGGGGTTCCTATACATCTTAGAGCAGTTTCACAGGTTATATGAGGAGGTCAAAGTCAAAATCAGAACATTAGATGGTATCTCTGAAAGTTTCAGAAGCGATATTGGGGTCAAGCAAGGGTGCCCATTATCCCCTACCCTTTTTGGCTTACATATTGACAAAATTGAAGAGTGGTTAAACCTAGAGGGCGGGGATGGCGTCCTCATGGGTGAGTATGTGATAAGGCTTCCTTTGTATGCAGATGACCTTATTTTGATTGCTAAGTCTGCTCTTAGCTTGCAAGAGCACTTGATTTCCCTTGAGCACTTTTGTAGAATAGTTGAGATGCAAGTAAATACTAGCAAGACGAAAGTGGTAGTTTTATATAGAAAAAGAAAACATAAACAACATAAGTTCTACTTTGAAGACAATACCCTTGAAGTAGTGGAAGATTACAAGTACCTCGGAATCGACTTCAACAAATGTTTGAGTTGGGAAGGCTGTAGAAAAAAAAATAACTCTGGGAGGTTGGAAAGCGTTTTATGCTTTCGAAAATATGTGCAGAGAGGCAAAGTTATGGGACTGGAAAACTATGCAAACCCTTTTTGGGCTCTTAGTGATCCCAGTTGTTCTCTATGGCTGTGAAGTTTGGGCTAGCAATACCTCTGACTTATAGTGGAAGCAAATAGAAAAGATTCAAAAACACATGATCATAAGCAAGTTCAAAATTAAGAGTTCAGTGCCATACAAAATCATGCTAAGTGAAATGGGGGTGGCTTCTATTGAAGCAATCACTATGGCGAGACTCATAAGATATCTAAAAAGAGTTGAGAAAATGGAAGAAGGTAGATGGCCTAAGGTTGTCTTCAATGACATATTGTGCAAAAGAAAGAAGACTTGGATGTAGCAAAATATTAAATGGCTTAGCAAGTGGGATATGTGCTTGAGCACATGTCCTATGAATAGTAAAGAAATAAAGGCTTTTGTTATCAATAAGTTCCACAAGCGAACTTGGGATAAAGAGTTAGGGAGAAAGAGAAAGTATTATATTGAAGAGTTTAACCCTACCTACAATCAGCATCAAAAGGCGTACATAGGGGCCAATATACCTTGGAAAGCCAAAATTCTCATTGCTCAATTAAGAACTAATTCCCATCAACTCTGTTGTGAGACCGGGCGCTGGAAAAGGCCAAAAGAAGCTTGGGAAGAAAGAGTGTGTATTTTTTTGCACCGCTGGTAAGGTGGAGACAGGAAAACACTTCATTTTAGAGTGTGAAGACTTTAAGGACAACAGGGACATGTATGCAAAGGTCTTGGCGGATAAATCTTGGGATGAGTTATTTAACGAGGGGACCGTGGAAAAATTGGGGGCGCTCATCATCAAGTTGAACAGACAAAGGATTGAATTGTAGAAAATAGTGTGCGAGTTGGTCTGTCCCATAGGCTATTCTTAGCCTCGGGGACGTTAAAATATTTCCTTCCTTCCTTCCTATACTCTAACCAAACTACATGAAACACTTTCCATAGGAAAAAAATATATAAATATGATTTCACTTGCTATATTAACTTTGCACATAAACTAACCACAACATGACTTATATGAATTTGATTTCACTTGCTATATTAAATTGCCATTGGTTCATTGGGACCGCATTGCTCGACCTCACACGGAAGGAGGTTGGGATATAAAACATTTGGACTGGTTTAATACTTCCCTATGCTTCAAAAGCATGTGGTTAACTCTATTTGGTGTGGGTCTTTGGCATGAGATACTTATTGCTAAATATATTCGCCACACTTTCCTGATTGAATGGATTCGACAGCATGTTAAAAATATTATTGGGTCTTCGATCATCTGGAATGGTTTTATTCGGGTTTTTGACTGGATTAGCAGAGCACTTTGTTGGCACGCTGGCGATGGGGCACATATATAGTTGGGTATTGACCCATTGGTGGGTATGGAAAATTCTTATACTCTCTTCGACTCTTTACTTGAGTACCTCCACGATTATGGGATACATACTCTTAATCATGCCTGAAAGCTTGTGAACTGGGCTACTCCTAATGATTACTGGCTGAGTGCGATTGATCTTAAGTTGGGTGGTTCTTGGTCGGTTGAATGGATGACTTACATCAACAACATCAACCATGCATGTATTCGATTGACATCTTTGGCTGATACACTTTTCTGGGTTGCCAATAAGATGGACGAACAAGTTACAACGTGCATGACTTTAAGATTCATTGTAAACTCTTCCCTTCCACCAGCTGTGCAATGATGGCATAATATTTTATGGACTTGTCATTTCCCCATCAAATTCAAATGCTTTATATGGCTTGCTGCTGAAAGCCGTATTAATACCTAGGCTAACCTATGCAGGCGAGGCTGGATTGGCCCCAACATGTCTTGTTTTTGTAAGGTTCTTGTGGAATCTGTTGATCATCTTTTCACAACTTGTTCTTTTTGTATATCGATCTGGCCATCAGTTGCAACTGCACTTGATAGAACACTGAGTTGGGAAGTGACGACATTACTAGAGAATATGCGGACTTGGATCAATACTACTTCTGATATTTATATCTTTCGATATTTGTCATCTGGAGGAACTAGCTGGCCAGAAACATGCTACTTTTTTATGATAGACCTCTATACATCCATTGGATCACTTCTGGCATTCTAGCTCATCTTATGGAACATTTGGTATATCATTCTACGAAGGCTCCTCGGGTGCTGGGACTTGCACCCCATTATACTTATCCTACTGGTTTATTTGACGATGTTGCGAACCTTGGTATTGGGGGTGATGGTGCGATTTTATATATCTCCTCTGATCACTTTTTTCATCTGATTTTGGGATGCGGGTGGAGCACAAACACTAGGGCTGAACTCTTAGCCCTTTGGGCCTTATTATACTTCTCCTCTTCTATCGGCATACTTGTGCTTCATATTTTTGGGGATTCATATGCTATTATCAATTAGGCTTATCGCACATCCCATTTACAGGTACTTGACCTAAGTGCATTCAGGTTTTGATGAGGTCTTTCATCACACTTGATATCATACAAATCTTTAGAGAATTCAGTACTTCGACCGATTTTTTGTCCAAGGAAGCTCTAGGATGCGAGATTGGTCAACTTTTGGTTTCTGAGTTCTTAGAGGGTTAGTTGATCCATCCCTACTCTGTGGAGGTTTTTTGCATACCATTTATTTGGTGAACATCTAGTGTTTTTGGCTTGAGATCATATAGTTTCTTAGAATATATGGTTATTTGCAATTTTGATTATGATTAGTATCTTAGAGGACTAATTACACTTGGTATAGGTTGGTTTTTTATAAACTTTAATTGTAACTATATATATTGCTGGACTAAAAAAATTATATATTTTTTTGCTGATCATTAACCAAACACTACTTTTATGTAATATCTTATTTTTAATTTTTTTATATAATACTTTATATCTATATATTTTTTGCTGATTATTAACCAAACACTACTTTTATGTAGTATCTTATTTTTTTTTAATGTAGTATCTGTTGTACTGATTACTAGTTACCTCTTTAATTAAGGAACTATCTTTTTTACCATGAAAAACTTTGTTCTGTTATCTTCTTATAAAGCCTATTACAATCATTACATCTCTCAACCATAATTAAACAAATCCACCTAGATATTATACTCACTCAATTTAATAGCAATAAGATCTCAGTTCCCTTTAATTTAGTTATATTATTCCCTCATGTCACAAGATTCAAGATAGGTTTTCATGTAGTCAAGAAAACCTACTTTTGTAAGGATGGCACCATCATGGTTATTGATTCCTTTACACCAAAAATCTTTTTCACGATCTTCTCTCGAGTGTATCCCATGTGCCAGAATTTGGAAGCATAACTCTATTAAGAAAATCATACACGCACGTTGCTACCTTTTAATATTGAAGGGCATTGAGTTAATTAATAATAATTAAATATAGACGTAAAAAAGAATTTAGTATCGCAAGGGCACATGTGAAAATAAAGGACAGCATGGCTGAATGCGGATAACATGCACATTCTACTCGGAAAAAAAGAGGATAACATGCACATGCAAATACATTAGTATGAGTTCATGACAATATGATAGGGTGTAAAATATTGATATATTAGTAGTTGTTTCATATTAATGAATATATGGGTAAGGTTATGTTTGTAGTTGTGTATATGAATAATTTTTTATGCATGCTATGATATTTTATCAATTCAAAGGAGATATCATTACTTATTTTTTAAATTAATTTAAAAGATATTTATTATTTAAATGTTTTATTTATTAGACCCTTAGTTTTGAACTGTAAGCTTGGTTAATACAATAAGATGATAGTGTTAATATGGTTGACAATTTCAATATCATGATTTATTTGTCCATTTTGATTTGTGGTTTTTATTCATGTGATGTAGAAAAGTTATTATATTTATATATTTTAGTTAGAATTTTATTTTATATTAATAAATATTTTATTTTTATCATGATAATTATGAGTTAAAGGAAGAGTATGATGAAATTATATTCATCACATGTTTATTAATTTAAAAGTTAGTTTTGGGTTGCAAGTCCCTAATTAATGTGATATTGATCTTTCCATTTTAGTTCTAATATCATTGACGATTTCAATGTCATTCCTTGTGAGCCCACTCTAGCTTGTAATTGATATCCATGTGTTGTATTTATGCTATTATTATGGTCGCATATGCGTAGTTAGGATTTCATTCCACCTTAATACATACTCTCTGTCTACCCTACTCCTAAGTGTGTGTATGGATAAACCCACATGCATAACAATTATGAGTTGAAAGAGATTTATGATGCATTACCCATACCAAATGTTTTGTTAAATTAGAAGCTGAATTTGGGGTGCAAGCCCTCAAGTTGATGCGATAACAACTTCCCTCACTCTAGTACAAACATTGTCGACGATTTCAATGCCATGCCTTATGCATTCACTCTAGCCTCTATCTTGTAGTGTTATTTATGTGATGTATAAAGGATACTATTAAAGTGGCATATCTTTAATTAGTACTTTGTTCCACATTAATAAATATTCTACGTGCCCATTCACATGTATTTTTTAAGGATTAAAAAATTATACCTAAATTGTAATGCCCTGTTCTAATTAGACTCATGAGATGATTGTTCTTTGATGGAATTTGATGTATGTGTCTTGATGTTGAAAGCTAAACAAAACATATTAATTGCTTATGTTTCGAAATTAATAGTCATAAATGGATTTATGATGACTAATAATTAGCGATATGATGCAAGAAAATGATAATGTAAATGTATAGTGCAATGATTGCCAAATGCTTTGATGAGATCTTCCATGTGACAGGGAGAGCACAAGTGTGAACTAATGCAAGGTGGCATAAATGTCACATGGGATCCAGATTGGGCTTGGATAGGGTATCAAGTGATATGATGTGATAGATTGATATTTGATTATTTTGCATGAGCTATTTGATGCTCGTAGATTTCTTGTGTGCGGGCACATGATCGTAATTGCTAATCAGTTCGCGCATGGGTAACAGGGTTGTATGGGAGAATACATACCATAAAGAGCATAGGTTTTCATGAGATGAGTTGAAAAGTGAGTGAGACTTTTTCCCACGAGATGCATGTTGTCGTGAGGATAGGCCACACATTCGATCACTCACAAGGTTTTGACTGAGGGTAACAAAATAAGTTGTCGAACTTATTCTTGAGTGACCATTAGTCTCTCAACATGATACGGGTGGATTGAGTTAACATGGTCTCAATCGTCATATCATGTCCCCACTATAGAAAAAGGTCTATTTCAAGGGCATGTGTATGATCATGGAACCCTTGATAGTAGTATGGTGATCCAGATGGGTATAGGTGGACACCCACCTATTCCACTGGCTCTTTTTTTTTTTAATTTTTTAATTTTTCTTGTAATTTTCTACTGTTTTTTGGGTCCCAAAATTGCAGGGCTGTTTTGAGGCCCTAAACAACATTTTTTGGCGGTTGGATGAGGGGGGGAAGAGGGTGGGAGGTGATGGCGAG
>LPNX010082975.1:249515-266720 GCA_001517045.1 Pseudotsuga menziesii
ATGGGATATCGAGCGCCCCAAACGAAGATCTATGCAAAAGTTATGACCACAAGAAGTTGACTGGTCAAGTAACCACCTTGGGGACACAAAATTCATGACAATTCATCTCCTAGGGTTAGGTTTAGGGTTTTCTGCCTCTCCAAGGCTTTATGATAAAAGTCTCTTCGACCTCCATTTGTCTTAAGCTTTCCATGAGTGCGTGTAGGCAGTACATCTCTTCTCAAAGATAGTGACTACCACCATTCTAGTTGATTTTGTTTTACAACTTGTTTTGTTTCATTCATTTAATAGAAATTGAGTTTATTGTATCACCGTGTTTATTTCCATATATTTGTGTATGTGAATATATATATGCTCTTTCATTTAGTTCTCACATAAATTTGGAGCATTGGTATCAGAGCTTTCTGCTCTTATGGTTTCTCAGTTCATGTCCCCAACGAGATCTGAATATCAAGAGTTGGGTTTCGAACTAGTTGAGCTTGGGGAAAATACCTCTCATCGTCCCAAGTAGCCTCACATGGACGGAGAATAAAAGAGATATGGTGGAGTATGAGATCCTATTAAATTGTTTATCGAGGAATCCCTTGTGCGACAAAGGAACAAGATGATGGATAACTTCTCCTAGATCCTTCGAAGAATGTCGACGATGATAGATGCATCTTCAACAAGAAATCATTTTAGGGGTGCGAATCCCTTCAAGGTACAAGTTCAATTTGACTTCCACTTATTTGAAGGAAATATAGATGCAGATGCTTTGGAAAAATGGTTGAGTCTGTTAGAGGGTTACTTCTTTGTTTAAATTTTTTTCGACAGTGAAAAGATCACCTTCGCATTCCTTAAGTCCCTCCCCCATATCAAAGAATGGTGGGACGGGTACTACGAGAGGCATGCGAGGGATGAATATGAAATATTTAATACATAACCCACTTGGGAATCTTTGGTTGATGCCATCAAAGAAGAATTCTACCTTGTTGGAAACAATGATGACCAATACACCCCGTGTATGACAATGTGTCAAGAAAGAGACCAAACGGTGCTGGAGTGTACCAATATATTCCATACCCTATGCTTAAAGATAGGTATTAGAGCTTCGAATGACACTTGGATCTAAAGTACCGCAGTGGCCTGCACAGGTACATTCAGTCGGAGATGGATTTCCTGGACATATCCTCATTAGGAGCAACTTATGAATATGCCATCAAGACCGAGAAAAAGTTTAGGCAAAAGAATAAGCAAGATTTTGGGTCTGTAAATCAACAATAGAAGCTAGGAAAAAGTGGCCCTAATTCAAAACCCTAAGGACAGAGCAAGGATGGCCAAAGTCTTGACAACCAGTCCAAGCTATAGGTAAAGAAGGGTAATGGGAAATCAAAGAAGGACACCAACATGTTCAAGTGCGAGTTCCACAAAATCCCCTGGCGCAACACTGATGAATGCCACTCAAAACAATCATTGTTGGACGAGAAAAAATCCTCGGATATAGACTCTAACTCAAACATTGATGCAGAGAAAGAAAGGGGTAAGTATATCATTGAAGCGGAACCTAGTGGCACCATTGCAACCACAAAGATCCAACTAGAAGAGTCAGAGGAGATAAAGGAAGGGGAATGCCTCTTCCATTTGCAACTATGGGTACATGGGACTCTGCTACATTTCATTGTTGAAAATGGTAGTCGGAAGAATATTATCTCGGTCGAGGTCGTCAAAATATTGAAGCTTCCGATGGTTCCACATCCTCAACCCTATAGTATTGGTTGGTTGAGCCATGGATGAGACATCCGCGTCGGTCAACAGTGTCACCTCTCCTACGACATCAAGCGCTTCAAATATGAGGTAATTGTGTGATGTTTCCCCACTTGAAGTTTGTGATGTTCTTTTAGGACAACCATATACATGGAAATGTCATGCTATGTATGAGTCTATACCTCGTAGTGTAATTATTACTTTCAGAAAGAAATTCTATAAGATACCATAGACACTTTCTGATACTACAATGTCTCTCATCACAACTAAGTAGTGCAGGAAGGTAATCTCCCAGGTATGGAAATTCATACTTTTCATGGTTTGTTCTGAGGGTGAACGAAATATCACAGAAACATCCACAACCTCCACACAATAGAAACAGGTGGACAAGATCGTGGAAGCATATAGATACATCTTCACCACACTTGTTGGGGTTCTAGTACATTGTCAAGTCAAGCATTCCATTGATTTGATCCCTAGTGCGACTTTACCTAATGGACCAATATACATGCATTCACTCATGGAAAATGAATAAATCAAACTCCACATTCAAAAGTTAATCCAAAAGGGGTGCATTCAACCCATATCCTCACATTGTGGGAGCACAACTATGTTGGTACAGAAGAAACATGGGACATGGCTACTCTATATTGAATACCGATCTCTAACAAGATCACAGTCCGAAATTGGTATCCAATTCCTTGGATCGACGTCATCCTCAACCAGCTCAAGGGGTCAAAGTATTTCAGCAAGATTGACCTGAAGTCCGACTATCATCAAGTGGCAATTAAGTAGATCGATGTTTGGAAGACTTCCTTCAAATACCAAGAAGGACTTTTTGAGTGGTTGGTCATGCCTTTCAGCTTGACTAATGCTCCAACAACCTTCATCAGGATGATGGATGCCATTCTATGGTCATTCACTAATTCCTTTATGGTCGTATATCTAGATGATACCCTCATCTACAATAGAACATGGGAATAACTTTTGCAACATATCCACCATATCCTTAGCACCCTACGACATCACAAGTTATATGCCAATCTAGAGAATTGTTCATTTGGAATGGAAAGGGTTTATTATCTGGAATACATTGTGGATGATCATGGTGTTCATGTAGATCTAGTCAAGATCCAAGCCATTCGCGATTGGACGACCCAGATGACTCTCAAAGAGCTTAACAACTTCCTAGGCCTTTGCAAAATCCTATCACATTTTTGTGTTGAGATTCTATAATATTGCTTGGTCCATTAACTAGAATACCAAAGGTGGATCTAAGGCCAAGTTCATCTAGTCCACGCCATAACAAAACACATTTGAGTAGTTGAAGTAGCGCTTATGTTCGAATCCTGTTCTTACTGTTAAGTCAGTAAATTGTTTCTTCAATTTTGGTTTGACTTCTCTAATTTTGGTTTGATTTTCATTTTATTTGAAGTAAATTGTTGTTTTAAGTCTCATTATGTGCTCCCTTTAAGAAAATTTTGGTTGTTAGGTAATTTTTGAACTTGGTTTTTACATTTTTGTTTTAATTTTTGATCCTTTGCATTTTAATGGGGTTAAAGAAAAAGTCATTTTATCAAAGGATTGATTCACAAATGTTTATTCTGAACATATCAAGGCATGATCACCCCTCAAGCAACTTTTAATTTTCCTACAAAATGGCAAAAAGCTGAAAAATAGCGAAGAATTAGCATTGGAGATATTCTTGTAGCGCTGGGATGAAAATTTACAAAGGGCGCGCTACAAGAATATCGAAGCCCTCTTTTTTCTCGATTTTAAAGTAAATTTTCGTCATGATTGCAAGTGATGAATGACTAATCGCACATTGAGAGTGGTTTGCTACATGTAAGTTGCAGAACTAGCATGATTTCAGGTGTTTTCAGTTCGTGGGAAAAAACATGCTCATCATTCATCCAAATACAGTTCAGCGTGATAGTTGGTCGCCTAAACCGAGTTTGTTGAGAAGCCATTTAATCTCTATCTCTATTTTGGAATTACAAACTCGCAGTGCACCGGTATTCTAGGCCTAGAGTTTGGAAATGATGTTGTAGATCTCGATTGAGGTTTATGAAGGTCACCCGGAGTTTAGGGCTTCGTCACGCTGATAGCTGGAGTCAAATTGAACCTGGAGAGACACATGTAATATTCAAGCTGATTCTAAGAAAGCATAAAGAGCGGTTTTAAGCATTCACAGACAGGTATTTCCCGATAAGTCAGTTTAGCTACAAATTTGGGGTTTTTTCCGGTGAAGTTTATTTTAACAAATTGATTAAGGGAAATGATAAGTTATGCTTCTTAATGAAATTTCAACCAAAGAGGCAACTGCAAAGGTCATTCTGACAGGTTCTATTGAACAGAAGACTTAAAAATAACTCCAGTTCTGAAATATTCAGTTATTAAAGTTCGAGGCAGTTTGGTTGAAAATTGTATATGTTTTGGCATTGAAATTGCACAAAAAACTCTGATATTTGTACACAATGGGAGATATGAGTTGAATGATAAATACTGTTGGCAGACCTAGTGTCACTTTTGATACTAATTTTACAGGAAGCATTTCATGACCTGTTTCAAGATTGTTTAGATGTTAAAGCTATGTCCAATGATAATTGCAAATCAGGGGAGTATAATCTCAAGTTTGCCCGTGATTTTTAAAAAAAAAAGGTTTTGAAATCCTTAGGTGAGAATGGAAATAAACTGAATTCCATGGATGAAAAAGTTACTCTGAAGCCATAAAGGATGTGATGGCAAACTTGGTAAAATGTCAAAATAACTTGCAAACTGGAAAAATCAGCTTAAGCTCTCTTTCAAAATGGATGGCTGATTTTGATGAATCTCAGGAGTGCATCAGGCAAGGCAGTTTTCTGTCACCAAGTCCAATTTATTCATCTATATTTGACAAGGAAGAAAACAGTAAAACATCTATTGAAATACCTGGAATCAACAGCAGTTTCATGAAGCCAGACCCCAGTTTCCATGTAAAATTAGTTAGTTTTGGTCAGAATTTATTATGTTTGAGATCCAAACAACGGCCTAAGGTTCTGAAAATGTGAGGATCTGATGAGAAAGACTATAATATTGTTGTAAAGGGAGGGAGCTGCATTTAGATTTTAAAATGATTGCTGGGGCTTTGACTAGAAAAGGAACTGCATATGTTAAGATGCCTAAATGTTCTAAAGATTATGAGCCAGCAATTGAAGCTTTACAGAAAGCACTTACATAACACTGTAATCTAGATACATTGAAGAAGCTTAATGAAGCTGAGAAAGCAAAGAAAGATTTGGAGCAACATGAAGACTTTGATCTAAAGTGGCAGATGAAGAGAGGGAGAAAGGAAATGAATTCTTTAAGCAGCAGCAATATCCTGAGGCTATAAAGCATTATACCGAAGCACTTAGAAGGAATCTAAAGATGCAAGGGTCTACAGTAACAGAGCAGCTTGTTACACAAAGCTTGGAGCTTTGCCAGAAGGTCTTAAGGATGTGAATAAGTGTATTGAGCAAATTAACAAAACCAACAGGGGGGACATAAGCCCCGAGGAAATGAAAGAGAGACTTGCAAAAATCCAATGAAGAAATCCAGCACTTGCTCCAGACTTTTTAAATATCACAAGCAGAAAATGACACCATGGTTTTTCAATATCAACAAAGTCTGAAGATGTATGAGGCAGTAGAAACATAATTCTGCTCTATTTTTCCTGTTTTGAGTCATTTAAGTAAAATGCCGACCAAGAGATAAGGGTGAGGAATTTTTGAAAACCAAAGGAGGTTTTTGTTCCTAAGATACCCCTCTACAAAAACCTCTCTCAGTTTTGCAACAAATATCAAGGTTTGAAAGATCCAATTTAATCGTTGCAGCCTATTTTTTAGGGTTTTTAAATATTTAATATTTTCCTGTTTTAGTGTTCATTTTGTGGGGAAGATTCTGATCGATTGGAGATGAATTTTTTAAAACCAAGAGAGGTTTTTGTCCATCACGGACCCATTCACAAAAAATTCTCTCATTTTTTACACAGGTGTCACCAATTGAGAGATATGGAAGCTTCTTTGACACCTATTTTCCAGAAATTCGCCATATTTGCCAGGAATCCGATTTGCTATTTTTAATCAATTAGTTGAGTTAGTTAGTTAATGTAACTGCTGGGTAGTTTCAATTTCGACCTAATGAAGGGGAAATATAACCACTTCTTTGTAATTATAAAATAGGGATAGAGGGATTGAAGAGGGGTTCTGGATTTTGGGAGCATCAGGAGGTCTGCTAGCTGCTTGTACTATCAGACTTGTTCAGAGATAGGTACTGTAACTCTCATATACATTTAGTGATGAAATAATGTGATATATGACTCTTTCCCCCACATTTTGTCTATGTTGGCTTTGTTATTGAGCATGTTTTGCTTCCTAAATGGTAATTTCATTGCTAGTTGATGTCTTTTTCTGGTAATGCTTATCTTTTAAGGTATGAACCACAACATAGTCTCTTTGTTGGATTTTTGTGATATGTTTGGGCATCTTTATCAGTTTATGTCTATGATTTAGTTGTTGCTTTTACTCTGAATGTATTCCCTGCATGATCTTGAAGCTTACAACCAAAAACACATAAACAAAACCCTAAACCCTAGTTTGAATTGAGTTTTTTCTCTTGAGATTGTGTTGGCTTGTTACCCTAGCCTTAGTAACAATTTCTGACACAAACACTTACCTTACCAAATTTGCAACAACCCTTTGAGATCGAGACAGATACCTCAGACTACGCCATTGGTGTGGTCCTCACTCAACATGGCCATCAAGTGGCATATAATAGTGAGACACTTTCAGATATCGTCTATAAGTTCCCCACCTATGATAAGGAAATGTACTCCATTTTCCAATCCTGTCACCAATGGAAGCATTACATCCTTGGATAAGAGACAATCATACACACTGATCACAAGCCCTTGTAGTTCATGCAAACCCAAGGAAAGTTACAAAATGAATGCCACCAGAAGTGGTCCACTTACTTGTAGCAGTTCCACTTGAATATGAAATATAAGAAGGGCACCACCAATCGAGTCGTTGGTTTCCTCGGTCGACCTCTAGCAGAAGCATTAACCATGGTGCTCAACTGTTGCACCCACGAGACCTATATATGGCCTCAACTATATGACAGTGATCCTGAGTTTGCTCTTATCTAACAAATATTGTGTTTAGGTATACCAATGACATACTTTCATATTCAAGAAGGATTGATATGCCATCTAGGCCATCTCTATGTTCCTTCAAGTGAGTGTACGAAGATGATTTGGGAAACACATTGCAGTCAGGTGGCAGGGGACTTTGGGACTGATAAGAAAATGGTGGCCTTGCAGAAGTATTTTTATTGGCCCAAAATCTAACAAGATGTTGACCGATATATAAGATCCTGCACTACTTGCACCATTGCAAAACTAGCTGTAAAAAAGCAAGGGTTGCACACCCCTCTGCCCACTCCGAATGGGCCATGGGAATCCATCTCCATGGATTACATGTCAGGACTACCTTCAAGTAAGCATGGTAATGACTGTGTGTTTTTGGTCATGGATTGCTTCTATAAGATATCCATTCTCATATCTTGCAAGAAGAGAATCTCTACTGAAGCCACTGTTAAGCTCTTCTTTGAGCATGTTTAGGTTCATTTTGGGCTGCCACAGAATATCATTTCAGATCGGGACAACAAGTTCTTGAGAAATTTCTTGTTTAGTCTATATGGTCATTGATGGATACCAATATCACCAAATCGATTACCTTCCACCCCCATAGTGGTGGACAAATAGAGGTAGTCAATTGGATGATTGTACATATTTCGAGAATGTGCAATTCTAAACATCCCCGCACATGGGATGAGAGCCTTACTTATGTTCAACATAGATATAACATAGCTATTCATAGATCTATTGGTCACATACCTTTTTAGGTGTTCCTAGGTCTCCAACCATCTGCCCCAATTGATGTATCTCTTCCCCTTGCATCCACACATGAGGAATCTTCCCATGCTTAGGCTGGCGATGATAAGGACACCATATTTGTTGAATTAATCCAACAAAACAACTAACAGGTCCATGACATTTTGTAAAAGGCCAATAATAAATACAAGAAACCACATTACCAACATCGGGTTCCACATAAGTTCCGGGTTGGGGATAAGGTTTGGTTGCATTTGTAGAAAGAGAGGCTCACAGGACCCCATTGCAAGCTTTGTCCACTTCGATATGGGCCATACACCATCACCAAGGAAGTTGGTGACAATGCCTTTGAATTAATCATTCCTTTATTCCTTGGCATGCACCTAATATTCAATGTGGAGCTCCTTCGACCATATTTTGTACCATTGTTGGACACCTCAAAAGTGGCAAAACAATTGACACCTACAGAGCTTAATATCGACTGCATAAAACAAGAAACCATTGATCAGATCATGGACACATAGGTTAAGGGAACATTCTAGCAGAATATCCAACTGGAGACCATTAGTAAGGAAGGAATCATAAGTCATTTTGTAGTCAAGGGATTCTTCGTGTTCGTGTTCGAAGAAGGAGAAGACATAAGTCTCACATTTAGGAACAAACCTTACTTCATGGGCCCTCAGGGATTATATTTGAACAAATGGAATCCATATTTATACCCTACACAAGATGTACCATCGATAGTCCCGGTGTGGGTGCGCCTTGCTCACTTACTCTTGCACTCCTAGAACCCGAAGTCATTGGAAACCATTGGTAACACCCTAGGAAAATACATAGATCAAGCATAGAGAAAGGACCAGTACTCCTTTTCAAGAATGTGTCGAGGTAGATATACAAAAAGGGTTACAAGAAGAAATTAATCTAACGGTCGTAGACTGGTAACACATCTAGGAACTGGATTACGAACAACTCCCCTTCAAATGCAGGTTCTGTCATAGCCACTCACACTTTGTGAGATAATGCAAGAAAAAGGATGAGGAATATGCAGAGAAATCCAAAGGAGAACAATGTATTCAGGCCCAGAAAATAGCCTTGACAAAGACAAAAAACAAGAAAAAGGGAAAGAGGCGTCAATGGGATTCGACGTACCCGCAGTAAGGCAGGAACAATAGAAAGGAAATAAATACTAGTCAAGGACAAAAGCTGCAGAAAATCCTTTTGAAATACTCAGGGCAGCAGAAGAAAATCTAGAATAAGTAACTGAGGAGATAAAACAACAAAAACTCCCTCCAGCAGTTGAGAAGGGAACACCAGAAGCACCCCACCTCAGACCCCCATCAGGGATCTACTCATCACCTAACTATGTGGAGATAACAAGGAAAAAACCTCCAGAATATTCAGGGTCATCAGAAGATGAGTCTTTTGAGAGGCCTTAAAAAAAGCAGGGAGGAAATCTAGCAGGGAAGCCTGAGAGGAAAAAAATGTAGGGAATCCAATCCACTATTGAAATGTCCATCGGGAGAAATACCAGAACAAGACCCCCTAAGGGAGGTTCATCCCATCCCAATCTCAGTAAATAATGTGTCTAGTCTCTTGGAATTGCAAAGGACTAGGGAACCCTTTGAAATCTGAAGCAATCAAAGATATTCCGAAAATAGAAATACCCGAGATCCTCTTGCCCCAAGAGAATAAGATTGAAGGGAAAACCCTCCTCGAGAACAACAATTCAAAGTTGAAAAAAAATGTAGGGAAGGCCCTAAACACCAGAGGCACCTCTGGGGGCCTAACAACTCTGTGGTCGAAAGAGGAGTTTCAATTAGAAAGCTCTTTTGAAACCCAAGATTGGATTTACACTGAACTCCACCATTCTTCAA
Source organism: Pseudotsuga menziesii (assembly GCA_001517045.1). Classification (NCBI taxonomy): domain Eukaryota; kingdom Viridiplantae; phylum Streptophyta; class Pinopsida; order Pinales; family Pinaceae; genus Pseudotsuga; species Pseudotsuga menziesii. The sequence goes on from LPNX010082975.1 coordinate 259,047, forward strand.
GTAAGATCACCTTTTCTCTCTTCAACCTATATGTTCCTTCACTTCATTCATAAAAGAAAGATTGTTGGCTAAGTCTTGCAGATTTCATAGAAATATATTCCCCTCGGAATATAATAGTTACTGGAGATCTAAATATTGTCTTTGATCGAAAAGAAAAGAGGGGAGGAAACAATGGCAAGGATCAAATGCTACCCCTGGTAGAGGATCTTATGCAACAATGGGATCTTTTAGATTTCAATCCAAAGAGAGGCCTTTTCACCTGGACAAACAATAGAGTAGGGGTAGATCACATTGCTGCCCATCTAGATCATTTCCTTGTCTAGAGTACATTATTGCTGGGAAAGCTGTTGGTCTTCTCCAAAATTCTCCCAAAGTTGACTTTAGACCATAAACCCATCCAGCTACAACTGGAAGAGGAAGAGAATCTGGGACCCATACCCTTTAGATTCATTCCACTCTAGATTGAAAAAGAACGGTTCATGGAAAATGATATTTGAACTTTGTCCACACTAGTGACATGGTCTCCTTCTTTTGTGTGGGAGCAGAAGCTAAAGGCCACGAAGATAGCACTGAAATATTGGGCCAGAAATCCCAACAATACCCCAACTAGGCACATAAAAGAGATTGTTCAACTGTTAGAGAATCTTCAAATAGATCTTGAGAGTAAGGAAATTACATATACAGATTTAGAAAAAGAGCAAGCAACCCAAGCTAAGTCTTTTCTCTCTTTTCGGAAAGAATAAGAGTTCTGGAGGATAAAGTATCGAAGTCTTTGGTTAAAGGCAAGATATCATAACACCTCCTTCTTCCATAGACAGTGCATAGTCAGACTCTCCAAAAATCACATTTCTAAAATAACCTCTTCAGAAGGGACTCTTTTCAAAGGTCATGAACAATTAAAGTTAGCAGCTGAAACTCATTTTCATAATCTATATAAAGATAATAGAGAAGGCATTGGGGAAGTCACCTTTGAATTCCTTTCCCACATCCCTATTTTAGTCACTAGGGAAGAAAACAAAACCCTCACAAATCCATTTACCGAGGAAGAAATATGCAGTGTAATTTGGTCCATGGAACTAGACAAGGCCCTTGGGTTAGATGGTTTTTCAATCCATTTTTATAGGTTGTGTTGGGAAATCATCAAGACTGATTTTCTGAGAATGGTAAAATGTTTTCAACATAAATCCAAATTGGGAGGCATTACAAACTCCACTTTTCTTGCTATGATACCCAAAGAAGTGAATCCGACCACTTTTGAAAGATTCAGGCCTATCTCACTATGCAACGCCTCCTACAAAATTATGTCTAAAATTCTGGAAAATAGAATTAAACCTCTTCTTGGGAAACTCATCTCATCTAGTTAGAGAGGATTTGTCAAAGGGGGACACATGATTGACAATGTGATCCAAGTCCAAGAATCCATCCACTCTAGTTACCAACGGAAGGAGCAAGGAATGATAATAAAGCTTGACATGGCAAATGCATTCGATCGAGTAAAGCACTATTTTATTTACAAAGTCCTTATTGCCTTTGGGTTTAGCACTAATTTTGTTAACTTGATCAAAGCATGCACAAAAAAAATGTGGATAGCTCCACTTGTTAATGGAATACCGACCAATTATTTTCAATCCTCGAGGGGAATAAGGAAAGGCTGCCCCCTCTCTCCTTTTCTCTACTTTCTGATGGTTGATTCATTGAGTAGAAAGCTAACAACGGAAAATAAATTTGGGACAGCTCCAGGAATTAGGATAATGAAAGGCATTGATCCTATTAATCACACACTCTTTGTAGATGATTCACTGGTGTTGGGGGGAGCCTCCATCAAGATAGCCAAGGTCTTCAGTGGAATCCTCCAAGATTTTTGCAACATATCTAGATCTCTCATCAACAAAAGGAAGAGTGTTGTGTATGGTTGGAATGCAGAGCATTAAGATATCCATCGAATTGCACACTACTTGGGCTTCTCGGGCTTTGCAAGATGGGAAAAAATAAAATACCTTGGGCTCTCCTTAACTTTGGGCTCTAATAAAGCTTCACTGTGGGATGAAGTTCTAAGCAAAATGAAATCCAAAATCAAAGCCTGGGGTGGCCAATGGATTACCAAAGCCGGTAAACTCATTTTAGTTAAATCAGTTCTCTCCTCTTTACCAATATGTCAAGCTTCTTTTTCTTAGCTCCGAAAATGATCAAGGAACTGGTCTCCAAGCTAATCCGCAATTTTCTATGGCAAGGTGGAAAAGGAAATTATAGAAAATTCCATTTAGTAAAGTGGGACACAATCAAACGATCACTGACAGAAGGAGGGCTATAGATACGTGATCATGGGATTGTGAACATGGCAATGGGAAGTAAATTCCTGTGGAATTTATACTCAAATAACAAGTACCCTGCTAGTATAATTTCGAGGAAAAAATATCTGAAAGGTGAATCTTTGCATAACCTTCAGGTTGTCAAAATTCCCAAAGGAACGATCATGTGGAATCTCTACAGGAGGGGGCTTGATTTCTTACAAAAAAACCTGTATCATATCCCTGGAAATGGGAAAGGAATGATGCCATGGCAGGATAAAATTATGGGGCATCCAACTCTCGAAAACGTGGAAGAGTTTGCAAGGGCCCGTGAGTGGCTCAAATTGCATGGATATAACACGCTAGCTACAATTTCGTTGTGGGATGATGCTGGAAATTGGCAATCCTGGCCTATTCCATGATTACTAGATCAAATGGAAACACACAAAAACTTCTTCATTATGCTCTCACGGATCTGGCACTGGTTCATCTGCAGCAGAAGGATCGATGGGGATGGGGGGAAAAGGGATTTTACACGGATGCACAGGGGTTTGTTTTAGTTCAAACACATCAAGTGTTGGCTCTCCTAGCCATGTTCTGGAAGCAAGTCTGGGATCCCCTTAGTCTTCCCAATATGAACTTCTTTTTTTGGGTTCTAATGCACATAAAGGTTTTAACCAGAGAAAATTTGACAAAATGTGGCATAATTGGCCCTCATAGATGCTCCATGTGCTGCATCAATTCAGAAACCAATGACCCTTTGTTTGTGGATTGTAATTTCTCCTAGGTAGTTTGGTATCTCACTCTCCATGACCTCAACATTCCTTCTCTGGAGAAAATACCTCGGGTAACACTCTTCTCCACTTGGATAATGAGATATCCTTATTCAATTCAAGGAAAGTCTGCATGGAGTAGAATTTTGGAAGTAATTCCCAAATATGTTTTCCGGAATATTTGGATCGCCAAAAATGACCAAATTTTCAATAATACTCAGCATCTACCTCTTAAGGTGGATGCAAAATCCAAATCTCTTCTTATTGAAACAATGGGCATTCAAACTTTTAAGAAGGTTTACTCGCTCCTCTAGGAAGAAAAAAAATGGATGGGTATTTGCACTTTTAGAGACATAAAAAATGAATCTGCCTGACCCAGCATAAATCCAAGGTGGTGATTCAGAGACATGGAAGCAGGCTTTCAAGCTTGGTAGAGGTCTCAGGGTAAAGCTATGATCTTCTTTGACGGTGCCTCCAAAGGCAATCCAGGGAGGGCAGGAGCTGGAAGAGGGATATACTCCTTGGATGGTATTAGATTAGAAAGTTTTAGCTGGGGACTTGGATAGAAAACCAACAATCACGCAAAAATGATTGGGCTACTAAAAACCTGTCACCAATATTAATAAAAAATCATCAATAAAAAAATGTAGACAAATATTAAATAAAAATATATTATTTACTGTTAAAACATGTAAATTTGAGTGAATATCATTAATTTAAGCATATTTTATGTTAAAAAAAAGGCCAAATGTAAAAAATGAAAATGATTTCGAAAATTTATTATTTTTTAAATGACAAAAGATAGTCAATCAATGAAAATTCATTCTTAAAAAATACCCTATCGTGGGCATGTGTGAATAAATCCACACACATGATATTATGAACTAAGGAGGTTTATGATGCAACTTTCGAAACTAACTTTGGGTGAAAATGCTTGGATTGATACGATCATATCCTCCCTTACTTTGATAGTAACATCATTAACAATCTCAGTACCATGCTCAACAATCTCAGTACCATGCTCAATGCACCCACTCTAATTTGTAGTAGTTTTCCAATGGTGATGTATACATGATATCCTAATAGTGCCAAATCTATAATTAGGAGTGTGGTACATATTAATATATATTATACTCTTGTTATGTCTTTACTTATACATTATACATTGGTGTATGAGAATAATTTAATGTTTATAATTATTTTGAAACAAAAGAGATTTTTAAAATATTATATGTACTATTTTTTTATAGAAATTCTAAAATTGATTTAATGATACAAATCTCTAAATTAATTATGTTGAAGGTGTTTTTTTAGGGGGTTGTTTGTCTAGCAACTTCATTTGTCACATGCCCCAATTTTGCAAAAACAATTTTATATTATCTGAGGAACATTATGTTAAATTTTATGCTAAGTTGTAATTGATGACTAGTGGGGTCAAGAATATTTATTGTAAATTCAAAATATTTTATTTATAAATAAATAAATGAGGAGACAACATCTTAGGAGAGTTGTTAAAAGAGTGTTTACTGGTCAAATTGGTGGAGGAGATTGGGTGGAGAGCAAACTGACATGTGGCAGCATCCTCAAACCACTTCCAACTGTTCCAGGTGGCAACCTCCCTACATTTGTGGTCATGATTCCCCAAGAAAGTGGAATCATAGCAGGTGGCTCAATTAATGAAAACTGACCCAAAAGACCTAGGCATCTTTATAAAAATTCCCATTGAAGAGAGCCGAGGTTGCTCATTCTAGAGAAGTGATCATTCAGGGTGAATGCATTTACTTCAGAGAAATTCAATGGATGGGAAATTGGAAAGCGTTTGAGGGGATAACTGCTGATTGATCTTGTTGCATCTTTTAAGCTGAAGATCATACTGCTGAAAGCAGATTGTTTTACTAAGGTATTGAACTAGTCAAGTGACAGAGGGTTCTACAGTTGCATTCTCCACCTAGTTCTCAGCCAAGAAGACCAGGAACAGGCTCGGGGGTCCTGATGAAGCGTTTTTTGAGCGCTCTCCAGGAGATTGGTATGGAGAAACGACCTCCTAAAGCTGTCGTCGACTTGTCCTCAACAGGTTCTATGTTATTTTATTTTACTGTCTGAGTTAAATAAATCTTAGTTTATCTGCTACATGAATGTTAAAGTCCAAAGTTTGTGAAATGTTAGATTTAGTATTTTTATTAGATTGTTATGGAAATGAAAATGGTTTAGGGAGTAATGAAATAGAAAGAAATTAAATTTCTAAGCTGTGTTTTTCCACACCTAGAAACCAAGTCGTACTCTAGCACAATTAGAATGCTTTAAATAAATGAAATAATTCTTAAGAGAATGATAGTAGTTGATATGATCTTGTATCTGTAGATAGCAGAGTAAATTTTATTTCAATATTAAGATGCAATAAAAAAGCAGTGTTTTGGTTTGTTTGTATTTACTTTTTTACTTAGTTTAACTAAATGAAAATGCAGGTAAAGAAATAGTAATTTTCACTAGTTTTACAGTATTAGTATACTGTTAAGAAATACAAGTTATAGAAGATAATAACTAATAGATGAGAAAATATATGTACAAATTAATAACTAAACAGTTCTTGAAGTATTAACTTAATCTTAAACTATTACTTATTAAAAACCATATTAGGGTTTAGTTTATAAACCCTTCATTTATGCAAAATAAATAGAGTTCTTGAATTAACATTCTTTTCTCTATAGAGCTCTAAATCAATATAATTTACAGAGTGGTTTATTTAACGGGGAGCCCCAAGTAACCAAGCCAAGCGGAGCAGTCGAGTATCCCAACTGAGTAGCCCCGCCGAGCCAATGAATATATCCCTGCCTAACATAGAGAAAAGTTATGAAAATCAAAATTTAAGTAATAATTAATAAAAAATTACTTACATGAATATTCATTAAAGCATTTATTTCGGCTATTATATGACTTGCCAGGGGGACCCGAAATGAGAGTACTTCAGTGGAATACGCTATGCTATAATAAGATTGAAGGGGTCTGATTCTATCAACATTAGTCTGCCGATGGGGCTGGTTCAACAACTGCTTATGGAAATGATCCTGGTATTGCTTGTAAAGAAAACTATAAACTGCGTATTAGACTGACTACAGTCTTATCCCTAAATTTTAAAATGTATTTATAAACCTTTTATCAGTAAATTAAATACTTTATCAACAGGTTAATGAAATAACAATCCACATGTGGTAGCGAAACTGAAGCAAACAAGAAACAGAGCCCAAATAATAATTTATATAAGAAAACAATTACACAAGGGTTTTTCCATTAAACCCTAACTAATATATTTCTTGATTGATAGTATAAAAAAATTATAAATTTTACATTTTAACTATTCCACAGTCTTCACCTGTACACTAACTACTATAAGTATTTATCATTAATAGTAAATTACTTACTGTCAGATGAAGAAGAAAACCCTTATACAGTATTATTTTTTATCGAATAGAACAAACTAGAGTAAACGAAACTGGAATCATTTAAAAACCCTGAATACAGGAAAAACCCTTATAATCTTAAAGCCAAAATATTATATTATCAAGCCGTAAGGCTGAAATCTCTTTTACATAACCAAGGAAACTACGTAAATATCATGGCTTAAGAGCCGAAGCTACCCAACAAACATGCAAGGGTTTAAAAAAAAACAAAAACTGGGTATTAATAAAACTAAACATTTAAACCATTGAGGGACCCGAGGCCATGCTTCTTTCCAACTGCAAAATCTTTCCAATAACCTTTTGCAAGCAGGGAGATGCCATGAAAAACCGGGGCTTACCCATTATGGCCACGCAGTTTACTAATACTGGAGAATCCTGCCTTCAAATCTGAATCCGTGACTGTAACCTGCAAGTCCAAGCCAAATCGATAGTTAGAATTTTTTTTATTCATCTTATTAAAACCATAACTAGAAATTAATGGAAGAGATAAGTGCAGGGTAAGACTTTTACCTGCAAATAAGAATCTTGGAGTTGAGAAGGACTGAACCGGTTTGAGTAATTGCACCAGGAAGAAATCAAACCCTTGTACCAATCCTGTGATAGAGGCAGCGAAGTTCTTATTCTAGATTTCACCAACGAAGGAGCAAGTCACGAGCGTAGACAAGGGAAACGCTGTGTCCAGTTCTCAAAACTACTGACAGAGTTAAGAAACCACTCTCACGGTGTTCCAATGACTTCCAAAAAGAAACCAAATTACAAACTATGAATCCCTTAACACTTGCACAAATGATACAACACTATACTACACACAATGGAGCCGTCAAACGATAAACCAACAGGCTTCTCATGGCCGCGAAAAAACCCAAATAGCGCAGAGCAAACCCTCAAAGGATAATGAAGAGCGTAGGGTTTCACTTGGTGTTTAAAAATCAACCAATGCATGGTGGAGGCTCATCCACATGCCCATCAAAAATTTTTAAACAAAAGAGGGTCGTTCCCCATAGTCAACCCTACACTGTCGTGGAAAACACATATCATTGCAAATAGTATATACTGTTGGTAATAACTCCCGATTCAATTCTATTCATGGCTGAAACATTTATTTATACATTACAATGTGGCAGTTGAGAACCAGCCTTTTCACCTTCCTATCTA
>LPNX010083007.1:0-76918 GCA_001517045.1 Pseudotsuga menziesii
AAATATTATAGCAACATAAATCAAATCATATATATGCGATCGATGAAACATATAATCACATACGTACCTTAACACCAGCGTGATGGTTGTGTTTGAAAAACAATGCTTAACCTTCAAGTTCATTATCAGCAACACAGCAGAGAGAACACTTATGCGGGAGCCTTCAAAAAGCGGTTCGTCTGCCTTCTCAAGTGTAGGTAAATCATGAAGATCTTCAAAGTCATCAATTGGCAGCGCATGAGGTTGATCATCGTCCATTCTAACATTAAATGCATCATTGATTAATGCATTTGCACCATCATCCTCAATTATGTTATCGTCATGATCATCGTCTAATTCCATGTCATCATTAACTTGATCATGATCAGTATTCGCAGGACCTGCATATTGACGTTCCTCCTGCACTAGTTGTTCCTGTGTAATTACCACATTCTCCATGTTTGGAACAGCCATAGGAGGCCCTTGCTTTATAATTACAATTAAAACATCAAACAACGAACGTTAGTCATGTCGATTAAGTAACCAAAATAAAAATGATACAATATACAATTACAAAAACTCTCAATATAAAGACCGAATGATATATAATCATGAATTATATTGACTTACCAATGGATGATATTCATGCCCCCCCTCAACATGTCCATGTTCTCTACAATGTCTTTTAACTGTTTTTATCAGTAACCTTCTCGTATTAAAGCCCCTACATCGATTGCAAGGACAATAACATTTTCCATCACCCCTTCTTTCCACTCCCTCCCACAACCTAGCAAGCAATTGTCGATTTTGTTCTGCCAGATCTTAATGACCTGTAACATCATAGTTACGTGGCATTTTATTACTCAAACCCTAAGAACAAAGTACGAGCAAACCCAAGTATATGATGAGTCTTCTTTTCCACAAGGGTTAGAACCAAATCCAAAGAGCAAGCTGACCAAAATCCAAGACCAAGTGGGAAGATCCCCACAAAAGAGCAAGGCCAAAATCCAAGACCAAGTGGGAAGATCCCCACAAAAGAGCAATGCCAAAATCCAAGCCCGAGTGGGAAGATCCCCACAAAAGAGCAACTCCAAAATCCAAGACCGAGTGGGAAGATCCCCACAAAAGAGCAACGCCAAAATCCAAGACCAAGTGGGAAGATCCCCACAAAAGAGCAACGCCAAAAAAAAACCCTTAGGAATTTCGCACTTCTTGTCCAAGAGATAAGTGCAAGACTTAGTGTGTGAGATAATGAACCTAGCCGTACATCTATTTATATGAATGTGTATAGGAAAATGAACCTAGGCTTTCCATTTTAATGTGTGTGGGATAATGAACCTAGGCGACGACGCTTTCCATTTTAAATAATTAACCAATTAAGACAAATTATTAAATGATTGAGCAATTTAAGCGTCGTCGCTGAAGCGATGCTTAGGAGGATATCCGTCGCTTAAGCGATGCTTGCAGCCTAGCCGTCGCTTAAGCGATGCTTATCCCCACCATTTCAAAAAAAAAATTTATCTTTCTGATTTTTGGCACGGTTAAAAGAAAAAATCCACGCGTCGTCAGAAAAAACCGTCGGATTTTGGATCGAAATGTAGTAGTGTGTGTTACGTGGGAATGCTAGTCACACCTTCATGGTCGAGCAATATGTGAATTTGACCCCCATGTGCAAATACTTCACATTCACTTACTGAGCAAAACCCTAGTTTCAAAAATTGACCAAAAAAATGGTCTCTTATCCATGGAACCAGATTAGAGGGCCTCCCTAACACTATCCCGATGTCCTGAATCCAACAGAGCTGATGGTTCATCGATCTGAGCAACGGCCATCATTCTATTGCACGTTGAATCCCACCTCCTACAAGCTTTCAGGGACACCTGTTGAATCCCTACCCGGGAGAAACAAATTATCGGAGTGAAGGAGATAATTATTGGATTCAAGGAGATGTCTTGATAGGATCAACTTCGAGATTCAAGGAAAATGCAATAGACATATCCCATATAGAGTGGTAGATAATGGTCTTGGGCTATAAGGCATCAGTCATGTAAGTATCAATATAATACAACAAATCTATTGTAGAAGTCTATTGAATTTATGAATATATCAAGCGCTTAATGTATCAAACTGCAAATAATCAATGAGACCATGAAACCAAAATATCTGACTACCACATACCTAACTACCTACCAGTGGTCATTCGACTAGACCATCTGGATCACCTCTAATAGCAACGGTATCCTTTAGCCTCTTGTGCTCGGAGTAAGGCAACAAGTATCATGACTTTGATTAGTTCGTGTTTGGCATTGTTTGCAGCTGGAGGTTTGTGCCAATAACTAAGTTTGTATAATGGTATACAATTCGACCTGGTCTATAATCTTCAAATAAATAACCTTTTTTCTTCCGTGTGTGGGAAACCTGTGTCAAATATTCCCCTTTGATAACCATTGACCCAATTGGAAAATCATTGCCCTCAGAGTCGCTTAATGATACAATGAGGGTCTGCTTCCCATCCAAGCAATGTGCCAGCCAGTAGTCAGTGTGCCATTCATTGTCTCTCGAGGGAACCACTGCGTATATGTGCCCTGCATAAAATAAAGTGCAGACCTAGGAGTCAGCTAACTAAACACAACTAGTCGTCAAACATTTCAAAGTGATCAACATAATAGTCGAACCTAGTTGTATGAGATATGAAATGTGGTCATAGTCATGTGAAATACTCGACTGGCCTTCCTCCAACTGGGATAATTATGAATTTATTTGTTGGCCAATGGGGAGTGATACACGATCCCAGTTGTCAACCCATTCTGTGGATTCACAATTGTCTCATTCACCACTGCTACATGGATAACAAAAACAAGAGAGTTTTCTTGTCCACATTTCAACTATAGCATTGTCTAACGTCCAAACTGAATGGAATGCATGAGTTCCTTGGACGGTCTTGCACTCATATAGGTGTGATCGATCTACATCAACCACCTCCCAAAAATATCTATGTACGTGCGCTTTTTGAGATGATTGGTCTTCTTGCCTTCTAACTCCCTAGCCCATCACTAAAGAACACCATGCAACAATGGTCTTTGCATCTCGAATGAGAGAAATAGTTGTGAATTTCATCTCTTGCCTACATAATGCAGTCTTGATGCATGCACCTGCTCCATCATGTTCCCCTTTTCCGTGTCTAGTCTCAAAATAGTTCCAAATATGTGGCACCTTGTGCCTCTTGTGGAGAATACACAGCCATTGGAAGACACGGGAATTTTTGAATTGCCCTGCACAACCATCAGACCAAATCCAATGTTGTTCCATCTGTATATTGTTATCCTCCAAGTGTTTTTAGAACAATTGAAAGCTATGTTGTACAAAATCCAAGTCATGACACCTGTCATCACTTATGTAAAAGTGATACTCCTTCAATATAACCCTGTTCTCTTCAGTACTATCTGCCCCATGTCTATAGGTGATATGGACCATTATGTTGACCTGATCTGAGTGATAATATTGACTTTGAATCTCATTTTGTGGTTGAAGAGTGTAGTTTTCTGCAAAATTGACCACTGATAATATAGCTCCAATAGGAAATGTATCCCTGCACGCTCTAAACTGCTCATCTTGCCAACGAGCCACATGTACATGCTTTACATACTGTTGTGTCTTTTCAAAGAATTCCTCCATGAAGTTGCATACCAGTACCTGGTAGATCAACAATAAATATGTATAGATCAATAGGTTGTTACATATATGAAGTAGCAGTAGATATCAATAGGAAAAAATACTATTCAGGAACTCGTTGCTAACCTGAGAGGTGACCAATTGCATTTTTTTCCTTTCACTCCCTCCACCGATATCATACGTGACATATTTGAATGACTGGAAGTTCACTTCATGTCTCCCAAGTTCATGCTCATCAGTGACATGTATGCATTTGTCCAAAAATGCCATTCCACCACACCTTGGGCATGTCCCATCTATTCAAGTCCTTTGATAAAATGTGCAACCTTCTGTCATTCTACACAAGATGCTATGGATAAACTCTCTAGATGATGTCGATGGCAATGTAGTTGAGCATTCCTGCACAAGAGTGTTATGCAAAACACGCAATATATGTATATATGTATCATAATAATAAATGTACTCAATGTGATATCAACAACAACATGTGTTACGAGTTGTGTTTATTTTAACATACCATGGTTTTCATTTCTCGAAGGATCTTTGGCCCAAGTTAAGTTCATTATGTTCATGCCTAAACCTCTCATTTAATTCTATTTGTGTCATGTCAAGAAAATGTTTAATGTGGGGCTCACGGTCCCTTGAACCCATTCTCAATTTTAGCACATCTTTTTGGTTGGATGAAGGTCTACTATTGTCACACCAAAACTCTTGCACCAGTCCCTTTACCACATCAATGAGCTTCATATCAGAGCGTGGCAACCTGCCAACGAAGGACCATACATCTATTTCACCAAAGTCAAGTTGTTCTCTTCTAGAACAATACCTACGGAGTGCTTTGATATCCAATCCTACAAGTTTGGATGTAGGCTTAAGAAGGCGAAGGGCCCTTGTGCTTTTGTTCACGATTGATTTTGACAACACACGACGAGCTGCATTGCGATCCTTTGAACGAGATTTCTTTCCAATATTACTAAATGCATCTACCAAACTTCTGACAACATAAGAACTTGGTTCAAAACTATTTATCATCTTTATCCTTAATTTTTTCCTAACAACAGTCATAGACCTAGATTTTGACAATGATATAAATAATCTACATTTATCTCCATCACATTTAGAATCAAAATAGTTAGCAAGTATATGTTGAGCTTGATATGCAATACTGCGTTTAGACAGAGTACCTTCAAGCGAACCAATGAGACTTTCATTGATTTGTATATGTTTTGGAGTTCTTTGGCGTAAAGTTGCTAATGGAGGTAGGGAGGTTGGAATTGCACCCTGTACCATATCACCCGGTCGGTCTAGCGTTTGAACATGAGCTTCATGTCCTTCTGTGTCTTCCTGACGGTTGGACGGTGGCAATTGTAAATCCTCTTGAGTGGTATGAACAACATTGTCTTCTTTTAGCATACCTTTGGCATTCAATGTCTCTCTAACTTCGTCACTTGTATACCCACATTCAATTAAATATGCAAAGGTTTCAGGTGGCCTTGATGTGCACCTACGTTTTACTCCTTGATCAGTGCCATGCAGTGCTCATTCTTCTATTGATATGGTGACCGAAGACCCCTCGAGCGAATGCTTTTGTCTTTCTTGATGTGGATTGGAAGGAAGAACTATGGCATCCTCAACAATCGGAATTGGTTGAGTGTCCATAGAGTGTCTTCGATTGGTCATGTCATTTCTTTTCTTCTCTCTAATTTCTTCAAGGATTTCATTGGGTATCTGCTTCCTTGCTGATTTTCTTGCTCGATTGCGTGAGTTTCCCATGACCACAATGATCAATGATATATATGGTTTCCTTTTCTAGCTCCTCAATGGGAAACTACCTAGGGCTTGGTTTCTTTCTTGCTCAATTGTGTCTAGATACTCAAGATAGGGGGAAGATTGGGAAGACTGTTGCCTTTGCTAGCTCCTCAATTCCAAGAAAAACAATGGTAGAGATGCTCTATGGTGCTTCTCAATGGGAAATTCCCCAAGCTTGGTAAATATCTTGAGCAATTGTCTCTACATACTCTTGAGCTAGGGGGGAGATTGGGAAGAATACATTGCCTTTGCTAGATCCTCAATTGCAATGGTAGAAATGTTGTATGGTGCTCCTCAATGGGAAATTCCCCAAACTTGGTTTCTTTCTTGCTCAATTGTGTCTACATACTCCACAACAGTGACCAAGCTAATGTTGCCTTTGCTAGCTCCTCAATTGCAAGGAAAACAATGGTGGAGATGCTCTATGCAGCTCCTTGCTCAATTAATGGATTCTTTCTTGCTCAATTCATTCTTTATTTCTTGCTCCTCAATGTATAGCATGCTCCAAGCAAAAATTAGAAACTTGTGGTGGAGATGCTTGATTCACAAAACAATTTTGTGCGATAATGTTGTGAAGAAGAGAATGTTCAAATACTATTCTGTAACCTAAAATTGCACACAGACTATCAAACCTGTGTAAAATGTGTTAGAATGTTTCTCGATCAAGGACTGCAATTGTTTATACTAAGACTAACCGCGCACGCATTATGGTTAACAAAAATGGGGGTACGTTTTGGATACATAAAACGCATGCGCGTTTTACTCTAATAGAATTTTGGAGCATTTATGAAGGTAGTTGCACAGCTAAGGGGTCATTCAAGGTGATGGAGGAATTAACAAGCACTCCCTTAGTCTTTGTGCCTTAACATCCCCCCTTTCTTCAACCTAACCATATTGTTTTACAACTCTAGGGGTGTGTAATAAGGGCCCTACATGGGGATATGTGTGTGTGTGAGAGATAGGTTAGGGGGTGTTATTGGTAATGGGATGAAGATGATGAAGATGATCATGATGATCATGGCGATGTTGATGATGATGATCGATGATCAATGATCAAGGTGATGATGATGGTGATGATGAGGATGAGGATGGTGATGATGGTGATCATGATGATGATGATGAAGATGTTTATGATGATGATGATGATGAGGATGAGGATGGTGACGATGGTGATGATGATGGCGATGATGATAATGATGATGATGACGATGACGACGATGATGATGATGATGATGATGATGGTGATGATGGTGATGATGATGTTCATGATGTTGATGGTGATGATGATGATCATGTTGACGATGATGATGATGATGATGATGATCTAGGTGATGATGATGTGGATGATGACAACGATGGTGATGATGATGTTCATGATGTTGATGTTCATGATGTTCATGATGATGATGAGGATGAGGATGAGGATGGTGATGATGATGTTGATGATAATGATGATGATGAGGATGAGGATGGTGACGATGATGTTGATGATGATGATGATGATGATGATGACGATGGTCATGATGATCATGGCGATGTTGATGATGATGATCGATGATGAGGATGAGGATGATGACAATGATGTTGATGACAATGACGATGATGATGATGACGATGACGACACTGGTGATGATGATGTTCATGATGTTGATGGTGATGATGATGATCATGTTGATGATGATGATGATGATGGTGGTGGTGATGATGATGTTGATGATGTTGATGTTGATGATGATGGTGGTGGTGGTGATGATGACGACGCTGGTGATGATGATGTTCATGATGTTGATGGTGATGATGATGATCATGTTAATGATGATGATGATGACGATGAAGGTGATGATGATGATGAGGATGATGATGATGTTGATGATGATGATGATGATGATGACAACAATGGTGATGATGATGTTCATGATGTTGATGATAATGATGATGATGATGATGATGAAGGTGATGATGATGATGATGATGATGGTGATGATGTTGATGATGATGACAATGGTGATGATGATGATTATGATGTTTATGATGATGATGAGGATGAGGATGATGATGATCATGATGATCATGCCGATGTTGATGATGATGATCGATGATCAATGATCATGGTGATGATGATGGTGAAGATGATGATGATGATGATGATGACGATGATGGTGATGATGATGTTCATGATGTTGATGATGATGACGACGACGACGATGATGATGATGATGAAGGTCATGATGATGATGATGATGATGATGATGATGACGACGACGACGATGATGTTCATGATGTTGATGATGATGATGATGATCATGTTGATGACGATGATGATGATGATGAAGGTGATGATGAGGATGATGACGATGGTGACGATGATGATGATGATGAGGATGATGATGAAGGTGATGATGATGATGACGATGGTGATGATGATGTTGATGATGTTGATGTTGATGATGATGATGATGTTGTTGATGATGACGACGACGACGATGATGATGATGACGACGACGACGATGATGATGATGATGAAGGTCATGATGATGATGATGATGATGATGATGACGACGACGATGATGTTCATGATGTTGATGATGATGATGATGATCATGTTGATGATGATGATGATGATGATGAAGGTGATGATGAGGATGATGACGATGGTGACGATGATGATGATGATGAGGATGATGATGAAGGTGATGATGATGATGACGATGGTGATGATGATGTTGATGATGTTGATGTTGGTGATGATGATGATGATGTTGTTGATGATGTTTATGATGAGGATGATGATGATGATGACAATGATGATGACGACGATGGTGATGATGATCATGGCGATGTTGATGATGATGATCGATGATCAATGATGATGGTGATGATGATGATGTTGATGATGATGATGATGACGATGATGGTGATGATGATGTTCATGATCATCATCATCATCATCATCATGTTGAAGATGATGATGATGATGATGATGATGATGAAGGTGATGATGATGATGATGATGAGGATGATGACAATGATGTTGATGATGATGATGACGATGGTGATGATGATGTTCATGATGTTGATGGTGATGATAATGATCATGATGATGATGATGATGATGATGATGATGATGTTGATCATGATGATGAAGATGATGGTGATGATGATGTTGATGATGCTTATGATGATGATGAGGATGAGGATGAGGATGGTGACAATGATGTTGATGATGATGATGGTGATTATGATCATGGCGATGTTGATGATGATGATCAATGATCAATGATCATGGTGATGATCATGGTGATGATGATGATGAAGATGTTTATGATAATGATGATGATGAGGATGAGGATGAGGCTGGTGACGATGGTGATGATGATGGTGATGATGATGATGACGATGATGATGATGACGACAATGGTGATGATGATATTCATGATGTTGATGGTGATGATGATGATCATGTTGATGATGATGATGATGATGATGACGATGATGTTGATGATGATGATCATGTTGATGATGATGATGAGGATGATGTTGATGATGATAATGATGATGATGATGAAGACGCTGCTGATGATGATGTTCATGATGATGATGACCATGATGTTGATGACCATGATGTTGATGATGATGATGACGAGAATGATGAAGATGATGATGATGATGATGATGACGATGGTGATGATGATCATGGCGATGTTGATGATGATGATCGATGATCAATGGTCATGGTGATGATGATGGTGATGATGAGGATGAGGATGGTGATGGTGGTGATGATGATGATGATGATGAGGTTTATGATGAGGAGGAGGAGGAGGAGGATGATGATGATGATGACGATGATGATGATGATGACGATGATGGTGATGATGATGTTCATGATGTTGATGGTGATGATGATGATCGTGTTGATGATGATGATGATGAAGGTGATGATGATGAGGAGGAGGAGGAGGAGGATGTTTATGATGATGATGATGACGATGATGGTGATGATGATGTTCATGATGTTGATGGTGATGATGATGATCATGTTGATGAAGGTGATGATGATGATGATGATGAAGGTGATGATGATGATGACGTTGGTGATGATGATGTTGATGATGATGATGATGAAGATTATGTTAACTAAAACGCGCCCTCAATTTCACTAGATAAAATGCGCTCGCGTTTTGATTATATAAAACGCGAACGCGGTTTACTTATCTAAAACGCGCTCGCGTTTGGCTTTACTAAATCGCGCTCGCGTTGTGTTTAAATTCAAAAATATATTCCCTCCAAATGATAAGGCCAAGCCTCCACCCATGCTTTCATGGAATTCGTATGCCTATGTGTCTGCTTCGTACTTTGCTTCGGATTCAACATGCCTATGCCTTGGAATATGATAAACCATGGCTAATTTAGCATTATATCCAAATTTTCAATATGCTCATGTTTAGCTGTTCGTCTGATTACGCTGCACACCTCCATTTTTTTTGAGATTTTAGAAACAGATATGGTTTTTTTGACAGATTCTAAATATGTAAAATTTAACAAGAATACATAATTTTTTCTATTTTTTCTTATATATCTTCTGTCATCACTCCTCAACTCAAAAAACACATTGTTATTGTTTCGTCCATATCTCTTTTGTTTCTCAACCATTTAAAAAAAAATTGTATGGTGCACTAAAGAACACCAACCTCTACATGCTATAAAAAACCCATTTCCAAATAATTGCATTAAGACATTCAAATGCTGCACCCACAATTGACATACTGTTTTCAAGGTTTGATATCTTAGATAATTAAAAAAATTATTTTTATTATTGGAAAAATAGTCGTGCACTAGTCCTATATGTTCTCTATATGTATACCGGTTTTTGTAAGTTTATTCTATCATTTAGATACTCAAACGCTGCACCCACAAAAGCATATACCTTATAATTTGTCCTAAAAATAAAAAGTGCCCGTTAAAAAATATCTAACTTTAGATAGTTAAACAACATTTTCAATAGAAAAAAATTATATATTTGGAAAGGTCATTCAACTTCCTAAATTTCTTGTTTTTTACTGATTGCAAGATTCATTGTGTAAGTGTCTCAAAATATCCATGCTAGTTGATGGATGTCTGTTTTTTCAGTTTTGTATTACATCTAACGTGCCAAAAGAGATTCTCAACTTCTTGCACACACCCAGGTACCAATGACAGGGGTTTGAAAGAGCCTATATAAGTACCTACTAAGGAATTTGAAAGCGCCTATATAGATACCTGCGAAGAGGGTTTGTAACCACCCCAAAAAGGTTTGTAATAAAGACTTTTGGAAGATTTAGAACCACACCATAAGTTTCAATATAAATGGGGTTTAGAGCCACCTGGTTAGGTTATTTGGTAAAGAGTTAAGACCAACAATGATTTAATGCGATAATCAAAGATGAAGTCATCACTGCAAATAACCAAAGATGAAGCCATTGTCGCAAAGATGAAGTCATTGGTGTGCAAAGTTCTAAAAATCATTTATTATTATGTAACCTAACCTAGTTATTATCAAAATTACAAGTCCAAAGTTCTTAAGGATTTCGTTTTGTAGTAAGTTCAACGATAGAAATCTGTGACTACATTGTGTTAGTAAACTTGAGGTAGAGTTTCAAACGAACGCCATCTTAAAAGAATTGGATGGTGCCACTACAGACATAACTCAGCTTGTTCAGAGATCAAACAAAAGCGCGAACGAGTGATGATTGCGATGTGGAAGGATGAAGAATCCGTCAAATAAGGAGAGCCACCATGAGCACTGACCGATCACATGCCACTGTCTCCTCTCATCCCGAAAAGAACTGGAAGCTATTACCACTATTCATCAAATTCATTATCTATCGATTTCCGTCGCTGTACTGTATTCTCCCGTGGCTTGTGTTTCTTGGCAATCACTGGACTCTGTGAAGGGAAGAAAAGTGATAGCCGCGAGAATGAGCAATAGTAGATCAGCAATAATCAAGATAAGCTAAATCGCCAAAACAAGGCAGATAGCTCGACGACGGCACAAACCGGCAACTATTACTACAGTCATCACTGGTATTAAGCATGCGCTCTCGATGAGGCGGCAGCTTCCCAGACTTTCCTACCAATACGATTTCGATGGTCAGATCGAGAAGGAAGCGAAGGAAATAGTATTAAGGAGTAGTGATGAACTAACGACGTCTGAGGGCGTCCCTGGTGACGTAGCGGAAGGCCACCTGGCAGTGTACGCAGTGAAGGAGGAGGAGGAGCGGCTGGCGCGTTTTGTTATTCCTGTGGCTTATCTGAAGCATCCCTTCTTTGTGAAGCTGCTGGAGAAGGCCGAAGACGAGTTTGCTTTCAATTATCGCAATGGCGGTCTTACTCTTCCATGTGACCCATCAGTTTTGGTTCATATTATTCACCTCTTGGAACATAGCCAACACCAACATCGTAGCGTGGACACCGGATATCAATTAATCGTACAAAATCATAAAGCTACTACTTCTGCGGGGACGGCCGCGTTGGCTCGCACCCAGTGTCATACACAGGCCACTTCCTGCAGTGCTTTCGATATGAAAGCCAAAAGTATCGCTCTATATTGATTAATTATCGCACTTTCTATGCGATACTTTTTGACAATGTAAATAGACTACAATTTAAGTAACTATGAATGCAATAGGTTTTTCTATGTAAATAGATTATAATTTTACATTAAGCAAAAATGTTTGGCAACGGTAATGTTAAATCGTACTTGTAATGATGATTAAAAATGATAAACAGAGAGTGAACAGAATATTTTAGGTGATGATTTTTTTTCCATAAGAAAATATCAGTTCCTTGTTATTTAATGGAAATCAAAGGTAATTTGCTTACATCAATAGTAAAGTCTATGCACGTGACAAGATCATAGCTATAGAATAACATGCTCATGTGTCTCAAAAGTCACAAGTGAGCTGTCAGCGTACACGAGAGTCTCATAACTTCTTAAAAAAAGGGTAGATCAAAACCATCATCCAATCCGCTACCATCATAATACAGGTGGTACTAGTCATGAACCGAAGGCTAATCCATAGAAGCAACTCTAGTAAGTCATCATTATATGAGGGGACATCCACCTCCAACATCCAAAGGATATATGTAACTGTCATACTCAAAATGCATCAAAATGTGCAGACAAATGGGGAATGCTGCTGAGACTAGTATAACTGAAAAGAACCACACCCAGTACATTCACCATCTGTGAAGCCATAGATAATGCTTCTTTGGATAAGCCATCAGCCATAACATTGAACTCTCTGTATACATGAACAACATCGAGCTTGATGAAGCATGATTCCAGATCTCTATGATTTGACACCAGCCATCTAAAGAGAGAGAAGAGAGGACTGGTCTCCTATTAAACCAATTGATAATGACAGAGGAGTCTCCATGAATGTGAAGATAAGGTAGACCAAATAATTTGGCACTGATTAGTAAAGTCCACAGTGCTAGTAGTTCCGATCTAGTGTTGGTACTCTAACCCACCCCCATTTTCATATAAAAGTAATGGTCCTAACTGATCAGAAGATGTACACCAATACCTCCCATCAAGTGGGCTGAGGCACCATCAAAGACACCTGCAGAAAAATCAAATATAGGGGCCAAACTAATAATTCTCCTTTTGAGTTTCAGCTCAGAATGAACCGGATAAAGTTGGAGTTGTTCTAATATAGTGAGTACAATAAAGTTTGTATCTGGTTTTCTATCATAAAAAATACACCTGTTTCTGGTCAACCAAATTTTCCATGCCATCAAAGGAGAGAGATATGTAAGGTTTTTTTCCGTCCTAAACCAAGTATTTACATTCTGCAGGTATGTTGTCTCCTTCCAAATAATAGGGACATTAAGTTTGGAGCTGATATGTAAAACCTGTCAGCCGACAAAGACATGATCTACACACTCAGGAGGTGGTTTGCATAAGCAGCACCATTGTGGGCCAATCCAGCCCTTTTGTTCAAATTGGCCCAGGTCTATGTAAATAATTGTTAATGCAATAGGTTTTTCTATGTAAATACAATATAATTTGGCATTAAGCAAAAATGTTTGGCAACTGTAATGTTAAATACAATATAATTTCACATTAAGCAAAAATGTTTGGCAACTGTAATGTTAAAACTTATCTGCAATGATGATTAACGATGATAAACACAAAGTGGACATAATATCTTAGGTGATGATTAGATAAACAGAGAGCTATCAATACTAACCAGTCTGTTGTGTAGGATTTAATGGGACGCAGTTGCCCAACAATAGCAATACTAACCAGTCTCTTGTTTAGATTTCAAGCATCCAACTGCCTTACAAGTTTAACAAGTTGTTGGATCTCAAAAAATTTAAAATCTATTGAATATCAAGCATCCAATTGCTTGTTGCATAGCTACAAATGGCATTAAAACTGCTCAGCAAGCTAGTTAATTTTCACATAAAAATAGAGAGTGGATGGAATATCTCAAAGATTTATTATAGGAATGCTCCCTATATAGCTTAATAATTGTTTAATTCTCGCATAGTCTCCTCTCTCTATTCCAATTAATGTAGTTTAAGTTATGTTAGAACTGTACCTTCCTGCATTTATCATCCATTTGTATTCACAAAAAGTAAACATGCTACTTTCAACTCCGCCGAGGCAAAACATTAAAAATTTCTTAAAACCATATGCTCTTTAGATGTTTACAAACATCATCACAACTTGAAAAAGCTAATAATAAGTGAAACACTTTTGAAAAATGGTAAACATCATAATTCTAATATTTTTATTTTATGTGAATTTAGGTGAAGTATATCAATTATTTTCTAATAAAAATTTATTTATATTTATATTAAATTAAACTAGTTATATAAATATTTATATAAAAAGATATATTTATAAATTATATATATAGATTTAATATAATAATTATTATTACTTATTACAAATATTTTTAAATATAACCTTTAATAACAACAACTTTATGAGAATGGATTGACTAAATTTATTGAAAAAAAATTTAAAAATTAAATAAAAATTAAAAAACTAGATAAAAATGATTTGTGAGTTATTTTTGAACTAGTGTTTGTGTAGTAAGCATCGCGATTGATGAAACCCTCATACTAAAGGAATTGCGTCTAAAATCAGTTTCCTACTGAAGTTGTGGCTATGGGATCTCACTCTCATTATCATAGATATAATATTGGTAAGAAAAATTAAAAATCATCATCAACACCAAAACCTAAATGGTGCATAAAGTTGTAGGTTATACAAATCTTAAATACTCTAGGATACATGTTTTATTTTAAAAGAAATGGAAATTTAACAACTATGATGTAAAAAACACATACATATATTCATCGCAACCACCTTTTACAAAAAAATAGTTTGATGTGCATATTAGATGCCATAGCAATAAGAATTACAAACAAATACTATATTAATCAAGCAAAAGAAAGAACGGCTATAAAAATGAGCAAATTAGGAAGTAATGGAAAGAAGGGCTATAAAAATGAGCAAATTAGGAAGGAATGGTAGGAAACAACAACAAATTTGAGATTTTATGATGAAAAATTTAGTATTTATAAAAGTGTGAAAATTTTACATAGAAGAAACATTAAGAATGAATATTAGACTAGGTAAGAGTTTTGAACAGTAGTTGAGGTTGAGATAAAATGCAGGAATTTGAAAAAAAATTATAAGGATGGATTTTAAATTATAATTGATTATTCATAATCCATAAGTAAGGCAATGTTTCTTTGTTATGGCATGTTACTTGTAATAGAAATATTAAAAATAGAATATGTTGATTAGAAATTTTTTAAAGGTGTATGTACGTAAAATGATAAAATAACATATAAAGTTGAATAAGTTCCACGAATATGTAACTAGATCAACCATTAAGACAGTGTTTGAGGTCTTATCTTAACCAATCATTAAAAAAAACATTTATTGCCTCCATTTATACTCATGCATCATAGTGCTTATTTTCCAAATGGGAAAGACAATAAAAAATTACACTACAAATAAAAGACATGTATCTATTTTAGAAATATGATATATGTACAAATATAAATCAATAGAAAAATAGAAAACAATATTTAGTTTTCTTATAAAAAATATTTAAAATCTTAGAAAAAGCTCTATAAGTGTGTGCATTTTCTACAGCAATGAATGTGCACTTCATATTAAACTTGTGGTTAAAAATGACATTAAGAATAGGGAGATGGGAAAATGGATATGTTTTGTTTATGTAACTCAAACCACTAGGTTTTCCATAGCTAAAACCAAAGAAGAGAACTCATCCAACAAGTAGATCAAAAGAGCCAAACTTACCAAACCTTTTTAAATTGCAAGAACACATTCCGAGACATTAATAACATGCACACATTTCATGTTCCTTTCCCCCATTCCATGCCATATTCTTTTTCATAATTTTGTTCGAAAATATTTGATAAGATCCTAAGACACGTATTTTCATTTTTTTATGATGGTTAAGGTCATGCAAATCATCCAACCTATGATGTCATGGTGTTAGGACATGTGTTCTTGGTGCTTGAAACTAACAGGATCTGTTTAGGGGACATTTAGGGAGCATTGAGGATGGTGTATCTCTCTCCACACTAATTTCAATGGTCTTAGGATGTTGTTTCCCAAACATAACTATGCTTAATGCCTCAAGAGACATCGATTATGCATGAAATACATGCTTGCGATGTTATCTATATCATAGGTCAAAGGCCCTATGTTTAGGGATTGTGTCAATGTGTTTAAGGTTTGTTCATGCCACTTGAGCTCAATGAGGTTCAATTAGAGCTTAATGACTTTGTTTACACCCTTGGTCATGTGGCATAGTTCATAGCCATTTTTAGAGTATAAAACCTACCCACAACATCTGTATGCCACTTGAAGGCCTATAAAGAACCCTCGTAAAGGATTGATGTGGCGATATGAATACTCATTCAAGGATCTTGAGTTCGAGAATATTAAACAATATCATCTCCAATGTAAAAAAATCTTTGAATGGAAACCTTATCCATCCTTCATGCCAAATACCCTCAAGAGGATATTTTTGTTTTTCTGTGTAGATGTTGTTCATGGAATTTAAGCTTGTTAAGTGATGTTTAAGGAAAAAGGCACATTATTATCCTATATTGACCTTGGATGGATTGATAGAAACATTTATGTTGCACAACTAACCTATTAATGGCACACATAACACCCTTGGACACAATTGTCAAAAATGAAAGTCATTTCTGGAGGTTTGATGGATCACTGATGGTGATTGAGCTTGAGAATATATGTTTATCACTTGAGAATAAGCTTCCATTTGTAAACTAATTTCAACAGCCTTGGATTTTATTTCTCTACTACTATTATTCTCTACGCCTTGAGACCCATTAGCTTTCCATTAAATTCATGCTAATGGCACCAATATCTAGCTCCTGGGGAAAAGATCCCCCAATGAGGACTCATGTTATTGTGTAAATGGTTTTTTCATGAAACTTGATATCAATAAGGTACGATTAGGGATTAACATCCTTTTTACCCCTTTGATTGTGTGTCATAGTTCAAACCCATCTCTACTGCACAAATATTACCCATAGCACTTGTATCCCACTTGAAGGCATGTATCAAACCCATGCAAAAGATTGATGCGCTAATATGAGTATACAATCAAGCATCTTCAGTTCAAGAAGATTCAACAACATCCTTGAGCCACTTTTTTTCCTTCCTCAACCATGTCCAATACCTTGTATCATATCCTTGGAAAGAAATATATCTTAATGATATATATATCCAACCTTGATTCAAAATACCCCCAATATAGGGTTTATGTTGTGGTTTGTAGGTGTTGTTTGTGGATATTGAGCCCAAGAAGTGGTATTTAGGTAACAACGACTATTATAATCCTATTATGGCGTTGGATAGACATATTAACCATGTGGTGCACAACTAACTTATTTTTGGCACACATAGCACCCGTGGGGGTGATTGTTAATCAAAATAGGTCATATGTGGAGGTTTCAAGGTTTGTTAATGGTGTTTAATCCTGAGAAGCTATGTTTAGTTCTTGAGGATAATGCTTCCCTCCTTCAATCAATGTCAATGAACTTTGTATGTTTCTTCCCTACCATGACTGAGGTTAAGGACTCAAAACCCATAAACTATGTGTTAATATAGAAACCATTAGGAATTGTTGACCTCTACTAATGAAGTTAGGATCAATTAACATGGTGGGAACAAGAAACCAAAACCTTACATAGTAAAATAATTTTATATGCATCTAGAGCTAAGAATGATGCATTGAATAATAACACAACCTCTTAAGGGCATCATTGGCCTTATGATAGGGATAATGAGGGAAATGGAAGGTTTTTGGCACTATGTATGGGTGTTGGGGCCACTTTTGATGTATTTGTAACTTCAGAAGATATTCAGATGTATATTATAATTGTATGTTGTTGTACTCCCATTGGGGATGTGTGTTACCCCTTTATGGGATGTCTAAATTGTGTCTATACCTTGAGGTACAACCTCTGTTGTAAGTCGGACCAATAGTTCCCAGTGTAACATCATGTAATATATAATTATGGTCTCTTTAGAAGAAGTGGGACCCATGTAAGATGACATGTAGGCTCGAGTCTTATATTTGGTCAGTGACTTGAAAGGGTATAAATAGGGAGGCACACTCCCTCATTTATACACACCTCACACACTCTCTAAGGCATGTGAGAGAGAGAGAGAGAGTCAAAGGAGGAGAGAAATATAGTTGCTAAACATTTCTTATTACTGATTTATTATTACTACTTTTGGACCTAACACTTATAAGCATGAGCTTATTGATTATGATGTTATCTTGATGTTTTATTTTGATATATTGGGTTGAAGACCCCATTGCATATGAACATGATGATTTCTTTTATATATATTGGGCGTAAGACAATTATTGATGATATATATATGCTTGTTTATGTTGGGCGTGGACCCTGAAGCACATGATTGATGACATGTTTTGTGTTGAGCAAGGAGCTCTGGAGCACATGGGTAATTAATGTTTTGTGTGGAGCGAGGAGATCTGGAGTACATGGGTAATTAATGTTTTGTGTTGAGCAAGAAGCTCTAGAGCACATGAGTACTTACATTTGTGTTGAGCAAGAAGCTCTGGAACACATGAAAAGATAATTGGAAATGTTGGCCATAAGCCTTGGAGCCATCCATCCTGATGTTGGGCATAAGCTCTAGAGCATCGAATCCTTGGCCATTGTATCCCTAGGTGTATCGTACAAGTACATACTAGCATTAGTGTTGAGCGAAGAGCTCTAGAATTGCACTAAGTTTGTAACTCCTTTTGTTAGCGTTGAGTATGGGCTCTGGTAAGCAATAGGAGTTACTGAAAAGAATTTAATAATTTCCGAGTGAAAATGAATCGAGAAAAATATTGATCTTATCAGACTTATTTATAACTGATTAAATGAAATTTCAAATTTATGTATTCTCATCAAGTACTGAAGAACTACCATCTTATACGAGGGAATCCAACATGCAAGGATGTTTAAAGTTGTCTAGC
Source organism: Pseudotsuga menziesii (assembly GCA_001517045.1). NCBI lineage: Eukaryota > Viridiplantae > Streptophyta > Pinopsida > Pinales > Pinaceae > Pseudotsuga > Pseudotsuga menziesii. The sequence continues at coordinate 19,027 of LPNX010083007.1, forward strand.
CTAATAGACCTAACCATCTACCTATTTGACCTTAATGAAGAAGTGTCATTAAGTCTAGGGACCATGATATATGATGCCCAAAGACAAATGTTAACAAATGTTATATTATTATGTATTTTATACATGGTATGTATAAAGAATAAATATAGTAATAATATTAATGATGAAAGAAAGAAAGAAAAGATCCATCCATTATTATTTATTATTAAAAGGTAATAAATAGTACAATACCTACAAAAGTCTAATTAGGAACTAGTTAAAAGTTCCTAAGTTAAAGTATTAAAAATTACCCAAATTAATTAAAAAGGGTTAAATCAAAAAATCAAAGTTTCTTGATTTAACTGTCCCTTTGACTGAAAAGTTTGTTTACAAAGTCTCAAGCCAAGGAAAGGCTTGGGGTGCTAATATATATTTTGGGGAGTTGTTATATTGCCTGTTTTTCTCTCAAGTGAATTCATGGAGAACATTTTCCTGGAAGGAAAAAGAAGAACTGATCTAGACCTGATATACTAGATAGGAAACCCTACCTTAGGAACTCTAATCTAATTGCATGTTGGAGTCTGACTCGGGAGGATCCGTATTGAAACCAGGAACGGTTCTGGGTCATGGTTGGGTGGAACATGGTAGTTCCCAAGTGATTCGATCATCTAATACATAGGTCATATATGCCTATGAATTGTTAATGCTGGTTATTTGAGTGTGCAGGTTCAGCCATTAAAGAAGCTTCAGACTACAGGTATGAGATTTTAGACTTCCTATTCTATTTTTCTAGAATAAAAGCTGGCTGAATTAGGCAAGGGTTCACATTATATGTTATAACCCTATGTGTTTGATTTCTATTTAAATATTCTAGGGTTAACATTTTAAATTATAACCCTAGGATGTACTTTACTTCTCATGCTAGATTTATCAAGGGTTTATTCATTTAGTTTACTTCTACAATTTTAATTAATTTATAAATGTTTATCCAGGGTTTTGCACCCTAGTTTTATTCCTGTATTATCTTTACTATTGAAACTGTGTTAATTACAAACTAGGTTTTATCTCAAATCTATTACCTATCTATTGTTTGGCCTAATTATTCTACTGACAGATTTCATCTGTCAGCAGAGCCATGTTGCAATTAAAACCTAGGTTTAATTTAGTATCATCTAATTCTAATAACAAGAAAACTAATGAAGTATATTATTAGTATATAACCAAAATACTATTGGTATATATATATATATTCTAAATAGTTATAAAATAGAATTATAAATATAATCTATCAGCACAATATTAAATCTAGGATAAAAATAAGCGAAGACCTTTCAAGGTCTTCTTAAACAAATCTATGCTAAATACCAAAGCATGTCCATTAAAATAAAATTTATCATAATCAAGTAAACAGAGCAAGTATCGAGACCATTCATGGTCTAAGATCACGTTCCTTTCCTATGTAAATTCACAACCCTTTAATATTACTAAAATACATAATCATAATCGCATGCCATATATCAGAATAGTCTCATATAAATTTTACTCACAGCCCTCGTATAATAGATAACCCAAAGTAACATTCCAATACTTCAAAATAAGAACCATGTAAGTGAAACGAGGTTGCAGGATCAAATCCTGTGGACCCTATGTTTTCCTATTTTGCAACCATTACATTAATAAAGCCTCATTACAGTACATGACCCAGGATCGAATCCTGAAGGGTAATTATTCTTTTACAAATCCACGGTGGATCATCTACACACAGGCTATAAGCCAAACATAAAATCATTACATAGAACCACGCTATACACAGTTTGTATACGGACTGTGTTTTTAACTAATCTTTTAACACAGAGGTCGTGAGACCTTTAAAAATCAAATACACTATATTCCACGTCCACGACCGTCTTAATTAAACACATAGTCAACAAAATTAAACCCTTAAATATATAACCCTGTCAATAATGAAATCTATAGCAACGATAGCCATCCAAGGTTTACACACACGACTTATTACATTTCCACATATATATTATAAACACCAACTATAAGTCTAAATCCTCTACACTATCACAACACTGATTGGGAGTACTGACACCATGTAAGGCATGGCCCCAAGCCATTCGCTATCACTAATTTCCATTTGTACAGCTAATAACAAATAATGGAAGTAAATATACACAAACCGTCCACAAAGGCAGAGGCCACATGAAACCGAAGTTCAATACACAATAACGCAACATAAATTTATATACACAGCACCAGTATTTATAAACCATTGCAATCATAAACGCAACATATATTTCACAATCCCAATGTCTTATTACATTAACATAATTTACACAGTCAAACTACTTAGGGCCTAGCACCATTGCAAGCAATGGTGCTTCCATGGCTTGTTACATCTTTAAACAAGTAACCAAAATTATACTCAAAGCCTGCCAAGACACCCAATTTTCGCTTCATGGATAAACATCATAATATTTACAGAAACCCAAGTCTTTTCATACTCAAACCCGAAGGACAACGAAACCTCATAACCTAAACTCCAACTACAACAAGTTACAACCCAGTCTTAAAGTAAGGAGGTGGCGAGCAACTATTTGTTATCAATCTTACCGGAATGGTAATGCTAGCCCATGGCTCGTAGTCGAGCATACATATTCTAGCCAGCCCTGTCACCTGCAACCATGAAATCTTACGAAGGATGAGAAGTATGAAAAATAAATGAGCCACAAAACAAACATCAAACACTATGAAGCCAAACGATATCATACCTTCGAAGTCTCCTTCACCCACTGCGCAGAGCCGAGACCAAACAAGCAACAAACAGAGCAAAATGACCAAATTCCATTGTGAGACAAGCCCTACTCTTGGGATTCCACAAACTCCAAGGCACATTAATGGCGCCAGTGTGTGAACCATTATCAAACTTCCAAAACCCACTCTTCTATAGTTTATAATCGACCCATTATGGATTGTCTCCATTGTATGGAGGAGCGTTAAAACCCCAATGTGTAACGTTTAAACCATAATATATATTCGCCACCCCAAAGTCTAATGCACAGTATAAAGTATTATATGCATCGTGTATAATAGTCTCTAAGCCTTAAAACTTTGCGTATCATTTTTCCCTAGGCAATAATCTTAGAACCATGACATATGAAATATGCCATGGTAAACTTGTTTTTGATAAAGTCAAAGATTTGTTCTTTAACCAAGGGTTGTAAACCTGCCAAGAATAAGAAAACATATGTTAATACTTTTAATAAAATAAACATGAAATACAAATAGGTTAATATATGAAAATTTGATCAGTAACTTATAATTAATAATAAGCATCACTTAGATAGTCAGTCTAGGTCTTCAAAGGAATAATCGTGGTAATTACCTTGTCACTAAACCAAATCTGTACGGAGCAATAATAAAAATTGGAAGGTGTCACTAGCTGCGAGTGTAAGTGCACCTGCATGTAAACAAGTTCAGAGTGCCTTAGTTCAAACTGAACTAAGTAAGCATGCTAGACAAGTAGAAACTTTACCTCTCTGATAGTTACATGGGAGAACTAGTCCCACCACTCTGTACATTTTGTTTCCAAGAACAAAGATAAGTTAGAACCATGTAAATAATAAGTAAACACAAGCTGAAATTAATGAAGCATATAATCAAGTAACGTCAAACACACATCAATGGATAACCATAAGAATAATGTAGTAATAAGCATTATGACATCTTAAGTAAATCACCATAAAAATCATACCTGAAAGTAAGATGATAGAATGTAAGAACAACTTATGACCAAACAGTGGTACATTCAGAGTACGTTATGTTCTACAAGTTCAATAATGTATAGCATAGGTAGTTTTTACTAGCCTAATAAAAAAAAATTATATTCAATTTTTGGGGATATTACAAGTGGTATAAGAGCCTAGTTTCAATACTAAGAGACCTATGGGCGTACCAAGCATTCACTGCAAAGAAAATAAAGTATTTATTAAATTTTGTTACTAACAAAAATTTTCATGTTATTAAATTTTTTTGAAATTACAGGAATTTTTACAGAATAGTTCAGATTATGAACACTAAGGGAGATAACAGTCAGCAAGGAAAGATAAACACCCCCACCTCGGAAGCAGATCTGGTGGTGGAATTAAATTCTAATATTTTGAAGACCATATAGATTCTTCAAGCAGAATTGAAAAATTTCAGAGAAGATAGCTTGAATGAAAGAAAGGAACAACAAGCTATTAATGAAGCATTACTGAGAAATATGACAGGAGGAATCCCACAGGGAAAACCTACTCAGTCCACAAACAGATCCAAAAGAGAACCTTACCAAAAACGGGCCAGCATCCCAAGAGAAGAAGAAAAAAAGGAACATACCCCTGAAGCACCAGAAGGAGATCATCAGAGTGCTTCTAGTGATGACTCTCTTTCTCCTTGCAGAAAGAAACAAAGAAGTGAAGACAATCTTCGGGGGGGATTTAGAAAAATAATATCCCTGACCTATGAAGGTGAAGTAAACACCGGGGAGAAAGCTGAAGAGTGACTGCTCGGTATGAGAAAATATTCCAAGTTCATGAATACTCAAGTGAGATGAAGGCTCAACTTACCATTTATAATTTGAATGGAAAAGCAGGGAGATGGTGGAGAGATTTGAAACACACCAAGAAATATGAGCTAAGAGAAATACGCTGGGATAATTTTCGGAATATATTCCAAGAGAAATATATGTCGGAAAGTTTCTTCGACAAAAAGGTGAAAGAGTTTCATGACCTACGTATGGGATCCATTACTATGGACGCTTTTATTAACAGATTTCTAGATCTGTTACATTATGTACCATACATTAAGGATGAAAAGGTAAAGATCCAATAGTTTTTAGGATGTCTCCCTCCCAACCTTTGGGAAAGGATTGAATTCGACATGCCAAAAACTTTGGATACCATGCTACACAAGGATAGGTTCTGCTATGAGCATGGGAAGCTACGACAAGAGAACATGAATTGGAATAGAGATAAGTCTAAGAAATTTTCTGATAACCGCAAACCTGGGTTTAACCCACAGCCATACAGAAAATAGAATAACAACATTCCAACAAACAAGAACTTCAACAAATATAGTACAAAGCCATATGTACTAGCTCCTAATGGTAACAAGACAGTAGCAAGTGGAGCCAATGCTACTATCCTACAGATCAAGTGTTGGAAATGCAATGGGCCTCATTATGCCCAATATTGTAAGAACAAGACACGTGGGGTCTTGCACAACTTACAAGAAAAACCAACAATAGAAGACATAGCTGGAACATCGCAGATTTATGCAGCATTGGATGGTCGATGGGGAAATCATCAAGCTACAATGGTTGAGATAGAAGGTAAGATGTTGAACACTTCTATCCAATACTTATTGATTCTGGTGCTTTTCGGAGCTATGTTTCGCCTAAAATTGTTAATGTATGCAAACTAAGAAAAGTAAAGCATGATAAACCTTGGATGGTACAATTAGCCACAGGTGCAAAATGGAAAGTTTCAGAAATAGTTGAAGATTGTGAAGAAAATTTGAATGGTTTTCCTACAAAGGTAAACTTGAACATCCTACCCTTAGGATCGTACGATATAATTATCGGCATGGACTAGTTGGAACAACACCATGTCATGCTCGATTTCATACACAAGTCAATCTTGTGTACTGATAGCTAAGGGAACCAAGTGAAGGTTCAGGGCATTCCAAAGAAGGTTTCCGTAAGGAAAATATATTCCTAAAAACCAAAGAAATTTGTTCGGAAAGGATGCAAGTTGTTTGCAGTAAGCATCCAAGACCTAGAGTCTGAAAGAGAACAACACATAGAATACTTTCCCATTCTTGTATAATTCAAGGATGTGTTTCCTAAGGAAATCCTAGGATTACCTCCAAAATGAGACCTAGACTTTTCCATCAAATTGATGCCAGGATCAGTTCCGGCTTCCAAAGCCCCTTACCACATGAGTGCACAACAACTGGTGGAACTCAAACTGCAGTTGTAGGAGTTAATAGTGAAAGGGTATATCCAACCCAATGTGTTCCCTTGGGGAGCACAGATATTTTTCGTAAAAAAGAAGGATGGTACGAAGTGGATGTGCATCAATTACCGTCAATTGAACAAAATGATTATCAAGAACCAATACCCACTCCCTAGGATTTATGACTTGTTTGATCAAGTGGGAGGAGCCGAAATATTTTCAAATATTGACCTGCGATCCGGGTACCATCAGTATGGATTCGCAACAAGGATATTCGCAAAATTGCCTTTCGTATGAGGTAAGGGAACTATGTGTTTGTAGTGATGTCATTCGGGTTGACCAATGCACCCATGAAATTTAAGTGTATGATGAACAACATATTCAGTAAATATCTTGATAAGTTTGTTTTGGTCTTTATAGACGATATCCTAGTTTATTCCAAGAATAAATAGGAACACGAAGAACACCTTTGCATAGTACTACGAGTGTTGCAAGAACACCAGCTTTACACTAAGTTTAGTAAATGTTATTTTACAAACCACAAATACAGTACTTAGGTCACATTATCTCTGAGATAGGGATAGTTGTGGACCCAGAAAATATTAGAGCCATAAAATATTAACATACCCCTACTAGTGTCATTGACATTAGGTCCTTTTGGGGATTAGGTGGATATTATCAAAAGTTCGTTGAAAACTTCACAAGAATCGCTTTCCCCATGACCACTTTTCAAAAGAAAGAAAATAAGTTCTTATGGACTACCAAATTCGAAGAAATTTTATAAAAGCTTAAACATCTTTTGATAACCCCACCGATACTACGAATTGCGCATCCCGACTGGGATTTTGTTGTTTACATAGATGCAAGAAAGGAAGAACTTGGGGGATTCCTCTTACAGAATGATCACGTGATCTATTATGATTCGCAAAAGTTAAAAGAGCGTGAGAAAAACTACCCCACACATGATCTTGAGTTAGCGGCCATCATCCATGCTTTGAAGATTTGGAGGCACTACCTCATGGGAAGGAAGTTCCTTCTGAAGACAAACAATATGAGTATGAAATATTTATTCGTTCAACCTGATCTAAATGCAAGGAAATCTAGGTGGTTGGATTTCCTTCGTGAGTACCATTTCGAGCTAAAGCATATTAAGGGCAAAGAGAACAAGTTTGCTGATGCTTTGAGTCGACGAACTCATATGATATATGAGGTGAATTTAAGTCAAACCAATGTGTATTTGCATGAGAGGATTAGAATGGCCAACATAGTTGAACCTTTTTATGTAGAAATCCTCAAGAAATTCCAAGAGGATGGGTTGTTTCAACAACAGAAAGAGTACAAGGTAGACGAATCAGGACTACTATGGTCCAAGAAGAGATTGTATGTTCCAGAAGGAGGGCACATTCAATCCAGCATCCTCATGGAATTCCATCGGGCACCTTACTCGGGGCACCTGGGATATCAAAATGTGATATATGTCATCAAGAGACACTTTTTCTTGCCTAAGTTAAAGGCTGACATTGTGATGTTTATTGCGAAATGTTAGGAATTTCAGCTAGTTAAAGCTAAGCATCAACATCCTTCAGGATTGCTGCAGCCATTACCCATTCTGGAATGGAAGTGGAAGGTCATTACTATGTATTTTATCACCGCTCTACCAAAAAGTAAGAAGCATAATGATTCTATTTTTTTTATTAATTGACAAGTTGTCAAAAGAAGCGCACTTCATTCCTATGAAGTCAACCTACAAGGCAGTGAACATTGCTGATATCTTCTTGAAGGAGATATTTAAATTGCATGGGATACCCAAGAAAATAATCTCGGATCAAGATGTTAAGTTTACATGAAACTTTTGGAGATATTTATTCTCTGGATTAGAGACGCAATTGAACTTTAGCAATGCTTATCACCTATAGACAGATGAGTAGACGGAAAGAGTAAACCAGATTGTTGAGGACATGCTTAGGATGTATGTGATGAACAACCGCACTAAGTGGGAAGACTACCTGTATCTTGCATAGTTTGCGTATAACAACAGTTATCAGACTTCCTCCAAGATGAGTCCCTTTGAGGTACTCTATGGAGAGAAGTGTAGAACACCAGTTACTTGGGATAGCCCGGTGGATCGGCTCATGTTAGGGCATGATTTATTAATGGACTTGAAACAACTAGTTACCAAGGTCTAGGTGAGCCTTAAAAAAGCACAAGACCGCCAGAAAGTTACGCAGATCGAAAAATAAAAGATAAATACTTTCAAATAGGCTATCATGTCTACTTGAAAGTAAAAGAAAAATGAAGCTTGTTGAGCTTGGGTAGGTGTGGTAAGTTAGCACCTAGATTTTGTGGACCTTTTGAAATACTTGCGAAGAAAGGGCCAGTGGAATATGAGCTAGCGTTACCCGCGCATGTAAGATTCCATAATGTTTTCCATGCATCCTTGTTAAAGAAATATGTTTATGATACTAAACATGTGGTTGATTGGTCCTTATTATAGGTCGAACCTGAAGGGGATTTTTCCCCTGAACCTATTCATATCTTCGACAAAAGAGAGGTGCAGCTCAGGAATCGCAACATAGTCCAGTTAAAAGTGAAATGGAAGCACTTCGAAGCCAATGAGGATACTTGGAAGAAGGAGGCCACCATGAGAAAGGATTACCCCACCTTGTTTCATGATGTCATTCAGAGTCCCTAGAACACTAGAAAGGGTGTTGTTCTAAGTGGGGAGGGATGTAATATCCCGAATTTTGGACCTAACACTTATAGGAATGAGCTTCTTGATTATGATGTTATCTTGATTTTTTATTTTGATATATTGGGTCAAAGACCCCACTGCATTTGAACATGATGATTTGTTTTATATATATTGGGCATAAGCCAATTATTGATGATATATATATATATATANTTTTGTGTTGAGAAAGAATCTTTGGAACACATGAGTACTTACATTTGTGTTCAGTGAGAATATATGGAACACATGAAAAGATAAGTTGAAGTGTTGGGCATAATCCCTAGAGACTTCCATGTTAATTTTGAGAATAAGCTTTGGAGCATCATATCCTTGGCCATTGTATCCCTAGGTGTGTTGTACAAGTACATCCTAGCATTCGTGTTGAGAGAAGAGCTCTGGAATTGCACTAATTTTGTAACTCCTTGTTTTAGAGTTGAGTATCGGCTCTAGTGAGCACTAGGAGTTACTGAAATGAATTTAATAATTTCCGAGTGAAAATGACTTGAGAAAAATATTGATCTCATCAGACATATGTATAAGTGATTAAATCAAATTTTGAATTTCTGTACTCTCATCAAGCACAGAAGAACTACCATCTTATACAAGAGAATCCAACATGCAAGGATGTTTAGAGTTTCCTATCCTAGTAGACCTAACCATCTACCTATTTGACCTTAATGAAGAAGTGTCATTAAGTCTAGGGATCATGGTATATGATGCCCAAAGACAAATGTTATATTATTATGTATTTTATACATGGTATGTATAAAGAATAAATATAGTAATAATATTAATGATGAAAGAAAGAAAGAAAAGCTCCACCCATTATTATTTATTATTAAAAGATAATAAATAGTACAATACCTACAAAAGTCTAATTAGGAACTAGTTGAAAGTTTCTAAGTTAAAGTATTAAAAATTACCCAAATTAATTAAAAAGGGTTGAATCAAGAAATCAAGGTTTCTTGATTTAAATGTCGCTTTGACTGAAAAGTCTATCTATAAAGTATTAAGCCAACGAAAGACTTGGGGTGCTAATCTATCTTTTGGGGAGTCATTATTCTGCATGTTCTACTCTCAACTGAATTCTTGGAGAAAAATTTTCTAGAAGGAAAAAGGAGAACTGATCCAGACCTAATATACCATATAGGAAACCCTACCTTAGGAGCTCTAAGCTACTTGCATGTTGGAATCCAGCTCGAGGGGATCCCGACTAAAACCAAGAACGGTTCCATGTCATGGTTGGGTGGAACATGGTAGTTCCCAAGTGATTCAGTCATCTAATATAGAGGTCAGATCTGCCTTTGAATTGTTAATGTTAGTTATTTGAGTGTGCAAGTTTAGCCATTAAATATGCTTCAGATTACAGGTATGAGATCCTAGACTACCTATTCTATTTTTCTAGAATAAAAGATGGTTGAATTAGGCAAGGGTTCACATTATATGTTCTAACCCTATGTGTTTGATTTCTGTTTAAATATTCTAGGGTTTACATTTTAAATTATAACCCTAGGCTATACTCACAGGGGCTTCTCTTGTTGACCAATATCCTATCACGTTAGTTCATATTATGGGTTTTAAAATTATCAAAAATTGAACCAATATATTGTAGGTATTGGGGGGATGAGGGGTTTAAGCTGGGGGTGGGTAGGGTGGTTTATAAGGATTGAGGTATAAAAAGGGGTGGGGAGGAGGTTTTAAGTATTGGGAGGGGGTTTCAACAAAAAGAGTTTGGGTCAATATCTCTGGAAATTAAGGGTATTCTTTAATATCCCACGATCGCACGTGCTATGTGAGAGGTTCACTAAGTGAAGTCCCCATGGCTATACTTTACTTCTTATGTTATATTTATCCAGGGTTTATTCATTTGGTTTACTTCTACAATTTTAATTCATTTATAAATGTTTATCCAGGTTTTTGCACCCTAGTTTTATTCCTATATTATTTTTACTATTGAAAATGTGTTAATTACAAACTAGGTTTTATTTCAGATCTATTACCTATATGTTCTTCGGCCTAATTACTCTACTGACATATTTCATTTGTCAGCAAAGCCATGCTACAATTAAAACCTAGGTTTAATTTAGTATCATCTAATTCTAATAACAAGAAAATTTATTAAGTATACTATTGGTATATAACTAGTATATTATTGGTATATATATATATATATATTCCACACAGTTATAAAATAGAATTATAAATCTAATCTATCATCACAATATTAAATCAAAGATAAAAACCAGAAAAGACCTTTCAAGGTCTGCTTAAACAAATCTACGCTAAATACCAAATCATGTCTACTAAAATAAAATTTATCATAATCAAGTAAACAGAGCAAGTATCGAGACCATTCATGGTCTAAGATCAAGTTCCTTTCCTATGTAAATTCACAACCCTTTAATATTACAAAATACATAATTATAATCGCAGGCCATAAATCATAATAGTCTCATCTAAATTTTACTCACAGCCATCATGTAATAGATAACCCAAAGTAACATTCCAATACTATAAGTGCAACGAGGTCGCAGGATCAAATCCTATGGACCCTCTATTTTCCCATTCCACAACCATTACATTTATAAACCCTCCTTATAGTACACGACCCAAGATCGAATCCTAGAGGGTCTTTATTCTTTTACAAATCCATGGTGGATCATCTACACACAGGCTGTAATCCAAACATAAAATCATTACACAGAGCCACATTATACACAGTTTGTATGCAGGTTTTGTTTTTAACTAATATTTTAACACAGAGGTTGTGAGACCTTTACAAATCAAATACATTGTGTTCCATGGCCACAACCGTCTTAATTAAATACACAGTCAACAAAATTAAACCCTTAACTATCCAACCCTATCAATAACGAAATCTACAGCAATGATAGCCATCCAGGTTTTACACCCATGGCTTATTACATTTCCACATTATACATTATAACACCAACTGTAATTATAAATCCTCTACACTATCGTAACAATGATGGAGAGTACCGATGCCATGTAAGGCGTGGCCCCAAGCCATTCACTGTCACTAATTTCCATTCTTACAACTAATAAAAAATAATGGAAGTAAATATAAACAGACCATCCACGAAGGCATAGGCCACATGAAACCAAAGTTCAAAACACAATAACGCAGCATAAATTTATATACACAGTACCATTCTTTATAAACCATTGCAATCATAAATGCAACATGTATTTTGCAATCCCAATATCTTATTACATTAACATAATTTACACAGTCAAACTGCTCATGGTCTTGCACCATTGCAAGCAATGGTGTTGCCATGGCCTGTTACATCTTTAAACAAGTAACCAAAATTATACAAAGAGCCTCCCAAGGCACTGAGTTTTCGCTTCATGGCTAAACATCATAATATCTACAAAAACCCAAGTCTTTTCATACTCGGACTTAAAGGCCAACGAAACCCCATAACTTAAATTCCAACTACAACAAGTTACAACCCAGTCTTAAAGCTAAGAGGTGGTGAACAACTATTTGTTAGCAGGCCTACCGAAATGGTAATGCTATCCCATGGCTTGCAGTCGTACATACATCTTCTAGCTAGGCCTATAACCTACAACCACCAAACACTACAAAGGATGAGAAGTATGAAAGTTGAATGAGCCACAAAACAAACATTAGACGCTCTGAAGCCAAATGATATCATACCTTCAAAGTCGCCTTCGCCCACGGTGCAGAGTCGAGACCAAACAACCAACAAACAGAGCAAAATGACCAAATTCCATCGTGAACGAAGCCCTAAGCTTGGGCTACCACAAAATCCAAGGCGCATTAATGGTGCCAACCTGTGAACCATTATCAAAATTCCAAAACCTACTCCTCTATAGTAGAATCAACCCATTATCGATTGTCTCCATTTTATGTAGGAGCATTAAAAATCCCAATGTGTAACTCTTAAACCATAATATATATTCACCACCCCAAAGTCTAATGCAGGTTATAAAGTATTATATGCATCGTGTACAATAGTCTCTAAGCCTTAAACCTTTACTTATCATTTTTCCCTAGGAAATAAGCTTAGAACCATGGCATACGAAATATTCCATGGTAAACTTGTTTTTCATAAAGTCAAAGATTTGGTGTTTAACCAAGGGTTGTAAACCTTCCAAGAATAATAAAACATAGGTTAATACTTTTAATAAAATAAACATGAAATACAAATAGGTTAAGATATGAATAGTTGATCAGTAACTTATAATGAATAATAAGCGTCACTTAGATAGTCAGTCTAGGTCTTAAAAGGAATAAAAGTGGTAATTACCTTTTCACTAAACCAAGTCTGTACAGAGCAATAATAACAATCGGCAGGTGTCACTAGTTGCGAGTGTAAGTGCACCCGCACGTAAATAAGTTAAGAGTTCCTTAATTCAAACTGAACTAAGTAAGCCTGCTAGACAAGTAGAAACTTTACCTCTCAGACAGTTACATGGGAGAACTAGTCTCACCACTCCACACACATTTTTTCCAAGAAAAAAGATAAGTTAGAACCATGTAAATAATAAGTAAACACAAGCTAAAATTAACGAAGCATATAATCAAGTAACTACACATACACATCAATGCATAACCATAAGAATAATGTAGTAATCAACATTATGACATATTAAGTAAAGTACAGTAACAATCATAACTGAAAGTAAGATGATAGAACGTAAGAAAAGCTTATGACCAAATAGTGGTACATTCAGAGTACGTTATGTTCCGCAAGTTCAACAATGTCCAGCATAGGTAGTTTTTACTAGCCTAATAAAAAAAAATTATATTCAATTTTTGAGGACATTACAAGTGGTATCATAGCCTAATTTCAATACTAAGAGACCTACGGGCGCACCAAGAATTCACTACAAAGAAAATAAAGTATGTTATTAAATTTTGTTACTAACAAAAATTTTCTTGTTATTAAAATTTTTCAAAATTACAAGAATTTTTACATAATAGTTCAGATTATGAACACTAAGGAAGATAACAGCCGGCATGGAAATATGAACACCCTCACCCTGAAAGTAGATCTGGTGGTGGAATTAAAACCTAATATTTTGAAGACCGTATACAGTATTCAAGCAGAATTGCAAATTTTTAGAGAAGATAGTTTGAATGGAAGAAAGGAACAACAAGCTATTAATGAAGCATTAATGAGAAATATGACAAGAGGAATCCTGTAGGGAAAGCCTACTCACTCCACAAATAGATCTAAAAGAGCAACTTACCATAAACGGGTCAGCATCCTAAGAGAAGAATAAAAAGAGGAACGTACCCCTGAAGCACCGAAAGAAGATCATCATAACCCTTCCAGTGATGACTCTCTTTCTCCTCACAGAAAGAAACAAAGAAGCGATGAAAGTCTTCAGGTGAGATTTAGAAAAATAATAGCCCCAACCTATGTAGGTGAAGTAAACACTAGGGATAAAGTTGAAGAGTGGCTACTGGGTATGAGCAAATATTTCCAAGTTCATGACTACTCAAGTGAGATGAAGGCTCAGCTTGCCATTTATAATTTGAATGGAAAAGGAGGGAGATGGTGGAGAGATTTGAAACACACCAAGAAAGATGAGCTAAGAGAAATACGCTAGCACTAATACATAATATCAAAATTGTGACAGTTTTTCATTGCTAATGCCATGTTTTTTCGTCTCACTTGCGACAATAGCGGTCGCGATGTTTCATGGCACTTATTGCGTGGATATATCGACGAACTTTATAAGCCGTCGATATAGAGACAAAAAGCTGGCCACCACTTGTGTTCTATACGGTGGCCTTGGGATTGATTTTTTAGAATTCATTTTCTACGGTTTGTTGCTCTATCGACACAGTCTTCGTCCCTATAACGACAAAAATATGGCCAAAAATTGCTACACAAAATCTAGTTTCAACGAGAAACCATAGAAAACATTTGACGATCATTGATCTCTCTATCGACGAATTTTGGAATTTGGACAGAAAATTATTTCACACAGTCATTGCTCTATCGACCAATTTGTTGTCCATAGAATGAAAAAAATATGGCTAAAAACTGTTAGAAAAAATTTAGTTTCCACGTAAAACCATGGAACATATTCGACAAAAGTTGGTCTCTCTATCGACGAATTCTGGAATTTGAACAGAAATTTCTTCCATGCAAAACCGTGGAAAACCAAACACTTTCGACGAAATATGCAAGTTGAACAGTAATTGTTCCATGAAACTGCATCTCTAGAGTGACAATATTCCTAGAAATCCACCACGGGTTTCAACGATTTTGCAGTACCTGTGACGAAAGTTGGTCGATATTGAGACGAAACCTGGAGGTTTCAAAAAAAAATTTAAAAACCATGGAAAGGCACCTTCCTTTCCATGGTTTTGGATCTTCAATAAGTGCTTGTGAACAAATACATACTAGATTTTAAAGATAAAGAAATGGATAAAATATAACACAAGAAAGGTGATTTATAGAAAAGAAATATATGCGGAAAGTAAAATATGGGAAAAAACATATTGAAGTAAAAGGAAAAAAAAGTAAATGGGAAGTTCCAAAGGGAGGTCAAAAGTGTTAACTGACTCTAAAAAATAAGGCATAATCATTTAAAAAGTGCCCAAAAGTACCCAAAGTGCCCCTAAGCACCCTAATTATTGCCTCAAAAATTGTTATCCGATTAGGATGCACAAATTCATAATAGTTGGCTAAAATACATAATTATAGGCTAAAGTGGCACCTCTTAGAGCATATTCTATGACAAGGTAGGAGGAAATACCATCGATAAAATACCTTGTAACCACCACATGGATCGTATAAACATTAATTAAATGATATTCTAGGCACCACTAAGAGCTGATTTCTATGATAAGGTAGGGGGGTACATCTATAAAAATACCATCGATAAAAGACATAGGAACCACTGGGCTTGGATCAACTTATTGTGATCTGAAATCAGGTTAAGCCCACTGGGTCTTAAAGATCCCACAAGGGCTTGGAAGGATGCCCACAGAGCTTGGAAGAAGCCCACAGAGGCCTGTAGATATCCACAGAAGCTTAAAGAAGCCCACAAGTTAGAAGTAAAGTAAGCCCATGTTCTGAAGATGAAGGGAGCCCAAGCTTTGAAGACTGAGGAAACCCACAGGTGTAAATGAATCCAGAGAAGGTCAATCCCACAATTTTCAGAAGAGATGAAAATGAAAAATTGATCCTTCTTATGCAACCACCTAAAGCATGGCCAAAATCGGTCAAAGTTAGTACCAAATATGCCCGAAAGAAAGAAAAAAAAGTCCCTTGAGCACATGATATGAAAGAGACATGTTAATCAACAAAATCTTGACAACTTATTTCTATTCTTTTACCATGCGTACAAAAAATTCATCATATATCACCTTTTGGCATTGATCAGAAGCAGGTTGCATAGTTGACCATGCAGTTTGTAGTTTAGAAGCCATATCAAAATTTCCTTGGAGACACTCCTCGTAAAATATCATCACTTGCTCTATTACATGTGAAGAGGTACTAGTGATAATTCATCATACTACAAAAAACATATGGTGCATTGAATTCATCTTTATTGAAAAATAAAAAAATAACTCAACCCCTAGGGAAAAAGAGTAGTTGTTCACATGGAAAATCTGTGTAGGATATTTGTAATACCAGCTAGTGGTAAGTTGTTTCGACGTTGCTTATTATTGGAAGAGGTGAATATGAAAATTTTATCCTTCTTATGCAACCACCTCAACCATGGCCAAAATTGGTCAAGTTGGTATCAAATATGCCCATACAATAAAAACAGTCCCCTAAGCACATGATGGGAAAGAGACATGTTAGTCAACAAAGAATTGACAACTTACTTCTATTCTATTATTGGGATTGATCTCATGTAGCAAAAAAACTCATCATAAATTACCTTTTGGCACTGAGAAGTAGGTTGCACAGTTGAGCATGCAATTTGTAGTTTAGAAGCCATATCGAAATTTCCTAGGAGACACTCCTCATATAATAACATCACTTTATCTACTACCTTTGAAGATATAGACATATGAATTTATGGTCCACATATGTGCCATGCAACAACTGAAAGTTTATCATCACAGTAATCAGAATGTGTAAAATAGTGCAACCAATAACCAGGGTTAATCATTTAAAGTGTCATTTAGCATATGATTTCCAGATCTTTGTATGTGATAGCATAGACATAAAATACTAACTTAATGAAAATTTAGTGCCAAGCTAACCATAATGTTATTATCATTCACTTGATCTTGTATGTAAGCTCTGAAATATAAAATCATCAAGTCCCTTACCATCACCTAGCTCTCAGTAGCAATAATTAATACTAAGAAAATCCAAAACAATACTTAGTAAAATAATGTTAGAAATATATCACTGTGCATTCAAAGATGTAAAGTTCCAGATCTCAGTAAAAAATCAGACTTACATTTACCCAGAAAACTAATGCGAATAGGGCAGAAAACTAATCAAATCAATAAGATATATTTATACAAAATACACCACAATATAAATAGTTTGAAATACTAACTTGTTTTTTGTTTTGAGTGTGCAGAGAAGGAAGCTAGGGCATACAAGGTCTGCAAGACATATTACAGAACTATGTTTGATAAAGGAGAGGTCTCGGATTGTGGGAGCAGCAGGTCTGTGTTTTCAACACATAAAAGTTAAGTCTAAAACCTAAGAATAATATTTACATGTATACAAATCAGAAAATTTAGTTTTGAAATATAGATGAACAATTAGGGTTTGAAAAATTAAAATTTCTTAAACTAGGGTTTCATCATGCCGAAGCTATAGGAAGAAGGGTTGAAAAAGGCCTAATTTCTTCTACATGATTTTTCTTCTATTTTTCTATGTTGCTAAGAAGCATTTGTGTTTTATGTAGAAGGTTGTCTCCTAGTTTGGATGATAGTCTAAAAGTAGTTATTTGCTATTGGTTGTATCTCTTGTATCTTAATAGAATGAAATAGAATTTAAGGATAAAGACAAACACATTAAGGATAAAGAACACATCAAAACCCTTACCTTATAATTGTCCTTTTTCCAAATCCATTTGCCCATACAACTTGATAAGAGTTTCCCGCTAGATGCATTTCCATCACCAAGACTTGCATAAATCATCAAAGAAATAATTTTTATATGAGTAAATAATATATCAGCAAATAACCAGTCATTTAAATCCTACTAAAAAGTGATGTAGAAATCAATGAACCGTGAAATGTTAAATTTATCAACAATTTTTTAAGAAATAGACATGCATTTAAAAATTTACAACCATCTTTAATACATTGTAATAAAAGAGTATTTATACCTTATTGAGCTCCTCTCTGTTTCGAGAAATGTGCAACAAAAGTGAAAGAATTAGAACGAAAAGAGTCTGCCCATGGTCTACCCCAATCTTTACTGATATTCAATGACACTTTTAAACGATACTTGAAACCAAGATTTAGGTCTTCCTCGGTGGCAGCATCTTGGAATGTATTTCCCTGCAATGCATAACACATATAAAATTCCCTCTATCAAAAACAGCTATTTGTTCACTACTTTGAAATAAATATTCCCCACAGTTAATCATTTAATTCTTACGATTCAGGCTCTTAGTTTTCTATAGCCACCCTAGCCCAGTCTATGTTTCCCATGCTTTTCCACTCTAGCCTTGGTTGCTTTGGAGGTGTCCAGTAGCTTATATATGAAAATTTTGAAAAACATTAGATATCATAATTCTTGCTTAAAACAAAAAAGAAAAAATAAATGAGCATATTTCACTCAAAAGATGATATGTGTTGTACCTTTATTTTCTAGGTTGTGGTTGCTTTCCTTTTCTTTTTAGCAAGTTCTCCTTTGCATCCTCTATGTGTGCCTTCCACTCTTTCTTCGGAACAATGGGAGGGCACTCATGCTTGAGGTCAAGTTGCAATTTATCCCTATATTGGGCCCTGGTATATTTTAAATTCTCACCGACTAACTTTGAAACCACTTTCTTGTTGAATGTATCACTGAACAAGTTTACCATGAGGTCTATCAATACATCTGTATTTACGCTATCTTGTCTATTCCACCGTATGCGATTGGTGGGGCCAAACAGCTCCAATGCTTTGTCATTCAAATTCCTATAGAAAACATTGTTTCCTGCAGAAACATGTAATCCATTAATTTATAATAATTTCAGCATATGTCCATTTCAATTTCATGATTAAAATGAATAAATTAATTAATAAATACCCACAATCTTTTGAATCTTGATCGGAACACAAGCGTCATCCACCAGAAAGGTTAGATCTATTGATTCGGTGCTTTTAACTTGTGCTACTCTAGGGAAAGTTTCCTGGTCATCTATAGTAGGTTCATCTCCGGAGTCATGTGGAGTCCTAGGCTTCGTCTCATCAGGCTACAGCATGTCATGCTGATCAAAATCGGTGCCCTCATCAATGGATTCGAGGCCAACTGGAGGAGTGTCAAAAAGCCTCATTGGTACATTGCTTTGTTGACATTTTTGCTACATTGGTGCATGATTGCTACCTATACCTATCTCGACAATTTATCTAGTCATAGGTTGTAAAAAATCCTACAAACGAAAAACTTTACTTTATCAGATCATTCGAAAAAATAGAAAACATAATATCAGATATGAAATCATGTCATAGCTTCAAAAAATATGTGAATATGCCACTTACCTTGTAAGATTTTATTTGTTCTTTTAGCTCTTCAATCCTTTCCCTCATCTCCTGTTTCATGGGCCTTATGCAAGCCAAGGAGATCATAAAACATTTTCTAGGGCCTTCTTTATAGTATCCATAGGGTCTATGGATTAGTAAATTTCATCCTCAAGTTCCTCAACACCCAGATGAAGTGCAATGGACTAAATTCATCAAACAATAAAATAAGAAAAGTATTTTTAACATCATTCAAACATTATTATTGTAATGAAATTTAGTTACTATTAAGAACTAACACTTACCTGATGCGGTGTTGTGGCCAGTGACTTCCCACGGTCACCCCCTACTGATCTACTTCTAGTGGATGATTGTCCATGGTCACCCTGGACCGTGGAAGATGTAGGTGCCTTTCCACGGTCCCCACCCTGACATGATAAATCAATCAATAATTCACCATAAGCATAGAAAAATGTGAATGTCAACAGTGGAAATAGAATGCTAACAAAAAAAATCGAAACATTTAGTTATTATATTTAACACTTACCTGACGGGGCATAGAGCGTGACCTTCCACGGTCACCCTGGACCATGGAAGTAGTAGGTGCCTTTCCACTGGCGCCACCTTGACACAATAAATCAATAAATAAACGTTATGAAAATAATTGTAACATGATAAAAATTAAGATATTATAATAATATTTATTTTTACCTCAGAAGTAGAGGACACACGTTTTGTTCCATGTTGAACATGGGCATGAGACCCCTGCCATAGTGTAATAAGCATGTTGTCACATGGAAATATTTTGGGGTTGGAGTTTCTAGTTATTGTAGTCATATTTAGTTACTATATTTAGTTGAGTCAATAATTGTAACATCAACAAAAATGAGATATTGCAATAATATTTACTTTTACCTCTGATGGAGAAGATACATGTTCTGCTCCATGGTGATGAGAAGACCCTTTCCACAATGTAATAAGCATGTTATCATATTGAAATATTCACAGAAGCATGAAAAAAGTGAATGGTAACAATGGAAATTGAATGTTAATAGAAAAAATCTCAACATTTACTTATTATATTTAACACTTACCTGATGGGGCACAGAGTGTGACCTTCCACAGTCACCATGGACCATGGAAGTAGAGGACACGTGTTCTGTTGCATGATGGCCATGGGAAGACCCCTGCCACAATGTAATAAACACGAAAAAAGCGAATGGAAACTGTGGAAATTGAATGTTAACAGAAAAAATCTCAACATTTAGTTATTATATTTAACACTTACCTAATGGGGCACAGAGTGTGACATTCCATGGTCACCCTAGACCATGGAAGTAGAGGACATGTGTTATGTTGCATGATGACCATGGGAAGACCCTTGCCAAAGTGAAATAAGCATGTTGTCACATGGAAATATTCTTGGGTTGGATTTTCTAGTTATTGTAGTCATATTTAGTTACTATATTTAGTTGAGTCAATAATTGTAACATAAACAAAAATGAGATACTGCCGCTAATATTTACTTTTACCTCCGAAGGAGGAGATACATGTTCTGCTCCATGGGGATGAGCAGACCCCTGCCACAATGTAATAAGCATGTTATCATATGGAAATATTCACAATAAGCACGACAAAAGTGAATGGGAACAGTGAAAATTGAATGTTAACTGAAAAAATCAAAACGTTTTGTTATTGACGTCATATTTATTTACTATATTTAACATTTACCTCGCTAGGCATAAATTGTGACCTTCCACGGTCACCCTGGACCATGGAAGCAGCATGTGGCTTTCCACTGCTGCAACCCTGACAAAATAAATCAATCAATAAAAGTTGAGTCAATAATTGTAACATAAAAAAAAATTGAGATAACCCTAATAGTGTAATAAGCATGTTATCACATTGAAATATTCATAATATGCACAAAAAAAGAGAATTCCAATGGTGGAAATGGAATGTTAACAAAAAAAATTGAAACATTTAGTTATTGTAATCATGTTTTGTTACTATATTTAGCATTTACCTGATGAGGCATAGTGTGTGACCTTCCACAGTTACCCTGGACCATGGAAGCCACATCTATTCAATCTAAGTTTTAATCGATCAACAACTCTTCACGTGGAAGTATTGTTTTTGTTGAGCATACAAATATACAATGTTATTTGTGTCCCTCAAATTCGCAATTCGGTTGCTTAGTTTCTATCACTGGTTGTGTACTATTTACAAAGACAGCAACATTTTTGGACGCTTTTGGTCTCCCATAAATATACATAGTCGCCCCTTTGTTTTTATTGTGTTCTGCTAGTTGTATATAATTTGCGGCAACTCCGTATCTCTTCATGCTTCGAGTATATTTGACCAAGATCAAATAGTTATTGTATTTGTATAATGGTCCGACATACTCCATCAATTCAGTTACATTTCCATAGCCGACCTTTATGCCATCCATGGAAAATAGCTCTAATCCATGTAAGGATGAAGGAGCATTACGATACATCCTCCCATTGATGAATAAATCTGTGTCCACTTTAGGTAGCTTATTAGGTACCCATCATTGCACTAGATGTTTATACCTTAAGGGCAACTCAATGTCACCTATTCTCTCAGTATCATAATTACATGACCCTCCATTGGCAATAAAATATTGCATGTGTCTACGAAATCTTTTCCCTACCTTTTCAGATCTAGTTGATATAGAACCAGTAGATCTAGTACAACACATATCACTTTCAACCTCTCCTAGTATATCTTCACCATCACTCGAGGAAGATAGATATGATAGATACCTATTTGGTGGTACCTACACTCGATAAAACAAGAATATAATCTACCAAGCGAATATAATTTAGTGTGCAAATATATTTACTTGTAATGTTTTAATATCAAAAGTTTTTTCTTCCCAAAAACTTTACCAAAAGCTATTTTTCTCTCAAACGTGTAAATTCTTTTAGAGTTATTTATATTTGAATTATTTTTAAGTATAAGACAAGATTTGATTTAGTTTGGAATTTGTTCACAACATGGATATAGAAGTGTGTTTCTTGGGCCACTTGACTAGTTAAGGCATGCAAAGAGGTATGGGGTTCCCCCCTCATATAGATCATGTTGGGGATTCAATTTGGAATGGGAGGTGGTCATATAGCTTCATTCATGGATTGTCCACTGAAACTCAACAACTTTAGTCTAACACTCCCTCTTCCATAGTGGTTTGATATGCAAGTTTCCTCATGCAAGGTACTCCTTCTCTAACTATGTGGCTGATTTTTTTTTAAATAGGATAACATTGTGAAATGTCACCAAATTTAGACCATTTATAGGTAGTCTTGATAATTGGTGACATTTGGTGAACTAATGATTATGGACAGACATATCCTAGAGATGTTCATTAATGACAAAATAACTTTTGATGGGCATAGGCATGTATGATAAAGTTGGAAAAAGACTAAGTGGTGAAAATTTGTCCTAAAGCATTAGTCTTATGAAAATTCCCACCATATTTCATAACAAGGAGAAAATTCCTACCATGTTGTTTCATCCCATAGTTGGTTGAAGTATCTATCCAACCAGGGCACCGATTCTCAAAACAACTCTTTGAGGAAGAAGATACAGGCCTCCCCAAAAAGTTCTTTTTGGTCAAATTAGACAAGTTTCTCTAGGAGAATGCTCGCCATAATTTGTGGGTTGAAAGAAATGCCCACACCATATGGGCATCCTATAGGTGGTTGTTTTGTATACCTGACCATGTTCTTACTTTGACCTGAAAGTACCTGAGGCAGAAATTAAGGATCTGCCAAAACAGGGTCTTAAGAAGCTTTTACATCATACTTTATTAAAATTCCTGCCGAGGAGAGAGAATGTAGTTCCAGAGGATGAAACTAGTCTTAATGGATTCATCTAGTTGTCCTCCATCCATTGGATCTCTTACACTCCAAGTTTGATGAAAAGTTGAAATCAGCTTTGAGACATAGGGTTTAAAGAAATTGACTAAGTGTCAAATCACAAGGTTGAAGAGGCATTTGGAAATACCTGCCAAAGCCTGTCTGAGTGATGACAAATTCATCAGAAGGTATAGGAATGTTCTTTAATGAACTGGCTATCCATCCATGTTATTATTTTTTCTTATGGTGAACACATGAGAAAAATATCAGCCTGCCAAAAGAGGTAAAAACATTAGCTTGCATATCCAAAATATGAAAAATTGACGGAGTGTTGAAAACGGGAGGTTGAGAGCCCAGTTGGAAATGCATGCCATATTCATCTCTTTAATTGATAAATTCATCAGATGTTATGGGTCCATTCTTTGATGATCTGGGCATCCCCTCATGATCTCATTTTCCCTCTAAGTGTTCACACGTGTGACATATGAGTCTATCAAAATGCCTCCTAGCACAGTAATGACTAGGGCCTGACAAAATTCACTAAGTGTTGAATTGAGCAGTTTGAAAGACCATTTTAAAGTGACTGCCAGAGACTGTGTGTTTGACAGTAAGGTTTTAAGGTGACATGGTCTTGTTCCTAGTTGAGGTGGATACCTAGCCATACCCCCAGTTTGTTTAAAGATGGTCAATATGTGAAAAATATCAGTTTGCCAAAAGTTAGAAAAGTATGCGTATATAGTCTTGGTGAAATAAAAGAGTAAGCTACAGGAAATTAATAAACATAAATTTATAAAGGGAATTCTGCATATGTTGAGAAGGATTTTAGGATAGTATTTTGGAATATATGATGTGATCGAAATTACACAGCATATATCTAAGTAAGAAATCCTCAAAGAGGGTTTTATGAAGATACACGCATGCTACAATATTCTTGATAACCTTCATACTCTTTGAGATATGCCAAACAGAGGTGACCACACTAACTACCATGGTATATTCCAAACAGAGGAAAAAATATATAAGTGTCATTGAAAAATAATACTTGTATTAAATGTGTCTTTAAAGAAGAAAGAGGTATGAGGGTCAATTTACTAGAGTCAATTCAAATTATAGCCCACGAGTACCAGGGAACTATACATTATTCCAAAATCCAAACCAATAAATGGGAAAAGCTTGCAAACTGTGTTGTAATTCAGGTAAAAGTGAGCATAAAAATAAAATAAAATGCTTCTTTAAAGGATAAATAGGTCTTAGGTTGAATTGTACGCATTCATTATAATTGTGGCTCCTATGGAACTCTACAAAATGTTTTAGACCCATAATAGAAAAAAATCACAAAACTTGAAAAGTGTGCCATAATCCATGTAAAACTGACAATCAAAGCAAAATTAAATGCATCTTTAAAGGATAAATAGGTCTCACGTTCAATTTTCGACAAAGTCGGTTCAAATTATAGCTCAGAGAGGACTCTGCTCTAAACCATTAAATAGAATAAGATTACACAAGCTTGCACTCTATAGAATGTTTCAGACATATAATAGAATAAAATAACAAAATCTTGTAATTTGTGCCATAATCGAGGTAAAAATAATTATTAAAGCAAAATTAAATGCTTGGAAGAAACACGTCTCAGGTTCAAATTTTCGATATAATCAGTTGAACCAGTTCAGATTATAGCTCCTACAAGACTCTACACACTATTCTGGACCAGTAAATAGAATAAAATTACAAAAGCTTGCAAATTGTGCCATAATTCATAAAATTATACAAGAGCACGACTGGCTTGCAATGCTCAACCCATATGTCTTTTCCATGAATTTAAGGAGGAGCTTCAGACGCTCCAATAATAGAAAACCCTTACTAGATCCACCGATAGTAGAAGTGATGGTAGCACAGCCAAAAAATTATAATTTCAGTATAACTGTACCGAATCCATATTGGTTAGAAAACTTGACATATTTTTCCCAAATTCCTATGCTGCTAGGGTTAATGGGCTTATAGAATTCATTGGGCCCTTTATTATCCTCTAGATTGCAACCGGATTTCCTCCCCTGGGAACGTCGATATCCTCTGGACTACGGCCAGATTGTTTTTTTATCCTCTGGACTGCGGCCAGATTGTTTTTTTTTGGACTGCGGCCGAATTGCCTCCACTGGGAATGTCAATATCCTCTACCGAGGTATCCGCTGCTCCTCGATTTACCACTGCTCTGCTCATCAAATTACCAGTGCTTTTGAAGCTTCTAATGAACTAGTGCGTGGGAGTGAACTTGTTCATTGTTGTTTTGCTAATGAGCTAGTGCGTGGGTGTTTTTGAATTCTACGTTTTTTTTTTGTTTATTTGCATATTTTATATTTTGTGTTTTGTTTTATTTTTTTGTTTTGCATATTTATCTTTTGTTTAGTTTATTTTGGGTTTTTTTTATTTTCATATTTTATATTTTGTTGCATTTTAAATTAATTATAGTTAAACAACCCTATGTTTTTAATTTACTGTAGTTTAATTTAATCTAATTTAATTTAACTAGGATTTTGTCATAATTTGTATTGGTTGCATTGCTTATAGTGAGATCCTATACATAAGTCCCTTCAAGGATGAACACAATGATGATGACGATGATCATGATGACGATGAAGATGACTAAGATGATGGTAATGACGACAACAACGACGATGATCATCGTCATCATTATCCTCATCATCATCCTTTTCATCGTCCTCACCATCATCTAATTCATCATATTCATCAATATCATCATCATCATCTTAATAATCATCATCATCATCTTAATAATCATCATCATCGTCATCGCCATCATCGTCATCATGATCTTCTTCATCATCATCATATTCCTTATCATCATCATCATAATCATTATCTTCATCATCAATGTCTTAATTATCACCATCATCATCGTATTCGTTGTCATCATCATCAGCATCTTCATCTTCATCGTCATATTCATCATCAACATCATCGTTATCCAATTAATCATCATCTCCATTATCATTATCATCACCTTCATCATCATCATCATCATCATTATGATCGTCAATATCATCATCTTCATTATGATCATCATCATCATCATCATATTTGTCGTCATCATCATCATCATCATCTTCATCATCATCATCATCATCTTCATCATAGCAATTTTAGGGGGAGCTCAGTGAATGAAGACGTCTACATGATAGGGGGAGCAACCAATTGAGTGAAAACTTAAGGATTTCTCCTAACACCCATTCCAAGGACTAATCTGACAATTCAATATGATCCAAGGAAGTAGTAAAAAAAATACAACTTATTGGGCCCTGTGAAGCCTCCTGTTCCTAGATTTGTGCACATGAAGAATCAAGAATTATGGACCTAGTGCAGTGTCTTAAAAGAGGAAGATCCAAACTGAGAAGTTTGGTAGTTCCATAAGTTGCATCCTTTATAGGAGTGAATAATCACTCATAGCCATTCTATTATAGTGTTGGTGAAGCTCAGAACAATTTAGTGAAGACCAAGGTAAAGATCTTGTCATCACATATTCATCATCATATTCATCTTCATCAACATATTCATCATCATCACCATCACCATCATGATCATCTTCAAATTCATCATCATCATCCTCATCCTGATCATGATCATCATCTTCATCATCCTCATCCTAGTCGTCATCATCATCCTCGTCATCCTCATCCTCGCCCTCATCATCATCATCATCATTGTTGTTGTCATCATCACCACCACCATCATTGATCATCATCATCATCTTCATAAGCATCATCAGCATCTTCATCATCATCGTCGTCATTTCCCTCTTCCTAATCAACATCTTCATCATTGTCATCATCATCATTTTCATCATCGCCCTCATCATCATCTTCACACCACCACCACCACCATCATCATCATCATCCTCATCCTAGTCATCGTCATCATCATAATCATGATCATTGTCATCATCATCGTCATCATCATCACCATCATCATCATCATCACCATCATCGTCATTGTCATCATCATCATCATCGTCATCTTCATCATCGCCGTCATCATCGTCATCGTCGTCGTCGTCGTCATTGTGATCATCATCATCATCATCATTGTTGTCATCATCTCCCTCTTCCTAATCAACATCTTCATCATCATCATCATCATCATCATCATCATCATTTTCATCATTTCCCTCATCATCATCTTCATCACCACCACCATCATCATCATCATCATTGAATGTTGATTTATGTTCATCTATGTCTCCTTCCCAAAGGTTTGAAAATGATCTTATTTGAGGAATTTTGTGGGAGCGCCTTTCAGGTTAACTGGTTATCAATTTTTGCCACCATGGAGTCGTCAGATGGAGAGTGGGTTTTGATCTACAGTGATAGGTCTTTCTGTATATTGAAACATGCAGCAGAAAAATAAGGGTAAAGTGTGTTAAACTTCAACGGTTCAGATTCAGAATGGTGAAGATCAATGATGGAAAGCAATTATGTGGAGCAGCCATGCGAGGAAAGATTTTTTTTTTGTGATTTGTGGAGTCTGTTAAATGGGTGTAATGTTGGAGGGTCGATATTGGCACAAGGCGAGATCAACGACCCTAAATCATTTCGCACGATGAACCTACTCGGAGGGAGAAACTTTTTCAAATCGTGAAAAGGGCCAATCAAAGACAAAATCGGGTGGTTTAGATGAAGGTGGAGATAGATCTGTGGTCTCAAACAATTCCATGAATTGAACTAGTGCAGAGAAAGTTATGAATTCTATTAACGAAAAGTGGTAGGGGCTGCGAAGATCTACGGTCGAAACAAGATGTTGGATAGATCAATGGGTGAGAAGCATTCCACGATCAGAAGTTGCTCACTCGTCATTAGAGGAAATTTGGGGTCTAAAATGGGCCTTATAAGAAAACAAGCCACCAATAAATCATTGTGAGTTGGAATTCAAGAACCAATATAATTTCAATAAAATGAGTCAACCATAATGGTTGAATTGACATATTTGTCATAAAAAACTACTTTTTTGTTTGTATTTTCAACATATCTCCCTGTTTTTTTACTCAAATCTCGATCAGGAGGGCTCATTGGATGCATAATTTAATTCCACATCCAACGAGTAGCCACATTGCATACTTTTGATAGACCCCTCTACCCCAAAAACAAAAAATACCTGAAAAAATGTGATGATGACATCATCATCAATTTTTTTAGGTATTTATTGTTTTTGGGATAGCAGGGTCCATTAATAGTATACATTGTGGGTACTCGTTGGATACGGAATTAAATACCACATCCAACAATCCCTCCTGATCGAAATTTGAGTTAAAACACAGGGAGATATGTTGAAAATACCGACAAAAAAGTAGTTTTTTTCTTTCTTCTTCCAAAATTAATAAATATTATTTTATTGTTTTAACTATTATTTTATTATTTTCCTTAGGAGGCCCATTTTAGACCTCAAATTTCCTCTAATTGAAATGAAAAAGGGTTAGCAGAATGTTAAATTTCTCAAGGTTGAGCGGTCCCGATGAAGGTAGTTTGGAGATCGACGGTTGATATTGATCTCCCCAAATCAAGTTGTGCAGGTTGATAGTGTTGAGTTTTTGGGTATGAATATTTGGTGTATCAAGGGATTAGATCATAAATATGAACAGATCTACGATACTGAGTGCATGGAGAAACACGAGAGTTATGCAACAACAAAAAAACTATAAAAAAATCTAAGTGGAGAAGACACCCTCACGTATGATCTTCCTTCCCGACAATTAATTGATTTCCCTGAAGCCATTTGTGATACACCCACAGGATATATAATCCCTGCAGCAGTGCCATCTTGCCCAAAGCTAGATACCTATCGTATGGCTGGCATGTGAAATCATAAAGATATTATGAAAATCTAAGAAGTGGAACAACGAATCTGATTGCCACACGTACCAGGGGAAATGCAGTGAAAGAATGTTTATGGTATCGTCATCATAGGAGTGAAAGGGTCGTCACAAGAGTGAAATGGATAGAACACGTCCATTCCATATGCCCTGAAGCATATGGTCAGCCAGGATACTTGACGATGAAATGTGTGAATATGATGATAGGTCATCCCCTTTTCCAGTTTTCCAATCCTATATAAACACCACCTTTCAGAGCCATTAAGGTGCATAGGATGAGCTAGTGTAGAATCAAACTCATGGTATCATTCTTTCAAGAGGTCCTGAGGATTTTTACATGTTTGCAATGGCAATATAGTTCGAGAAGCTTGTTATTCTGGGTGTGTTGTTGGTTGGTGAGCTTGATTCCAAGCTCATCTATCGCCCTAGTTTTTCACACCAGGGAAGCACCAACCATCGAGGAGCAGACATCATACACCACTTTGAGAGATGCACCTATCTTTTGCGGGAGAGAATGATTGTACTAGTGAGCATCAAGGGCCCAAGGTCTTCATCATAGCTTTCATGCACCCCATCCACCAACCTTTTCTAAGGTGGTGAGGAGTACTTGAATGACAAGCCACTACAAAAGCTTGTTTCTACCCGAAGCAAGGGGGAAGTTGTGAATAAAGTTGAGCATGGAAAGGATATATATACTTATGTTGCAATAATCATTTCTAGTGATATTGTCGTACTGAAAATTTATTCTATTGTGCTACCATTTATGTTACCAAATTTTGGAAATGTAACAAATGATGGAAGGCATATTAAATATTTAATTTTAGTTTTCAGTAGTAAAATTTTGGTTGTTTTCTGTGTTTTCTTATATTTTGTAAATTTCGGTCTTTTTTAGGCTAGTTCTATAGGCATTACAACTTTGGGTTATTCGCTGAAATTTGGTTGCATGAGTAGAATTGTATGACATTGTTCCAGAATTCGAATTTTAGTTTCATTAGATAAAGAAACTTACATAAATACAGCAATACATAGCATCAAAATTCTCATAAAGAAATCGAGAGTTCTCAATCCATCATCCCCATAATAGCCCTATAATATCAACAGTTCCAAGCAAACAACTAGGATCTACCCATGTCACCAAATCTATGGACATCTCATATCCACTAATCACTATCACTCTTTTAATTTCTTACAACTTCAAATATATATGCCTACAATACACAAGTTAAGTTTTCAATTTTGATATTGTTA
Source organism: Pseudotsuga menziesii (assembly GCA_001517045.1). NCBI lineage: Eukaryota > Viridiplantae > Streptophyta > Pinopsida > Pinales > Pinaceae > Pseudotsuga > Pseudotsuga menziesii. Next base: position 49,403 of record LPNX010083007.1, read on the forward strand.
ACTTTCTGGCATGTTATGTACACTTATTGAAAAGTTAAATTAAAAATTACCATTCACATAAAATGCATCAAAAACATATACAATATTGCCGAGAAATACACACACACACACATATATAAAGTTATGTATTAAAACTTGAAATGTATTTACCTCCACAACATATATAAATAATGTTATTCCATAGTTATAGGCTGCTTGGGAGGTTTAGGCTGCAATTCCTCCTTTTCTAGAGAAGATAAATTTGTACATTCTAGTCTCTTAGCTTGTCTGGAAGCTTTTGGTTCTTCAGAAACTGCAAGAAGTGCATGCTCTGATTTTCGTTCTAATTCTTTCACTTTTGTTGCACATTTCTGCAAACTTTCTCTCAATCTATAGTTATCTTGGATGTACTTCTTCATCAATTCCACATTCTTCTTATTTTTCTCTTCATGTTCCTTTTCCTTTTGTTGAATACAATCATTTGCATGTTTCAAATCAAACTGAACTTGGGTCAATTTTTTCCTAGGTTTCTCTATCTCTATCTCCAACTCTTTTTCCCTTAATTCTGTATTGTTTGGAGTATACACAATTGCTACTCACTGAAGCATGTTGTTCTTCTACAGAGTGGCAATTCGATATTTTAGATCTTCTATCTCAGATTTACATCCCAAATGTTGTGATTCTCTATCCTTCAGTATTTTCAATATGAGCTCTTTAATCTCGTTATCCCTCTCAGCTATCTTGTTTTCCATTGTTTCTTTTATGGTTGACCACGCAGAGAGATCAACTACAAAATTCATTGCTACACTAGCATCCATCAAGGACTTCTCTTGAATTCTTAAGAAGGCGTGATAGCTTTATAACCCCTTTTTGACTTGTGCATGATCTTGTATTGCATTAAAAGCTACGTCCAGTACCTTCTCTCTGTTTTGCAGGGAACTCTCATACCTTATTAAATCTCATTGGTGTTCTGACATATCATAAATTTCACCAGAAATCATATGCCCACATTGTCCCTTACCAATTTTAGATTCTTTTAACTTTTCAACTCCTCTAGTCTATAGTTCTGCAGTAATCTTTTCAATTTCAACTATTTTCCCTTTCAACTCTTCATCTTTCTTAGCAATTATGTTTTTCATGTTTCCCTCTTTTTTAATATATTCATTTATCTCAAGTTGATGTTTATTGTACTCTTCAACAAGGCTGTTTTTAAAGTCATCCTTCATTATTTCAATTATTTTGTTTAGCTTACTAACTTCAGTGGTAAGTATTGCTTCCTAGCCGATAACAGTCCTTAGAGGGGGAATGTCCAACACCTCCGGTTGATGTTTCAGCTCATCTTCCAGTCTCTTTATGGTTTATTTATCTTTCTTCTGTAAAACCATATATTCTTCTCTGCATTTCTCATTTTTCTTTCTAAATTCATCCTGAATTTTCTCTAGTTCCTTATTCAAAGAATAAAGAACATATTCCTTCATTGCTATTATCCTTCTCGAACTATCCACAGTCTTCACAAGGGATCCTTGCAATCTTGCAATTTCATGTAAACAGGGAAAATTTTTAGGAGGCTTCAAAAAATGGAATTTGGCAACTTTTTTTTTGGAAAAAAGAATTGAAAAATGCCTCCTACCTTAAATAGGTCCAACATTTGAAAATTTTTAATAGAAGATTCCTGCATATTATCCACGTGTTATGTTTATAACCTTGCAATTGCCTGTAAATAGTGAAAATTTTAACAAGGCTTCAAAAAAAGGAATTTGGAAATTGTTTATTTTTGAAAAATAGTGCCTACCTTTAAGAGATCCTAAATTTCCATATTCTTAATCCTACAAATTTCTACGCTCTGTACTGCAGTAAGATACCAATAGGAAAAAAAAATTCTATGAAATTCAGCTTCATCTTTGAAATCCAACATTTTATCGAACAGTAGCTTAAAAACAATTTTACCATCAAAAAAATATTTTGGAGAGGAAGTTTTCTCAACTCCAAACTGTGGAGGTGTATATATACCTAGTGGAATTTTTGCACGAGCATAAATATCATCATCACTATTCTCCTCATGTTCATTAAACTCAACATCATGCATCTCGTTTACATTTATTTCTCTTCCTTCACGTAATCTGACTAGAATTGAGACAGCATCAAATTCTTCATGGTCACTTCCCAAACCTTCCATACAGTACTCAAAAGGATCTTCAGGGACTTGTACATTGTCCTTTGGAGATTGTTGAGGAACTTCCTGGTTAATTTTGTCCAATTTCGGCCTCTTAATGTATGTATTTTTAAATCTGCTTCCTTCTACAGTGCTGGATCGATATAAGTCAATAATTTTTTGTAGTGTTCCAGGGTAACTGAACTTCACTCTCTTCATTTTTCTCTCCTACAGTGAAAAAGGAAAGTTTTTTTCCAATAGATGAGGGGCATCTATGGCCAGGTCTTCAACTCAATGAATCACCAACTTCATACAATCACCTAAAATATCTTCCTTGTGGTGATTCATAATTGTCCTAAGTACAATTTGAATTAAGGTTTTGTACAGTCCTGGTGGAACATCTTGCATATTTAAACCATTATGGTAAACCTTAACCATTTTTCCACATATTTTGTTTGCCATCTCACCCTTTTCTACTTTGATGGTTTTCTTGGTGGTCAACATTGCTCCCCCCCTGCGTGGAATTTTTGTTGCACCTGACAACAAATCAGGTTCTAGACAAACCCTCCTCCCAAAAATAATCAATTCCTTGGACTCATTATCATAACTAGAAATGGGATTATCTATATATTCATTGTTGAAATTGAACTGAACGAAAAGAAAACAATGCACTCCTTCTCTAGCCATGACATTTAGCATACCTTCTGTCCAGTTGGTTCTGTCACTCCATGCCTCAGCACTCTCTCCAAATTTTCTGACAGTGAACCTCTCAGCAAATTCAGAACCCCCTTGTTTCAGTTGACGGCATGGAACATGAGGTTGTTTTTTCCATTTTGCAGGATGATGACACGCTCAGAAAGGAAGAAGGGGATGCACACACATGATGCATGTGAATGCATGCATAGGATACCAACACGCTGACTTTTCCAAACTAAAATAAAAATTACAAATGTCTTTAGACGTTTCCAAACTATAATAAAAGTTACAAATGTGTTCTGGATTTTGCAAACTATAATAAAAATTACAAATGTGTTTAGACGTTTCCAAACTATAATAAAAGTTACAAATTTGTTTTGGCTTTTGCAAACTATAATAAAAATTACAAATTTGTTCTGACTTTTCCAAACTATAATAAAAATTACAAATGTGTTTCAAGTCAACTATACACAACTTACATTTTCAATTTCAACATAGTTAACTTTCTATCATGTTAAGTGTACTTATTTTTCTAGCATGTTAAGTATACTTATTGAAAAGAAGAAAGTAAGAGTAAATAATAGAGTAAAAATTTTGCATTCTAAATATTCTGGAAAAATAAGAGTAATAAAGTGATTAATATAATAATAGAGTAATATTCTTCTCTACATGTTTTGATGCACTCTCAAACCGAACCCTCCTATTAAATGTTTATAGTAAATTTTTTTGGAAATTGGATGGCTATATATATTGAGAAGACTATCCTTGTGTTAATTTTATATAAGCTAACCTCGTATGCTCACAGTTGACCTATGGAAGGTGCAATTTTAACCTTTTTTGACTATTATGGACACTTGGTGTAAAATGCAAGCCATAAGCATAAAAATGCAAGCTTGGAATGCATAGCAGTTAAATTGAACATGAATGACTAAAATTCCAAGTATCTTGGCCAAATTCGAAAAAAATCACTGAAATTCTAAGTTTTGTTAAAAACAGTGTGTAAATATTCAAACATGGGCTTAGGAAAATGCATGCCACAGTTCGTACAATTGTCATAAGTTGAAAGTAACCCTGTGGGATTGAAGATAGATATATTTTTGATAAAAACCTCTTTCCGTTTTTTTAAATTATGTTTCATTTGTACAGAGTTAAATTGACAAAATGACAATTTTTGTGTTTTCAACCCAGTTTTACCTAGCACAAAAATGCCCACCCAACCCTAAGTATTGGGTATTTTTGAGTGATTTTAGTTGGAAATGGTATATTTTACTATTTTCCACATTAGTATACATTTATTTTTTCAAATTTGCTTCAGAAAGTCCATGTTGTGCAAAAACACTACATGGATGTCTTGTACTTATGAAATATCCACCTACATTAATAAAAATGCAAGCCAAACCCTCCTATTAAATGTTTATAGTAAATGGTTTTGGAAATTGGATGGCTAGATATATTTAGACGACTATCCTTGTGTTAATTTTATATAACCTAACCTCGTATGCTCACAGTCGACCTATGAAAGGTGCAATTTTAACCTTTTTTTTACTGTTATGGACACTTGGTGTAAAATGAAAGCCGTAAGCATAAAAATGCAAGCTAGGAGTGCATAGCAGTCAACTTGAACATGAATGACTAAAATTGCAAGTATCTTGGACAAATTCAAAATTAATAATTGAAATTCTAAGTTGTTACGTAAAAAATGGTGTGTAAATATTCAAAACTGGGCTTAAGAAAATGCACACCACGGTCTGTACAATTGTCATAAGTTGAGAATAACACCATGGGGTTGAAGCTAGATATATTTACATTTATTAATAAAAAATTATACTATTAGGTGTAATCTATATGGTGAATTATACTATTTAATGCATATGAATTACGTATTTGTTCCATTTAATTATGTCTGGTATATTATTGTTCTGTTATAATTGGTTTTTATTTTCAAATAATTTTTTCATTATATACGAAATTTGTAAGTTTGAAATGATAATATACATTTCCTATCATGTGGGTTATTGTGAATATGCTTTTATACTGTCCAAAAAACCTTTTATTTATAGCCTTCTAGATATGGTTGGATTCGCCATACAACACTCTAGAGATCCACACTCTCGGAATACTTTTATCATCATCCTATGAGCTATGGTGGACATTTCCCTAAGGCCAGTTATGCAAATTTTACCCATAATTCCTTACTTGGGCAATTTTTTATCTTCTCCTAGGCTCGATCTAATTTCCCTAAACCACATTTTCCAGGCTACTTGGACCAATATTCCCAAACTTAGCCAATTTCCTGATTTTAACTAATTTGTCGTATTTCTCCAAAACGATGCCATAATGCAACAATGATTTCAACTTCATTTCACATCATCATCTATGCCATTCCATGCCATCCAGGCATCATCCTTAGTGCAGGAATCAACCTTAATGCGGGCATCACTTATCCCCTTTAAAACACTTAGCCATTTTTTCTTTTTCTTTAGTATGCAAATTAACATTTTTCTTCTATTTTGGCAGGTTGATATTTTCCTTATCTGGCCACCATAAGAAAACCAAGAGCATGGATAGATATCCATTTCAACAATGAATAGGACCATATCATCTGATGAATTTTATCATCAAAGGAACACCCACTTTCAGTCATTTCGAAGTGGTCTCTCAAACTTTTTGTCTACCACTTGAGCAGTTCTCTTCAAACCCTAGGTCACCAAGGTAATTTCATTTTTCCTTCAAATTTGGAAAGTGATATTCCCAATGGGTATAGTTCAACAAGGTGAGTCCAGAAAAACCACTTTCATCTCCTATAGCTTCTTTCTCTCTCCTAGGCGGGCATTTTTTTGAAGCAGTGTAAATATGGCTGAGAGGCACTTTTGGCAGACTGATATCTTCTTCCTTAAAGACTTTTTGGTCAGGATAATTATATGGTTGGATGCACCATACAAGTTTCTAGAGATATACACTCTCATAATATTTTTATCATCAACCCATGAGCTATGGTGGGAATTTCCTAAAGGCCTGTTAGGCATATTTTACCAATAATTCATACTTGGACAATTTTTGATCTTCTCCTAGGCTTGGTCTAATTTCCCTAAACCACAGTTTTGGCAGGTCCATAAATTCTTCTTCAGTGTCTCTTTGGACAAAATAAGACCATGGTTGAGTATACAAAACAACAGCCTACAATATCCCCATGTGGTGCAGGTATTTTCTTCAACAAACCATTTGTGGTGGGAATCCTCTTAAGGCTACCTGGACCAATATTCCCACACTTGGCCAATTTCCTAATTTTCACTAATTTTCCCAAATTCTCCAGAACGATTTCATAATGCAACAATGATTTCAAATTCATTCCACATAGTCATCTACTCCATGCCATGCCATGTGAGCATCATCCTTAGTGCAGTCATCAACCTTAATGCGGGCATCACTTAGCCCCTTTACAACACTTAGCCATTTTTTCTGTCTTTAGTGTGCAAAATAAGATTTTGTTTCTATTTTGCAAGGTTGATATTTTCCTTATCTGTTCACCATAAGAAAAACCAAGAGCATGGCTAGATATCCATTTCAACAATGAATAGGACCATATCATCTGATGATTTTTATCCTCAATGGAACACCCCCTTGCGAGCATTTTCAAGTGGTCTCTCAGACACTTTGTCTAACACTTAACCAGTTCTCTTCAAACCCTAGGTCACCAAGGTGATTTCATGTTTCCTTCAAAATTGGCAAGTGATATTCCCAATGGGTATAGTTCAACAAGGTGAGTCCAGAAAAAACACTTTAATATTCTGGAGCTTCTTTCTCTCTCCTTAGCAGACATTTTTCTGGAGCAGTGCAAATATGGCTGAGAGGCACTTTTGGCAAATTTGTATCTTCTTCCTGAAATACTTTTTGGTCTAGATAATTATATGGTTGGATGCACCATACAAGTTTCTAGATATCTACACTGTCATAATATTTTTATCATCAACCCATGAGCTATGGCGGGTATTTCCATATGGCATGTTAGCCATATTTTACCAATAATTCATCTTGGACAATTTTTTATCTTCTCCTAGGTTTGGTCTAATTTCCCTCAACCACAGTTTTGGTAGGTCCATAAATTCTTCTTCGGTGTCTCTTTGGACAAACTGATACCATGGTTGAGTAGACAAAACAATATCCTACAATATCCCCATGTGGTGTGGGTATTTTCTTCAACAAACCATTTGTGGTAGGCATCCTCTTAAGGCTACTTGGACCAATATTCCCACACTTGGCCAATTTCCTGATTTTCACTAATTTGTCGTATTTCTCCAAAACGATGTCATAATGCAACAATGATTTCAACTTCATGCCACATAGTCATCTATTCCATGCCATGCCATGCAGGAATCATCCTTAGTGTGCACATCAACCTTAATGCAAGCATCACTTAGCCCCTTTACAACACTTAGCCATTTTTTCTGTCTTTAGTATGCAACATAAGATTTTTCTTCTATTTTGCGAGGTTGATATTTTCCTTATATGGTCACCATAATAAAATCCAAGAGAATGGCTAGATATCCATTTCAACAATGAACAATACCATATCATTTGATGATTTTTATCATCAATGGAACACCCCCTTGCGAGCATTTCCAAGTGGTCTCTCAAACTCTTTGTCTAACACTTAACCAGTTCTCTTCAAACCCTAGGTCACCAAGGTCATTTCATTTTTCTTTCACACTTTAACAGTGAGATTCCCAATGGGTAGAGGCCAACAAGGTGAATCCATCATGACCACTTTCATCTTCTGGAGCTTCTTTCCCTCTCCTAGGCGGGCATTTTCTAGAGCATTGCAAATATGGCTGAGAGGAACTTTTGGCAGATTGATACCTTCTTCCTGAAATACTTTTTGGTTGGGATGATTATATGGTTGGATGCACCATACAAGTTTCTAGAGATATACACTTTCATAATATTTTTATCATCAACCCATGAGCTATGGCAAGAATTTCCCTAAGGCCTGATAGGAATATTTTACCAATAATTCATACTTGGACAATTTTTTATCTTCTCCTAGGCTTGGTCTAATTTCCCTAAACCACAGTTTTGGCAGGTCCATAAATTCTTCTTCATTGTCTCTTTGGAAAAACTGAGACCATGGTTGAGTAGAAAAAACAACAATGTATAATATCCCCAAGTGGTGTGGGTATTTTCTTCAACAAACCATTTGTGGAAGGCATCCTCTTAAGGCTACCTGGACCAATATTCCCACACTTGGCCAATTTCCTAATTTTCACTAATTTGTCGTATTTCTCCAGAACGATGTCATAATGCAACAATGATTTCAACTTCATGCCATGTAGTCATATATTCCATGCCATGCCATGCAGGAATCATCCTTAGTGAGGGCATCAACCTTAATGTAGACATCACTTAGCCCCTTTACAACACTTGGCCATTTTTTATGTCTTTAGTGTGCAAAATAATATTTTTCTTCTATTTTGTGAGGTTGATATTTTCCTTATCTGGTCACCATAATAAAAACCAAGATCATTGCTAGATATACATTTCAACAATGAACAAGACCATATCATCTGATGATTTTGATCATTAATGGAACACCCCCTTGCGAGCATTTCCAATTGGTCTCTCAAACTATTTGTCTAACACGTAACGAGTTCTCTTCAAACCCTAGGTCACCAAGGTCATTTCTTTTTTCCTTCACACTTGGAAATTGAGATTCCCAATGAGTAGAGGCCAACAAGGTGAATCCATCATGACCACTTTCATCCTCTAGAGCTTCTTTCTCTCTCCTCAGTGGGCATTTTTCTAGAGCAGTGCAAATATGGCTGAGAGGCACTTTTGGCAGATTGGTATCTTCATACTGAAAGAATTTTTGGTCAGGATATTTATTTGGTTGGATGCACCATACAAGAATCTAAATATCTACACTCTCATAATATTTTTATCATCATCCTATGAGCTGTGGCAGGCATTTCCCTAAGGCCAGTTAGGCAAATTTTACCAATAATTCCATACTTGGACAATTTTTTATCTTCTCCTAGGCTTGGTCTAATTTCCCTAAACAACAGTTTTTGCAGTTTTTCCATGTTTCTGTGAGTCTAATTTCCCTAAACCAAAGTTTTTTCATGTTGGGAGTGCATTTGAGTAAAGCAATCCAAAATTGACTTGCTTTAGTAAAATCCATGCACATGCTTGATTTCATTTTCCCATACCTCAACCCGTCATACACGTGTTGAATGTATTGAGTGTAAAATATGTCATATAATCATCTAAACCTGTAAATGGTAGTTTTCTCTTTTCCCTACCTGTCATATTCTGAACTTTCAACCAACTATCAAATACGTCACTTAACAAACCATCAAATTCTATGATTCAATGAACCTGAATCGAGTCAGATTCTAGCGGCATTGAGAGTGATTGCATCACCCAAACATGAACTCAACATTTCATCATGATTAACCTTTTTTTACCACCTTTCAATTATTCCAAGGGCCAACATAGTACACATATCCAGATCTGTCCTGAACCCATGGCAGCTGCAGTCAATTACCAATCATGTTGCTTCTTATGTAAGATTGATAAATAGGGGCCACTGTTATCAGTAGGCTATGCAATATTCAATCCATTCTCTATGTTCATTAATTTTTGTCCATTATGGCCGCAAATGTGTGCAAATTTGAGTTCATTGATATTATGAGTGAAATGGGTAGAATTGAAAAGAATTGGAGATAGTCTCATCTGGGTTCAATGGCTTTCATTGGAAGTTCCATTGCATCTTATTGTTTTTATGTTCATTTGACATTCCTTTCCTATCACTCAGTGAATTCTTTCTTTCCCTGAGTTAACACCTTGTCCCTCTTCAACAACCCAAGTGTTCCCTCTCAGTGGGTTGAGTGTGTGCCCCCAGCATGAACTACAGAGGCTGGGTGGATGGATCCAACATGACCTGCAGATGTTCGATGGGGAGGTTGAACTTTAACATCAGAGATTGAATGAGTGCCCTCTTGCTTATGTTCCTTCTTCCTATTCCTTCTTCTTTTACTCCTTTTAGACTGTCGGTTACTAGTATCAGTACTTTCACCGCATGAGGTAGAAGGAGGAGGAGAATCAACTAGAGGTGAAGGGGAAGTAGTGTTTTTATGCCCTTGATATAAGGAGCTTACTTGAGAAGCATCAGGAGCATTCAGGATAGTTGGAGTGGAAAACAACCACGCCGGTAGCCCTAGGGTGAATCTAGGTAGATTCAAGGTGGCCATCAAGGGAACACCAACATTCCCTGTGAGAGAAATAGTACAAGGAGTTCCCATCATGGGGATCTCTTGGTTGGTGCTCAAAGGGGTACTGTTAGCCATAGTTTCAAACAACAAGACAAATTCTAAGGTCGAGAGGCAACCACAAGTACAAAGCACACACCTTAAGGAAAACTAAGTACAAGAAAACCACACAGCGCTCACTAAAAAATTCCTAAAGCCAAACAGAAAAATAGGTCTAAGATATGCTTTCTAGAAGAAAGATGATAGAAATTTGCTTGGCATCCCTATAGATGTTCTTGGGCACAAGCAGAGGAATCACCCACCTCCCTCCCACACCTTCTACCGGGGTTACCTTCCAAGCCCGTCCAAGGTCAACCAGAAATAGCCTTTCGGTGTACCGGTGTATGAACCCTAGATGTCAAAGAGACTAAAGGCTACCTTAACTATATTGAAAGTCTGGGGGGACAGTTGTAAGCCTGGTTCATATGCATGGGCAGGGTAGCAAATCCCGAAACCTTGGTCTACGCTTTGACAAGGAATCAGAGGGTTATCTCCTCAGTTCAAGTCTCCACATGGCCTCATGCTTAACTCCCGTTTGAGAGGAGATTCCCAGATACAATCAACATAGAAGAGGATTTACCTAGTGATAGGCCAACTACATCTAAAATTTAATACTTGTGGAGAGTTAAAACTCCCTATTCCACAAGTCTAGCCTAAGCTACTTGGTGTAGGAGCCGATAAAATAAAACTTACAAGTCATTTTAAATTATATCGTTCATTTTAATAGGTTGTTTTTAGTCAAAGGGTAAATGGCATGAAACTTATGTGGTGTTTTGAATCAAAGTTGAAACAAAATGACTAAGAAAAGAGAAATGAAATGCAAAAAGAAAAATAGTATTCTCTTTTTATTTTTCAAATAGAAACTTGAAAGCCACAAAAGAACAAATTCTTTTTTTCTTTATTTTTTTCAAAAACAATGATATGCCATGCAATCTAGACTAAAAAACTAATCTACATGTACATAAAGCAAACATGTGTTTTTTTTATTTTTCTTTTATAAATGCAAAAGAAAAATAGCCTATAAACTAATGTAAGCAAGTAATGTAAGCAAAGCAAATAGACAACTACTCTACACCCCACAAGGTCAATCCAAAGAAGGAGGGGGAGGGGGGAAGGCAGCAAAAAAAAGTTCAAAGACTTGAAAGAGACTTACAAGATAGACAAAGAGAACCTAATAGAGATAAAACAACCTCTCAGGAGTCATGCACATGTAGAGGACCCTTGAATACCCTACAAATAGCCCTCAAATCACTCAAAAACCCTAAAAATTGATGACATAACATAAATTTAGGTGCATATGTGGGTTTCCTTAAGGAAGGTCGCATATAACACATCGATTGTAGGTATTGCAAGTGATGTATACAACATAGAGACGTGACTATTTAGCCTGAAATTCATGTATGGATGACAAAAAGCACAAAAGGGTCAAAAACTAACCTAGGAAGGCAGCAAAGGTGTTCCAACAGACTCAAAAGGTGTTCCTAACTTGTAAGAAGGACCTAAAACCTTACAAAAGTATGGAAAAAAATAGAGAGAAACCACAAATAGACAAGGCACTCCCCAACGGAGTCACCAATTCTATTGTAAAGGAAATTTTCTCATGGCTATGGTTTAAGAGGCCATCAACGTACTGGGGTTGAAAGAGAGATGCATAATGTTCAACAAGTATATATAAGCAAGTTTCAGAGATTATAATGGTTCATACCTTATCCAAATGAATTTTGATCCAAGCATCCCTTCAATCCTCTTCCTGATCCCCTTGCTCCAAGAGACATGTAAAACAAATTATGCCTTCCTCAAACCATTATGACCACATATAAAGCAATGATAATCAAATAATCATGAAATAATAACCTGATTAACATCAACATCTGATCATGAACAGAGATTCAATCACACATTGAAAAATGATTTGGGAAGAAGAAGGACATCACATCTTTATTAATCTTGAAAACAAGTACAAGTATACCTTCTCTTCAAGTTCGGCACCTCATGAAACCTTGATCTGGTTCTGCTGCTTCTCTTCTCCAAGGAACTCAGCCTCCAAGCTCTGCAACACAAGGAGAAAACTTCTAGGGCAAAGGTGTGGGAAAAAGAGAGGTCCAAATCCTCTAGCATAACAATGAAAAGATTCAAGTCCCCTCTCATGGACCTCCCTACCTCTATTTATATGCTTTATGAAGAGTTAGGGTTGAAGACAAAGTAGTTACAACTGAAGGAGTCAGTTGCATAACTACCCAAACTACCCGGATTTCAAAATACGTATTTTTTTGACATTTTCAGGAGGCGTGCGCGGGTTGTGGAGACAACAGTAATGTATTCTAGAGGTATATGAGGGTCTCAATGCAAAAAGTCACGTATTTAAGCTGTATGTGAGTATTATATATAGCAACTCGCGTACATACGTGGGTTTCCTTAAAGAAACTCACATACACATCAAACAAGCTCATTTTTAGGGTATTTCTAGGCATTTTCAAACTTTGGTGTCTTCTAGAAAGTTTTAGCTAACTGAAATATATTTCCAATGGTGTAGAGATGAATTCAAATGGACTTTAAAAAATCAAGATATGGGTCCTCCAAGTTAGGTGTTTTTTCAGTGACTTTCATGAAGTGTCATCATGGAAGTGTCGACATGCGACGGAATCATGGGAAAGTGGTCATAGGCAGAGATGTGTCATTTTGAGCTATAACACATAGCAGGATTGATTTCGTCAATTCTATCTTTTAATTTTTCCACATCATATGGGTATTGCATGTCGTTTTCCACTGAGACATATTTGTCAGTGGCATTTCTCTCTTTCTTACCATTTTCTTCTTTCATTGGTATTTCTATTTTCTCCTTAGATACCTGTCATGCACTGTGCATCTCTATTATAACTCTTCTCTACTTGCATATCCGATCCAGATAACTAGAATGCAACTTCCTCTTCTACTCCCTTTCTACCCCTAGTGTTCAAACATGTCCACTTCAGCCCTTTTTCCCCCCCTGTGTTGCACTGTCATGTTTTCCTTGTTCCACAGTAGTTGGTATCTTCGTTTAAAACCAGGAAAGTACAGTAGAGGATAGGTTGGCTCATGGGTGAATCCACATTTCAGTTTCACTCAAATGAAATCCACTTTTAACATGGTCAATCCGACCCTTGAGGTCTATAAATAGAATTTAATAGGTAGTAGGGACAGTTGTTATTGGAGGAGTTGTTTGATGTTACTGATTCAACTATAATCTATCCCTTTGCTCTGTAATAAACCATAATATAATAAAAAATGGTCTTGGCCCCCTTCTAAAACTTTCTTGAGTATCGATCTTGTTATATTTTTGCATTGTCTTTGATTTTTTTCCTTGGAATGTATTATATATGTTATGTTCTCATTTATTGATTTCTGCAAGGAACGATGATGATTTATATTATAATAAGAAAGAAACAAACCATACAAACTTGCATATCCATGAGATTGGTTTCCAAACAACGATGCTCGTCAACAAGAAACCAACATTTATAGTTGTTTTGTTCTCATTTCAAATGTTGGATGCATTGTTATTTCACAATAGAAATTCAATTTATGTCTAAAATTAAAACTATACTAGTCTAATTTGGTTTTTGTATGTAAACTTCCAAATTTCATACCTACAATGTAATTCGATTGAAATTGGTGTGCATTTTTAGTTCTGGCCATGAAAAATTGGAAAATACTATTAATTGTTGTTTTCGGTGACTTAGATTTTACTATATATCTTACAATTTATAGAAATGAGTACAAGAGTTTGTAGAAAAGGTTGGTATGTCTATGCTATAGTGCAATTTATTTAATATAGCATGAAATGATGATCTGTCAATTCATTTGTAGAATATATTTCAAGAATATTTCATATGTCAATTCATTTGTAGAATATATTACAAAGAATATATTCCATCATTTGTACTTTCATACACACTTCTCAGTATGGGTTGCACATTAAACTCTCTTAGACATAGGAAAAATGCACATATGGATTACACATTACACTTGTATTACACATTAGAAAAACATTAACTATATCAAAATATATGCATTTCCAAGAAATACTGACAATTTATATTACAACAATATTAGTATGTACATAGACATCAAATGTGCACCATATTATTTTAGAAATCTAGGCTGCTTGGAAGTGGGGAGGTTTTTTCAATTCCTCCTTTTTAGAATGAGAAAATTCACTATAGATTCTCTTGCCTTTTCCAGACCCCTCCAATTCTATAGAATCTTCACCAGCCATATGTTTTAATTGTTTTTCTTGCTCTTTCACTTTGTTTGCAAGATTTATCAGTTTTGTATGCAATCTATCTTTTTCTTCTAGGCCTTTCTTCAACATCTTTACATTATTATTTTTCTGATTTGAGTGCTCATCTTCCTTTTTTTTTAAGATCATCAACTATCTACTTCAGGTCAGATTGAACCGCACTTAATTTTCTCTTGACCTATTATACCTCCTTCTCGAGCTCTTGTGCCCTCAAATTGCTATCAGATGGAGTATACAAAATTGCTTATGCCATAGGTTTATTCTACAAAGATTTAATTTGGGATTTCAAATCTTGTATCTCACTGTCACATCCAAAATGTAGTGCTTTTCATTTCTCCAATAATTTTTGGTGAAGGTCTCTAATTTCAGCCTCCTTCTCCTCTATCTTCTTCTTCAATGTTGGATCTAATGAGCCAAATGTAAACTCTACAACATTAATTGTTGAAGCAACTTCATTCAAGGTATTCTCTCGTTGTTGCAAGGACTTCTGAAACTTGAGTAAGCTCTCCATAGTTACATCACCTAGTTTTATACTGCCAAAAAGTTTTGGTGTGATGGCCTTTTTACCCTTTACTGTTTATTATTCTGGTGTGCAGACCTATTTACCCTTGACTGTTGATTATTCTGGTGTGCAGACTTGTTTACCCTTGACTATTGATTTTTTTCCTCTTCCAGAACTTTTAGCCTCAAGAGTTGCTCTAATCCTTTCAATTCTCTTTTTTTGTAGCAACTCATTTTTGTTTTTAATTGTTTTATTCAATTTTTCCAATATTGCTTCATATTCTGCAATCTTATTTTGTTGTTTAATGATCATTTCTCTCAATGCCCTTTGAAACTCAACCTTCAAACCTGCAATAAATGTTTCTTTCTGCTTCAATTCTTGTTGAAGTTCTGCTTCCTTACCAAATACCGTTTTTAGTGGTGGCATGTTCAAAACTTCAAGTCTATTTTTTAGCTCATTTTCAAGTCTCCCTATAGTTTCCTCATATTTTTTATTCTGAGCCTCATACATGTCTTTCAATCTATCAAGGTCAAAAATTGATTCTGCTAGAACTACGATAAATTTAAAACATTGATCCTTAATAAGTTCATCCTTCTAGCCAATTATTTTTTCAGTTTCCATAATTCTTTTCTCTAAACCTGTAACACAATGTACCAAATCAAGAATTTGGACATCCTTAGTTCTGCAAAATTCGTCTCTAGCTTTGAAGGAATCCTCCCACAAGGTAGATTTCTCTTTGAAATGTACCATTTTATCAAATAAAGAAAAAACAAATCTACCATAAAAAGAATATTTGGCATGAATTAGGTATTCATCACTCGTTGGTGAACGGTCCATATCATTGTTCACAAATTCCCCCCATTGATCTACATTTTCATTTCCATGCATTCCAACCAAAGTTGTGACAGCAACATCTTCTTCAAGGGAAAGTCATGAAGACATGTTGTTTCCTACAAGTTCCATATTGTCCTCTAAAGGTTGGCCGATCTTCTTTTTCTGGTTGAGTCACTCATTGAAGAAGCAGAGTATGACTAATATATCTCGTTTTGCATATGGTTGATAAAGAAATCCGGCCTCAATTGCACTCAATCAATCACCAATAACCTTGTCGCAAATATAGAAAATGTGCCGAAAATGCATGAGTTGACCCACGGGGACTTCACTTAGTGAACATCTCACATATCACGTGCGATCGTGGGATATTAAAGAATACCCTTAATTTCTAGAGATATTGACCCAAACTCTTTTTGTTGAAACCCCCTCCCAATAATTAAAACCTCCTCCCCACCCCTTTTTATACCTCAATCCTTATAAACCACCCTACCCACCCCCACCTTAAACCCCTCATCCCCACAATACCTGCAATATATTGGTTCAATTTTTAATAATTTTAAGACCCACAATATGAACTAACGTGATAGGATATTGGTCAACAAGTGAAGCCCTTGTGAGTTGACACGTGCATTGAAAGATGGAATTGGTTTGGTGGGTGTGTAAAGATAGCCATATATCGTCGATATAGAGATGAAAGTTCCTCTAAAATTAAAAACGTCGATATGGCCATGGTTTTTTCGCCATGATAAAAAAAATGAAGTATTAATCCACGAATGTTCAAAACATGGAAATATTTCGTGGAAAACCCGACCAAATGTACTAGTGTGGGATAGCTTTCGGAAAATATTCCAAGAGAAATATATGTTAGGAAGGTTCTTCGACATAAAGGTGAAAGAGTTTCATGAGCTACGTATGGGATCCATGACTATGGACGCTTTTATTAATAGATTTCTAGATCTGTTACATTATGTACCATACATTAAGGATGAAAAGGTAAAGACCCAACAGTTTTTAGGATGTCTCCCTCCCAACTTTCAAGAAAGGATTGAATTTGACATGCCAAAAAATTTGAATACCACGCTTCACAAGGCCAAGCTCTACTATGAGCATGGGTAGCTATGGCAAGAGAACATCAACCAGGACAGAGAAAAGTCTAAGAACTTTTTTGATAACCGCAAAGATGGGTTTAACCCACAGCCATACAGAAAACAGAATAACAACTAAATTCCAACAAACAAGAACTTCAACAAATCTGGTACAAATCCATATGTACCAACTCCTACTGGTAACAAGCTAGTAGCAAGTGGAGCCAATGCTACTCCGCTACATATCAAGTGTTGGAAATGCAGTAGGACTATTATGCCCAAT
Organism: Pseudotsuga menziesii; assembly: GCA_001517045.1. Lineage (NCBI taxonomy): Eukaryota > Viridiplantae > Streptophyta > Pinopsida > Pinales > Pinaceae > Pseudotsuga > Pseudotsuga menziesii. Next base: position 66,517 of record LPNX010083007.1, read on the forward strand.
ATTGTAAGAACAAGACCGGTGGGGTCTTGCACAACTTACAAGAAGAACCAACTATAGAAGACATAGCTGGAACACTGTGGATTTATGCAGCATTGGATGGATGACAGGAATATCATCAAGCTACAATGGTTGAGATAGAAGTTAAGATCTTGAACACCTCTATTTCAATACTTCTTGATCCCGATTCTTTCCGGAACTATGTTTCACCTAAAATTGTTGATGTATGCAAACTAGGAAAAGTAAAGCATGATAAACCTTAGCAGGTATAGTTTGCCACAGGTACGAAATGGAAAGTTTCAGAAATAGTTGAAGATTGTGAAGTAAACCGGAATGTTTTTCCTACAAAGGTAAACCTGAACTTCCTACCCTTAGGATCATACGATATACTTATTGGCATGGACTGGTTGTAACAACACCATGTCATGCTCAATTCCTTATACAAGTCAATATTGTGTACTGATAGCCAAGGGAACCAAGTGAAGGTTCAAGGAATTTCAAAGAAGGTTTCTGTAAGGAAAATATCTACCTTACAAGTGAAGAAATGTGTTAGGAAAGGTTGCAAGTTGTTTGCAGTAAAAATCCGAGACATAGAGTATAAAAGAGAACAACACATAGAATACTTTCCCATTCTTGAATAATTCAAGGATGTGTTTCCTAAGGAAATCCCAATATTACCTCCAAAACAAGACCTAGACTTTTCCATCAAACTGACACCAGGATCAATTCTGGCTTCCAAAGCCCCTTATCGCATGAGTGCACCAAAATTGGTGGAACTCAAACTACAATAGCAGGAGTTGATAGAGAAAGGGTATATTCGGCCCAGTGTGTTCCCTTGGGGAGCACCAATATTGTTTGTAAAAAAGAAGGATGAAATGATGTGGATGTGCATCGATTATCGTCACTTGAACAAAATGACTATCAAGAACTGATACCCACTCCCTAGGATCCTTGTTTGATCAGGTGGGAGGAGCCAAAATATTTTCAAAGATTGACCTGCGATCTGGGTACCATCAGGTACAGATTCGCAACGAGGATATTCATAAAACCTCCTTTCGTACGAGGTACGAGCACTACAAATTTTTAGTGATGCCGTTCAGGTTGACCAATTCACCCATGAACTTTATGTGTATGATGAACAACATATTCAATAAATATCTAGATAAGTTTTTTTTGGTCTTTATAGACGAAATCCTATTTTATTCCAAGAATAAAGAGGAACACGAAGAACACCTTCGCATAGTACTACGAGTGTTGCGAGAAGTTAGAACACAAGCTTTACACTAAGTTTAGTAAATATGATTTTTACAAACCAAAAATACAGTACTTAGGTCACATTATCTCTGAGACAGGTATAGTTGTGGACCTGGAAAATATTAGAGCCATAAAAGATTGGCCTACCCCTACTAGTGTCACTAACATTAGGTCCTTTTTTGAATTAGCCGGATATTATTGAAAGTCCATTGAGAACTTCTCGAGAATCACTTGCCCCATGAACGCTTTGCAAAAGAAAGAAAATAAGTTCTTATGGACTACCAAGTGCGAAGAATGTTTTCAAAATCTTAAACATCTTTTGATAACCGCATCGATACTACGAATTGCGGATCCCGATGAGGATTTCGTTGTTTGCATGGATGCAAGAAAGGAAGGACATGGGGGAGTCCTCTTGCAGAATGATCATGCAATCTATTATGAATTACGGAAGTTAAAAGAGCATGAGCATAAGTACCCCATGCACGATCTTGAGTTATTGTCCATCTTCCACGCTTTGAAGATGTGGAGGAACTACCTCATGGGAAGGAAGTTCCTTCTGAAGATAGACAATATGATCCTGAAATATTTATTCAATCAACCGGATGTGAATGCAAGGAAAGCCAAGTGATTGGATTTCCTTAGTGAGTACCATTTCGAGCTAAATCATATTAAGGGAAAAGAGAACAAGGTTTCCTATGCTTTGAGCCAATGAACTCATATGATATATGAGGTGACTTTAAGTCAAATCGATGCACATTTGCATGAGAGGATTAGAACGACCAACAGAGATGACCCTTTTTATGTAGAAATCCTCAAGAAATTCCGAGAGGATAGGTTGTTTCAACAACAAAAAGAGTACAAGGTAAACGAATTAGGACTTCTATGGTCCAAGGAGAGATTGTATGTTTCAAAAGGAGGGGAACCCTACTCGGGGCACTCGAAATATCCGCCATCAAGAGACACTTTTTTTGGCCTAAGTTAAAGGCCGACATTGCGATGTTTATTGCGAAATGTCAGGAATGTTAGCTAGTCAAAGCTGAGCATCAACATCCTTTGGGATTGCTGCAGCCATTACCCATTTCGGAATGGAAGTGGGAGGCCATAAGTATGGATTTTATCAATGTTCTACCAAAAAATAAGAAGCAACATTATTATGTTTTTGTAGTAATTGACAAGTTGTCAAAATTAGCACACCTCATTCCTGTGAAGTCGACCTACAAAGCAGTGAACATTGCTAATATCTTCTTGAAGGAGATATTTAGATTACACGAGATACCCAAGGAAATCATCTCAGATCGAGATGTTAATTTTACAGGAAAATTTTGGATATCTTTATTCTCTGGATTAGAGACACAGTTGAACTTTAGCACTACTTATCGCTCACAGATATACGAGAAGACGAAAAGAGTAATCCAGATTGTTAAGGACATGCTTAGGATACATGTCATGAACAACCCCAGTAAGTGGGAAGACTACCTGCATCTTGCAGAGTTTGCATATAATAACGGCTATCACACTTCCACCAAGATGAGTCCCTTTGAGGTACTCTATGGATGGAAGTGTAGAACACCGGTTACTTGGGATATCTCGATGGATTGGCTCATGCTAGGGCCTGATTTATTAATGGACTGGGAATAGATCGTTACTAAGGTCCAGGTGAACCTTAAAGAAGCACAAGGCCACGAGAAAAGAAAAGATAAAGAATTTCAAATCGGTGATCATGTGTACTTGAAAGTAAAACAAAAAACAAATTAATAAAAGAAAAAGAATTTCAAAAAAAAAAAATTTACATAGATCGAAATAGAAAAGATAAAGAATTTCAAATGGGCGATCATGTGTACTTGAAAGTAAAAGAAAAACGAAGCTCGTTGATCTTGGGTAGGTGTGGTAAGTTAGGACCTATATTTTGTGGACCTTTTGAAATACTGGCCAAGAAAGGGCTAGTGGAATATGAGCTAGCGTTACTCGTGCACGTAAGAGTCCATAATGTTTTCCATGCATCCATGTTAAAGAAATATGACTATGATACTAAACATGTAGTTGATTGGTCATTATTACAGGTGGAACCTGAAGGGGAGTTTGTCCCTAAACCTATTCATATATTGGACAAAAGGAAGGTGCATCTCAGGAAGCGCACCATAGTCTAGTTAAAAGTGCAATGGAATCACTTCAAAGCCGATGAGGCTACTTGGGAGAATGAGGCCACCATGATAAAGGATTACCCCGCCTTGTTTCATGATGTCATTCCAAGTCCCTAGAACACTAGGGACGGTGTTTTTCTAAGCGGGGAGGGATGTAATATCGTGAATTTTGGAACTAACATTTATAGGCATGAGCTTATTGATTATGATGTTATCTTGATGTTTTATTTTGATATATTGGGTCGAATACCCCACTGCATATGAACATGATGATTTGTTTTATATGTATTGGGTCTAATCCAATTATTGATGATATATATATATGCTTGTTTGTGTTGGGCGTGGACCCTGAAGCACATGATTGATAAGATGTTTTATGGTGAGCAAGGAGCTTGGAGCACATGGGTAATTAATGTTTTGTGTTGAGCAAGGAGCTCTAGAGCACATGGGTAATTAATGTTTTGTGTTGAGAAAGAAGCTCTGGAGCACATGAGTACTTATATTTGTATTGAACGAGAAGCTCTAGAACACATGAAAATATAACTGTTGATGTTGGGCATAAGCCCTGGAGCCTTCCATGTTGATGTTGAGCATAAGCTCTGGAGCATTGGATCCGTGGCCATTATATCCCTAGGTGTATCATACAAGTACATCCTAGCATTAATGTTGAGTGAAGAGCTCTAAAATTGTACTAAGTTTGTAACTCCTTGTTTTAGTGTTGAGTATGGCCTCTGGTGAGCGCTAGGAGTTACTGAAAATAATTTAATAATTTCCGAGTGAAAATGACTTAAGAAAAATATTGATCTCATCAAAATTATTTATAAGTGATTAAATGAAATTTCAAATTTTTGTATTCTCATCAAGCATTGAAGAACTACCATGTTATATGAGGGAATCCAACATGCAAGTATTTTTAGAGTTTCCTAGCCTAGTAGACCTAACCATCTACCTATTTGACCTTAATGAAGAAGTGTCATTAAGTCTAGGGATCATGGTATATGATGCCCAAAGACAAATGTTAACAAATGTTATATTATTATGTGTTTTATACATGGTATGTATAAAGAATAAATATAGTAATAATATTAATTATGAAAGAAAGAAAGAAAAGCTCCATCCATTATTATTTATTATTAAAAGATAATAAATAGTACAATACCTACAAAATTCTAATTACGAACTAGTTCAAAGTGTTAACTTTTCATATGCTTAGCTAAGACATCAGTATTTCATTTCATTTTCATAACAAAAGCATATACACAGGATCACTGAAAGAAACAACATCACAAGAACAACACAGATTTATCCTGGGAAAACCCTAAAGGAAAAAACCCAGCAAAAGCTTCCTCAATATAGATGCTCCAAAAAGGTAAAAGGTAAAACCAGCAAGGAGATCAAAAACCTGATCCTCCTCCTTCTCTAGCTACTTCTCTCCTCCACAAGTGTGCTACTCAAGTGAGTGAGTGTGTCTCAAATGAGGAGAGCTACACCTCTATTTATATTCATCCGTTCACTTCAATTAACTCATCCAACATGTAGGCTCGAGTTAATCATGTAGGCTCGAGCTACACATGTAGGCTCAAGTAACCACACTGGGGTGCTAATGACCCACCTTTACAATTAGAGGGGACAACCTCATGACTCTTTTTAGTTCTTCCGATTAGAATCATCGAGGTACAAGATAATACAAGTGTTTCTCTCGGTAGGACCATTGGGGACCATAAAAGATACATATAGAATATTCTTCGAAGTTACAATATTTCAACACTCCCCCTTAATGAGAAGGGTATTCTACAACAACAACAAAAATAGTAGGATAGGACATCATCAACATCATCAGGGTAACACATCTATAAATCATTGGAAGCTTTTCAACATCATATACTCTTCGTCTTCAATTTTCAACGACAACAACTCTTTGATCAGCATCAACATCTTTTGACCTTTTGATCAGCAACATCTTCAACACTTTGACCTTTTGATCAACAACACCTTTAGCAACATATTCAGCAACATCTTCAGCACTTTGACCTTTCGAACAGCAACATCTTCAGCACTTAGACCTTTCAATCAGCAGCAACATCTTCAACACTTTGACCTTTCGATCAGCAACAATATCTTCAACATTTTGATTAGCAACATCTTCAGCACTTTGATATTTCGATCAGCAACAACATCTTAAACATTTCGATCAGCAACATCTTCAGCACTTTGATCTTTTAATTAGCAACAACATCTTCAACATTTCGATCAGTGACATCTTCAATACTTTGATCTTTCGATCAGCAACAACTTCTTCAGCATTTTGTTCTTTCGATCAGCAACCTAATCGGTAACATCGTGATCAGCACCATAACCATACTTCAATTCTTGAACATCATCATCATCATGATATTCTGATCTTTTGATCATTACATCGTCATCAACACATACTGATCATTTGATCATTACGTTATCATCATCATACTCTGATCTTTCAATCCATACATCATCATCGTCATACTCTGATCAGTACATCATCATCATCATACTCTGATCTTTCGATCAGTACATCATCATCATGCTCTGATATTTTGATAGTTACATCATCATCATCACACTCTGATCTTTTGATCAGTACATCATAATCATCATCATACTCTGATCTTTCGATCAGTACATCATCATCATCATACACTGATATTTCAATCAGTACATCATCATCATCATGAAAACATCAAAATATCATCATCATCACACTCTGATATTTCGATCAGTACATCATCATCATCATAAAAACATCAGCATCATCAAAACATCAACATGATCCTTCCTTTCAGAATTATGGGATTTAGGTCTTTACGGAGTTACCAATGATCCTTCCTTTCGGAATTACGGGATTTAGGTCTTTACGGAGCTACTAATGATCCTTCCTTTCAGAATTAGGGGATTTAGGTCTTTATGGAGTTACTAATGATCCTTCCTTTTGGAATTACGGGATCAACACATTTGTGGAACTCAGACAATCCTTCCTATTGGAATTACGGGACCAACACATCTATGGAACTCAAACAATCCTTCCTATTGGAATTACGGGATCAATTCAATGATCCTTCCTTTCGGAATTATGGGATTTAGGTCTTTATGGAGTTACTAACGATCCTTCCTTTCGGAATTACGGGATCAACACAGATGTGGAACTCAGACAATCCTTCCTATTGGAATTACAGGATCAACACATCTGTGGAACTCAGGCAATCCTTCCTATTGGAATTACGGGATCAATTCAATGATCCTTCCTTTCGAAATTACGGGATTTAGGTCTTTACAGAGTTACTAACGATCCTTCCTTTCGGAATTATAGGATCAACACAGATGTGGAACTCAGACAATATTTCCTCTAGGAATTACGGGATCAACACACGTTCTCGAGTACCGAAGTCACCGTATACATTCTAAACTGAAGTTCAAGGATGATACAATCCTACCACATTCACGGGGACCGAGATCTCCAGATACATTTTGAACTGAGGTTCAAGGATGATGCAATCCTACCACTTTCACGGGTGCCAAGACCTTCGGATACATTTTGAAGTGAGGTTCAGGGATGATGTAATCCACCACTTTCACGGGGGCCAAGACCTCTGGATACATTTTGAACCAAGGTTTAGGGATGATGCAATCCACCACTTTCATGGGGGTCGAGACCTTTGGATACATTTTGAACCGAGGTTCAGGGATGATGCAATCCACCACTTTCATGGGGGCCGAGACCTCTGGATACATTTTGAACCGAAGTTCAAGGATGATGAAATCCTACCACATTCACAAGGTTCGAGACCTCCAAATACATTTTGAACCAAAGTTCAAGGATGATTCAATCTTACCACATTCACGGGGGCCGAGACCTCCAGATACATTTTGAACCGAAGTTCAAGGATGATGCAATCCCACCACATTCATGAAGACCGAAGTCAGCGGATCTATTTTGGATAGATGTCCCAGGATGATACAATCCCTCTTCATTCTCGAGGACTGAGGTCACCGGATCACTTTAGGGCAGATGCCCAGGGATGATACAATCCCACTGCAACATCACTACTCCCCCTTTCGAGGAAGGTTCTTCCGAACATCACCAAGCTTGTCTCGAAATTGTTCAAACTTTACTCAAGACAGAGGCTTCATTAGCACATCAGCAACCAAACCATCATCATCTACATCTTCAGTATGTCAATATTGAACTATCACCATTTGTATCTCCAGTATGTGAATACTGAAAGCATCATCATCTATATCTTCAGCATAGAAATACTGAAAGCATCATCATCTCTATATTTAGTATAGAAATATGGAATCACCATCATCTACATCTACAGTATGTAAATACTGAAACATCATCTATATATTCAGTATGGGAATACTTAAACATCATCATCTCCATCTTATCTCATATGTAGAAATACCATATTTCTATGTGTTACGACGGAACACAGGGTTCTCTATCATCACAACTCTGGTTATCACATAGAATCATTGTAGTATCCATCTTCAGTTCAAAGAGACCTGATATCAGCTTCCGAAGCCATATGGCTTCACAACTTTGCAGAGCAATCTGCTATGTATCTTGCTTCAGCCATGCTACGAGAAACATTGGATTGTTTCCTGCTAAACCAGGAACTCATAGCAGACCCCAAACAAAATCATTTACCTAATGTGCTTTTCCTGTCTGAGATACTTCCAACCCAATTTGCATCTGTGTAGCCATACAATCTATACTCATGGCTACCATCATAATATAAACCAAAGTCTATAGTCCCTTTCAGATATCTCATCACATGTTTTGCAGTTACTAGGTGAACCCGTCTTGGTTGAACAAGATATTGACTTAAAGTGTTCAAAGAAAAACAAATGTCTGGTCTGGTATTTGTTTAGTACATCAATGACCCAATGATCTGTCTATAATGAGTCATATCCACTAACTCTGATGAGTCATCAGCTAACAGCTTCAGGTTGGAGTCCATGGGTGTGGCCATGACTTTGCATTCCAACATATTGAATCTCTTCAATATCTCTACTGCATACTTTCCCTGGTTGAGAAAGATTTCTTCTGAACTTTGCCATACTTCCAGACCTAGGAAATAATGCATTAACCCAAGGTCTTTCATCTCAAATTTTTCTGCTAGTTTCTTCTTGCTTTCCATGACCTGTTTCTCATTTCTTGTCAAGGATAAGTCATCCACATATAATAACAGGATGACAAGTTCATCTTCTACAACCTTGAGATAAAGGTTAGGATCAGCTTCACTCTTGGTAAATCCCATGCTCGACAAGAAGCTATCTATTCTTCCATACCAAGCTCTGGGAGCTTGCTTCAATCCATATAGGGCCTTCTTCAACTTGAATACGTGGTTCCATCTGGCTTCAACTTAAAATCCTCATGACTATTCGATGAAAAAAAACTCTTTCTCAATCATACCATTAAGGAAAGATTCTCTTTACTTCACCATGGAAGAAACTACCATGGTAGTTCTGAAGGAAGTGTACCTTACTTCCTGGAGTAAGTGTCTCTTCAAAATTAATTCCCTCTTTCTGAAAGAAACCTATGGTCACAAATCTTGCTTTATACTTCTTGATACTTCAGTCAGTTGCATGCTCTATTTTGTATATCCATTTGGAGGATACAATACTCCTTCCTTCTGGTTTGGGAACTATATCCCATACATCATTCTAGTATTCTTTCATCATGAGCTCGTCTTGTCAGATCATCAACATATCCTTGTCTTCTGCATTTAACTTTGAAGTTTGGAACCCACTTTACTCTTGGTAAAGTCTCGATCCATCAAGAAGCTGTCCAAGAGTAAAGTCTCGATCCATCAAGAAGCTGTCCATCATGTCGTACCGTGTCGAACTCAGATATCTTCTGTAGTCACTCCCCCTAAAGTGGAGTATTATCTTCCTTCTTCATTCTGTACAGGTGGTTCTATGCTTGATATATACTGGTCAATAGAGTATGTCATGTCATAGTCTATTCTTTCTGAGGCAAATCATGAACCTTTATTTGTACACTTGTTCTTGTAGATCCATATGGAGGATACTATGTACTTCCCCTTATGTCTTGAAATCATATCGTATACATCATTCCCCATGATCAACTGTTATTCTTTGATTATAGTTTCTTTTATAGGATTCTTTTCTTCATCTTGAGTTATCTCTCATACCCATGGTGGTCTTCATCCTTTGAGGTGGATCTACCGCTTTCTGAAGCTCTTTCTTCCGTCATGGTGTCTCTGACCCTAGGAGCTTCAGATTCATGTTTATTGGATTGTCATCACTTGTTCTTCAGAACAAGTCTCGTCCTTCTTTTCTTGTAGGAGGTTGTACAGGACCTTTCCTATAATTCAAATGCACAAGTTGCATGGTTAGAACTATTTCATGAAACATATGCATAACGACAAATTCTTATGCATCATGCAACTATTTAGCCAATACAACATTCATCCATATCTCACAGAAACTTTCTAGATTCCTTCCATCTCTACCATGACATCATTGAGATTGTGCACTAATCCAATATGTCAGCAAAGAGGTTTGATAAGTAGCACTGGAGAGTTGTATAGCGCCATGAGATACTTACCCATCACATGCATATTAGTAGTATTAATGTAAACAATATATCATGCATAACACATCAACTGAATATAATCAAATGTATAACAAAACAATATCATGAAATGGTAACTGAATACTTATCTTTTATTTGTTTCGTGGGTAGACTCCATCTTGATCATTTTGCTTTATCATCTTCTTCATTCATGAAATCATCATTTCTTATCCAAATGATAAGATGAATAAGAGGTTCTTCAAGAATTGAGTTTTTTTCATATTCCTCATCGCTTGAGGGATCTTCTTTGAATGGTGAGATCTTGATCTTCAATTGCTCCCATCTTCTTCTTCTCTTCTTATTAGTCGAGCTAAAAGTAATCACTTACTTCTGGCATACATTCTTCTTCTACCACTTCAAGTTGTTCTGC